>JAFMOC010000425.1:60000-223539 GCA_019802505.1 Corydoras sp. C115
TTTCTGATCCTCCTGCCGTCTAACAGCAGCATTTCAGACTCAGAACTCTCGTTTTAATAAGTAGTTTGTGAGTAAACCATGAATAAACCATTGCGCCGCTCCATTCTCTGCCTCGTAGCGTCTCGTTTTACTCGATGAAGACGTCCCGTAGTGTAACGTCTGGACAGGGTTTTGACTTTCAGCGACAGGATGCCAACATTTCGTCACCGTCGGTTCCTTACACACCTGTGTTATGGAACCCGATCCAGGTGAACGGGTTCGGGTGTACGGTGAGGTACTGACCTGCTGTTACAGCTCAGCGTGCTCTGTGAGTGTGGGGTGCACTGATGTTTCCATTATCACACCAAACGTGTACGTCAATTAAAATATTATAATAAATGTGTTCATTAATTAAATAAACAAGAGTATATAGTGGGTGCACAGTGGTTTTGTGGTTAGCATGTTCTCCTCTCAGTGCTGGGGATCCAGGTTCGAATCCCAATCTGTGTGGAGTTTCCATGTCCTCCCTGTGTCCGCATGGGTTTCCTCCGGGTTCTCCAGTTTCCTTCCACAGTCCAAAAATATGGACTCAATGTACCGTATATTGAATATTCTAAATTGCCCCATAGAGTGAGTGAGTGAGTGAGTGAACGAACTACACTGGGCAGATACACTGAGGACAGGGAGCCAATCTATCACTGGGGACACACTCACACAGACACACACTATATAGGGGCATTTTATATCAGCCAATTCACCTTCAATGTCTTTGGACTGTGAGAGGACACCGGAGAAAACTCATGTGGACACAGGGACTCCACCCAGATCGGGATTTGAGCCTTGAACCTGATTCTCTCTCTCTCTCTCTCTCTTTCTTTCTTTCTCTCGCTTTCTCTATTCCCTTTATCCCTCGCTTTCCCTCTTGCCTTTCCTCTCTCTCCGTCTCTGTCTCTCTCTCTCTTTCTCTCTCTCTGTCTCTCTGTCTCTCTCTCTCTCTCTCTCTCCTACTTTCCCTCTCTCTTCTTCTCTTACTCTCGCTCTCTCTCGCTCTCTATTCCTTACTTTTTCTCCCTTTTTTTCTCGCTTTCCCTTTTGCTTCCTCTCTCTCTCTCTCTCTCTCTCTCTCTCTCTCTCTCTCTCTCTGTCTCTCTCTCTCTCTCTCTCTCTCTCTCTCTCTCTTTCTCTCTCTCGTTCATAAACTTTAATTTGCACTTTTTGGTAATATTACTTTTTGCTATAGTCTGATAGTTAATTAATTAACAGTATGAAGATTATTGTGCATGGCTGTTTATATAATTTTTATTTATATATATATATATATTTAAAAACTGTCTGTCTGTCTCTCTCTCTCTCTCTCTCTCTCTCTCTCTCTCTCTCTCTCTCTCTCTCTATATATATATATATATATATATATATATATATATATTAAAACACACACACACACACACATATATATATATATACACACACACACACACACATATATATACTGTGTATATACACTATACACACACACACATATCTATAGTTATATGTTGTGGAAGTGCTGGACTGTGATTAATGTTCTATCCTGGTTCTCATTCCTCACCACGGTTACTTTTAATGGACGATCCGTGTTATCAGCGCTTCTCTAAATCCGAGCGTGTAAACAAAGAGCTGAGGTGCACAGCATGTCTTTAAACATGTTTCTAACTCAAGTCTGATAACATAACCCCCCCACCCCCACACACACACACACACACACACCCCGACCCACACGGCGTCAGAGCTGTTCAGTCAACATGAGCCCGGCTTAACCGTCAATCTGATCCCAACATTTGAACCCAAACATGAGTTAATGCCACTGCAAACACACACCGTCCACACACACCGTCCACACGCCGGATCAGCCCCCTCACGCTTACCTCACTCGGGTTCTAGCGGCACGTTCTCGGCCGGGACCCGCTGTAGTTTAGATACGGAGCAGCTGTGTATTCCTGTTCTATCAAACATCACGAGTCTCACCTCCATCGCGGGGACTCTCCACAGACCACCCGCCAGCCGCGATTCAGGTCAACAGAACTGTTCTAAAAGCAAAGATAAGGAAACGAGCTGATAACTGACGACGGCCTTCTGCTCGTCCTGGGTTTTAGAGCTAAACCTGAAGCTAAACATCAAAATTACCCTGCATTCTGTTTCTGAGCAGCACAGGGTGTAGTGGTTGGCATGTTCTCCTCCCAGCACTGGGGATCCAGGTTCGAATCCCAAACTGGATGGAGTTTCCATGTTTTCCCCGTGTCCACATTCCTCCAGTGTCTATCCTTGTGTGTGTTTGTGTGTGTGTGTATGTTTGTGTGTGTGTGTGTTTGTGTGTGTGTGTGTGTGTGTGTGTTTGTGTCTTTGTGTGTGTGTGTGTGTGTGTTTGTGTGTGTGTGTGTGTGTGTGTGTCTTTGTGTGTGTGTGTGTGTGTGTGTGTGTGTGTCTTTGTGTGTGTGTGTGTGTGTGTGTGTTTGTGTGTGTGTGTGTCTGTCTTTGTGTGTGTATGTCTGTCTTTGTGTGTGTATGTCTGTCTTTGTGTGTGTGTGTGTCTGTCTTTGTGTGTGTATGTGTGTGCGTCTGTGTGTATCTTTGTCAGTGTGTGTCCTTGTGTGTGTCTGTCCTTGTGTGTGTGTGTGTCCTTGTGTGTGTGTGTGTGTGTGTGTGTGTGTATGTGTGTCATTGTGTGTGTGTGTCTGTCCTTGTGTGTCTGTGTCTGTCCTTGTGTGTGTGTGTGTCCTTGTGTGTGTGTGTGTGTGTGTGTGTGTCCGTGTCCTTGTGTGTGTGTGTGTGTGTGTGTGTGTGACTGTCCTTGTGTGTGTGTGTGTGTGTGTGTCTGTCTGTCTGTGTGTCTGTCTGTCTGTCCTTGTGTGTGTCTGTCCTTGTGTGTGTGTGTGTCCTTGTGTGTGTGTGTGTGTGTGCGTCTGTCCTTGTGTGTGTGCCTGTCCTCGTGTGTGGCTGTCCTTGTGTGTGCCTGTCCTTGTGTGTGTGTGTGTGTCTGTCTTTGTCTGCAGTGTGTGTGTCTGTCTTGTGCCTGTGTGTGTTTGTGTGTGTGTGTGTGTGTGTGTGTGTGTGTCTGTCTGTCTCTGTGTGCGTGTCTGTCTTTGTGTGTGTGTCTGTCTGTCTGTCCTTGTTGTCCATCTGTTGTGTGTGTGTGTGTGTCTGTTTGTGAATAAATTTTGTTTTGTTTCACACAGACACACACACACACACACTTTAATTTTAGTGTATATAAAATACAGTAGGTTTTTCTGAGAACAGAATGAATATGGTCGGTCAGCACTTATCTTAATAATTCATTACTGTCTTAATAGCAACGCTGCGAGTGAACGTGTCTCCCGTTCTGGTTTGTGCGTGTCTCTTCTGGTTTGTGCGTCTTCTGGTTTGTGCGTCTTCTGGTTTGTGCGTCTTCTGGTTTGTGCGTCTTCGGGTTTGTGCGTTTGCGGGTTTGTGCGTTTTCTGGTTTGGGCGTCTTCTGGTTTGTGCGTCTTCGGGTTTGTGCGTTTGCGGGTTTGTGCGTTTTTGTGTGTTTTCCGGTTTGTGTGTTTTCCGGTTTGTGCGTTTTCTGGTTTGTGTGTTTTCTGGTTTGTGTGTTTTCTGGTTTGTGCGTTTTCTGGTTTGTGCGTTTTCGGGTTTGTGAGTTTTCGGGTTTGTGCGTTTTCGGGTTTGTGCGTTTTCGGGTTTGTGAGTTTTCGGGTTTGTGTGTTTTCGGGTTTGTGAGTTTTCGGGTTTGTGCGTTTTCGGGTTTGTGCGTTTTCGGGTTTGTGCGTTTGCAGGTTTGTGCGTCTTCTGGTTTGTGCGTCTTCTGGTTTGTGCGTCTTCTGGTTTGTGCGTCTTCGGGTTTGTGCGTTTGCGGGTTTGTGCGTTTTCTGGTTTGTGCGTCTTCTGGTTTGTGCGTCTTTGGGTTTGTGCGTTTGCGGGTTTGTGCGTTTGCGGATTTGTGCGTTTGCAGGTTTGTGGGTTTGTGTGTCTTCTGATTTGTGCGTTTTCGGGTTTGTGCGTTTTCGGGTTTGTGCGTTTTTGTGTGTTTTCCGGTTTGTGTGTTTTCGGGTTTGTGCGTTTTCGGGTTTGTGCGTTTTCAGGTTTGTGCGTTTTCTGGTTTGTGTGTTTTCGGGTTTGTGCATTTTCGGGTTTGTGTGTTTTCTGGTTTGTGTGTCTTCTGGTTTGTGCGTTTTTGTGTGTTTTCTGGTTTGTGTGTTTTCGGGTTTGTGTGTTTTCAGGTTTGTGTGTTTTCGGGTTTGTGCGTTTTTGTGTGTTTTCTGGTTTGTGTGTCTTCGGGTTTGTGCGTTTTTGTGTGTTTTCTGGTTTGTGTGTTTTCGGGTTTGTGTGTTTTCAGGTTTGTGTGTTTTCGGGTTTGTGCGTTTTTGTGTGTTTTCTGGTTTGTGTGTTTTCGGGTTTGTGTGTTTTCGGGTTTGTGTGTTTTCGGGGGTTTGTGCGTTTGCGGGTTTGTGAGTTTTCGGGTTTGTGCGTTTTCGGGTTTGTGAGTTTTCGGGTTTGTGTGTTTTCTGGTTTGTGTGTTTTCTGGTTTGTGAGTTTTCGGGTTTGTGCGTCTTCGGGTTTGTGCGTCTTCGGGTTTGTGCGTCTTCTGGTTTGTGCGTCTTCTGGTTTGTGCGTCTTCTGGTTTGTGCGTCTTCTGGTTTGTGCGTCTTCTGGTTTGTGCGTCTTCGGGTTTGTGCGTTTGCGGGTTTGTGCGTTTTCTGGTTTGGGCGTCTTTTGGTTTGTGCGTCTTCGGGTTTGTGCGTTTGCGGGTTTGTGCGTTTTTGTGTGTTTTCCGGTTTGTGTGTTTTCGGGTTTGTGCGTTTTCTGGTTTGTGTGTTTTCTGGTTTGTGCGTTTTCTGGTTTGTGCGTTTTCGGGTTTGTGCGTTTTCGGGTTTGTGAGTTTTCGGGTTTGTGCGTTTTCGGGTTTGTGCGTTTTCGGGTTTGTGAGTTTTCGGGTTTGTGTGTTTTCGGGTTTGTGAGTTTTCGGGTTTGTGCGTTTTCGGGTTTGTGCGTTTTCGGGTTTGTGCGTTTGCAGGTTTGTGCGTCTTCTGGTTTGTGCGTCTTCTGGTTTGTGCGTCTTCGGGTTTGTGCGTTTGCGGGTTTGTGCGTTTTCTGGTTTGTGCGTCTTCTGGTTTGTGCGTCTTTGGGTTTGTGCGTTTGCGGGTTTGTGCGTTTGCGGGTTTGTGCGTTTGCGGATTTGTGCGTTTGCAGGTTTGTGGGTTTGTGTGTCTTCTGATTTGTGCGTTTTCGGGTTTGTGCGTTTTCGGGTTTGTGCGTTTTTGTGTGTTTTCCGGTTTGTGTGTTTTCGGGTTTGTGCGTTTTCGGGTTTGTGCGTTTTCAGGTTTGTGCGTTTTCTGGTTTGTGTGTTTTCGGGTTTGTGCATTTTCGGGTTTGTGTGTTTTCGTGTTTGTGTGTCTTCTGGTTTGTGCGTTTTTGTGTGTTTTCTGGTTTGTGTGTTTTCGGGTTTTTGTGTTTTCAGGTTTGTGTGTTTTCGGGTTTGTGCGTTTTTGTGTGTTTTCTGGTTTGTGTGTTTTCTGGTTTGTGTGTTTTCTGGTTTGTGTGTCTTCGGGTTTGTGCGTTTTTGTGTGTTTTCTGGTTTGTGTGTTTTCGGGTTTGTGTGTTTTCGGGTTTGTGTGTTTTCGGGGGTTTGTGCGTTTGCGGGTTTGTGCGTTTGCGGGTTTGTGTGTTTTTGGGTTTGTGTGTGTGTGTGTTTGGAGATGGTGATCGAAGGCGCTTTTCAATCCACTGAAGAGAAAATTCCAGAAGCGCTGAAATTGGATTAGCTGTAACTTCTCTGCGCTTGTTGTGGCTGCGGCTGAAACTGAATCCCGGTGTTGGGGTTACGGACGGCCGCGTGTGTCTCTCTGTCCGTCTTTGTGTGTGTCTGTCTGTCCGTCCGTGTGTGTGTGTGTGTGTGTGTGTGTGTGTGTGTGTGTGTGTGTGTGTGTGTCTCTGTCTCTCCGTCTGTCTTTCTGTGTATCTTTCTGTCCGTCCATCTGTGTGTGTTGTGTGTGTCCATCCTATAAGATACCCGTGTCAGTCAGATATGAGTATGGACAAACAGATATTTATGTATATGTAGTGTATATAGATCATATATATATATATATATATATATATATATATATATATATATATATATATATATATATATATATATATATATATACACATATATACACACACACCACACACATATATATATATATATATACATTGTATGTATGTGTAGATTTCTATATAAATGTATATTATATTTTTCTTTTCCTTATAAATTCTCTCATTTTAGGAAAAAATAAATAGCATCACAACAGGCTTTTAGTTTAACTTCTGACTGTCAGTGCAATCCTTCTGGAGACCACTCTGTCAGAACAGTTCACCCCAAATTTCCATAGGTGGCGTATTATTTTGACACACAGTTTAGTGAGGCTGTTTGCGGTTCATGACGTCGCACATCTGTTTTGTCAGCTCTGTGAATGCGGTTGTAGCTAAACCCTGGCATTTGGCGCGCCGCTCAGCGTGGTAGCACGCGGTCACGGATGTCGGCGTGGAAGTCCTGCTCCGCGTATTCGCTACATCATCATTTCTTTGACAGATATCAGTTTTTCCGACCTCTCCCGTCAGTAAGAGGGAGGCGCCCCATTGTGACTGCAGTGCCGTTTACCATTCGCTCTGAAGTGATCTGTCCCAGCCGCTCACACGTTCACTGCCAACCATCATGACAGCATGAAGGACATTATAGTGAGGTCTCTCAGCGTAGCATCAAATGAGTCCTGTAAGGTCCCCCCAGCCCCCTTTCTCTGTCTCTCTATACACACACAAACATATACACATACATAAACACACACACACACACACACACACACACACACACACACACACACACATATGCAGTATATATATATATATATATATATATATATATATATTATAGCTAGATGGGTAGATATATAGATAAGTGTGTGTATGTATATATGTATATATATATATATGTGTATTTACCCCCACACACACACACGCACACTTACACATACACATGAATAGTTGAAGTTTATTCTCCACGTTCTCAGTTCTACAAATCCAAACTGTAGTCCATGTAGTTTGTGTGTGTATGTCCATCTAGGGGAGAATGTTTCAAGCTCTGGGCAGATACACCCAGGACAGGGCGCCAATCCATCGCTGGGCACACACTCACTCACACAGACACACTCTATATGGGGCAATTTGGAGAACTCAATTGACTTGTTCCATGTTTTTGGACTGTGGGAGGAAACCGGAGAACCCTGAGGAAACCCACACGGACACGGAGAACATGGAAACTCCACCCAGATTGGGATTCGAACCGGGAATCCCTAGAGCTGAGAGGAGAACATGCTAACCACTAAGCCACCGTGCCATCTTTCGCAAACTATTCAAGTAATATTATTCAAGTGGGGCGGTGGGGTGGGGTGAGTCCTGTAAAGTCCCTCCTGCCCCTTGGCTCTGTATCTGCGTTGCCTTTTAATTTAGGGAGAGTGGATCTGTGAATGGAAACCAGGCTGAAGCTGTTTCTAATAAAAGTTTAGCTAACGTGTCTATCTAGTCTACAGCGGTTAGGCCCGGTTTGATCCTCAGCACTCTCTGAGACCCTTTGTTTCGTAAAGCAGACATGCTTATCAGGGCATCTGTTCCCCATTTCCTTTACTTCGGCTTCCTTATTGTCGTAACGAAAGCAAAAGCTTATATCCTTTACAGTTAGTTTTCTATTACTGATTCTGTAGGAAAATTGTACGGACAAATCTCGGCACTGCAGTAGACGGGTCCAGGTTTTCGGATGCTCTCGTTCTTAGGATCGTGCAGGAACTCCCACGAATGAAGCTGGGACTCTATAAAACAAGCTTCTCTAGCAACAAATCTTCCGCTTTGTCCTCTGGTAGGGTCACGGGGGGGGTTCCCCATGACCTTGCAGGGGAGAACGTTTCGGGCGCTGGGCAGATACACCCAGGACAGGACGCCAATCTATCACTGGGCACACACTAACACATACATACACACTCTATATGGGGCAATTTGGAGAATTCAATTGACCTTGATCCATGTTTTTGAACTGTGGGAGGAAACCCACACAATCAATTAATAAATGAATAGCAAGCCAGTTCATGATGAGTATTAAACCTGTTATTTATAAATGGGCAACTAGAAAGGAATTTTTAAATTGAAACCAGAATCCCGTTACTCAGCGATCATGGTTCGTTTAAAAAATGTCTACGTCGCAAAAGACCAGAATTTTTGTTTTTTTCAATAAACGAATTTATTGATCAAATTTTTCTTTTTATTATTATTATTAATATTATTATTATTATTATTATTATTATTATTATTATCATTATCATTATTATCATTATTTTTATTATAGTGTGTTTGTAACAATTTTATAAAGTGTTTTATAAGACAGTCATGGTTGTGTGTTCTTGTAGAAACCGCCCGTTCTTGTAGATTCCTTCTTTACAACATAAGGAAGATCAGACCCTTTCTGACTGAACATGCTACCCAACTGCTTGTTCAAGCCCTAGTCCTATCCCGGCTTGATTATTGTAATGCGCTACTTGCCGGTATCCCAGCTTCCACAATCAGACCTCTTCAACTAATTCAAAACTCTGCAGCCCGACTCGTGTTTAACCCCCAAGAACTCATGTCCCTCCATTACTCACTTCCCTCCATTGGCCCCCTGTAGCTGCTCGCATTCAGTACAAGTCACTGACTCTGGCCTACAGAACCATTTCTGGATCTTACCCTCCTACCTTCACTCTATCTTTTCAAAATACACTCCGACTCGTTCACTTCGCTGCAGTGACGATTGCCGCCTGGCGATTCCACCTCACCGAGGAGCTAATTCTCACTCTGTGGCGTTCACCACTGCAAAATGGTGGAACGTTCTTCCCAACTCTGTCCGTAAGGCAGAATCACTAAACAGTTTTAAGAAACTACTTAAGACGCATCTCTTTAACAAATACCTGTTGTAAAAAATAAATAAATAAATAAATAAAAATAAATAAGGGGGGGGGGGGCGCAGCTTCGAATAACAATCAGGTTTGATGAATTTACAGTATAGTTGGTTTTCTCCATGGCTTCTGACTTGTTCTCATTTGTAAGTCGCTTTGGATAAAAGCGCCTGCTAAATGACTAAATGTAAATGTTATTTATTGTGAATAAATTATGAGAAAGAGGTGTAACGGCACTCCACTTACTCATGATTTATTCACAATAATGTTAAAATGTTTACTTTAAACACCATTTTATGTTTTTATTAAGTTTCCTGTGTAATATAGACAACAGTAAATCCATTTTTATCCATTACCTCTGCACCTGGATATATTTAGGGACATGTCTGATATTTGTTTTCATTTGGTTTCCACAGCCCCCTCCATGCGGTATCGTTTGCCCTGGCGTGTGGTGTCCCCGGGGTGACCCTGTTGACCCTTGCAGTGAACCCGCTAACTGGATTCCTTGGGGCACTGAACATCTTCCTGTACACGTGCTGCTACACCCCACTGAAGCGCCTCAGCATCGCCAACACCTGGGTGGGCTCGGTGGTGGGTGCGATTCCCCCCGTCATGGGCTGGACTGCTGCTGCAGGAGCGCTAGATCCAGGTCTGTGCTTAACTTGAGTTGAGTCCTGATGGTTCTCATGATGTTCATACAGATTGCAGATCTGATTCTTGTTTTAGCCGAAATAGAAATAAAAAAATTGTTTAGAATGGGGGCGGCACGGTGGCTTAGTGGTTGGCATGTTCTCCTCTCAGCGCTAGGGATTCCCGGTTCGAATCTCAATCTGGGTGGTTTCCATGTTCCCCCCGTGAAAACATGGATCAAGTCAATTGAATTCTCCAAATTGCCCCATATAGAGTGTGTCTTGGTGAGTGAGTGTGTGTCCAGGGATAAATTGGCACCCTGTCCTGGGTGTATCTGCCCAGCGCCTGAGACGTTCTCCCCTGGATGGGAACCAACCCCACCTCCTCTCCCCTCCCCTGGACCCTAGTAAAGGATTAAGTGGAGATAATAAAATACGATTCAATGCTGCTTTCAATCCACTGATCTCTGCTCAGTCCTGAAGGTGGGATGAGACCTTGGCCTAAACCATCATGTTGATTATGGGTGTGGTATCTCTGTGGTTAGGGGGTTGGGCTATCAATCTGAAGGTTGTGGGTTCGAGCCTCAAATCAACTAAAGTTACCAGTGTGGGTCCTTGAGCAAGCGTCTTAACCCTCATCAACCCTGTGATCTGACCCCAACCATAAAGACAAGATAAGATAGATCTTTATTTGTCCCAACATGGGCAAATTCACAAATTCAAGTCAAGTTAAGATACTTTTAAGTCGCTTCGGATGAAAGTATCTGTTAAAATAACAATATGTCAAAATAAAACGTGTGTTAATTGCAGTGTGTGGTGTAGTTGGGAAAATGAGCTTAGTATTTAAGATCTCATGTTTTCCCAAAGGATTTAGCTACGTTTGTGTTTACACAACTAGAACACACACACACACACACACACACACACACAACTTTTCATAGATGTGGGCGGCACGGTGGCTTAGTGGTTAGCATGTTCTCCTCTCAGCTCTAGGGATTTCTGGTTCGAATCCCAATCTGGGTGGAGTTTCCATGTTCTCCCCGTGTCCGCATGGGTTTCCTCCGGGTTCTCCGGTTTCCTCCCACAGTCCAAAAACATGGATCAAGGTTAATTGAATTCTCCAAATTGCCCCATATAGAGTGTGTCTGTGTGAGTGAGTGTGTGCCCAGCGATGGATTGGTGTCCTGTCCTGGGTGTATCTGCCCAGTGCCCGAAACGTTCTCCCCTGGATGGGCATGAGGAACCCCCCCCCCCCCTCGACCCTAATAGAGGATAAAGCGGAAGATAATGGATGGTTGGATGTCATAGATGTTTGAATGACGTTAAATATTGTTGTAATTATTAAAGCTTCTGTTAAAATAACAAAATGTGTTAATTGGAGTGTGTGGTGTAATTGGGAAAATGAGCTTAGTGTTGAAGATCCCATGTTTTCCCAAATGATTTAGCTACGTTTGTGTTTACACAACTAGAACACACACACACACACACACACACACACACACACACACACACCTGCAACATTAACTTTCATGCTCCGGTGCTCCGACTTTCCTCCTTACACACTCTGCTGCTGCTCTCGTTTGCAAATAAAGCTGCAACCTGAGCTTAAGTGTCTCGTATCTGGCTGCTCTCAGATCAGCAGTGTGAAGTCCAGTGTCTCTCTTTTATCTGCCCCACCGATACACCTGAGATCGTTGTAGAACGGAGTTCCGACAATCTGACGGGTCATCATACAGTATTGTGTGTAGGCAAACGAGCTGTATGTCTTAAATGCAGTCTTTTTACTTCTACAGTTTATAATGCTTTATAAATATCCTGAATGAAGTAAATCCAATTCCCGGTTCGAATCCCCATCTGGGTGGAGTTTCCATGTTCTCCCCGTGTCTGCGTGGGTTTCCTCCAGGTTCTCCGGTTTCCTCCCACAGTCCAAAAACATGGATCAAGTCAATTGAATTCTCAAAATTGCCCCATATAGAGTGTGTCTGTGTGACTGAGTGTGTGCCCAGCGATGGATTGGCGCCCTGTCCAGGGTCTATCTGCCCAGCGCCCGAGACGTTCTTCCCTGGATGGGCATGGGGAACCCCACCGCGACCCTAATAGAGGATAAAGCGGGAGATAATGAATGAATGAATGAATAAGTAAATCCAAAATTTGTGATATGAAGTCATAGATGAGAGCAGCACGGTGGCTTAGTGTTTAGCATGTTCTCCTCTCAGCGCTAGGGATTCCAGGTTTGAATCTCAATACGGGTGGAGTTTCCATGTTCTCCCCGTGTCCGTGTGGGTTTCCTCTGGGTTCTCCGGTTTCCTCCCACAGTCCAAAAACATGGATCAAGTCAGTTAAGTTCTCCAAATTGCCCCATATAGAGTGTGTTTGTGTGAGTGAGTGTGTGCCCAGCGATGGGTTGGCGCTCTGTCCTGGGTGTATCTGCCCAGCGCCATCTGTTCTCCCCTGGGTGGGAACCCTCTACTACCCCCCCCCCCACACACACACACACACATTTGTATACTATTGTATACTATAACTATTTGTATTATTCATTCATTCATTATCTTCCGCTTTATCCTCTATGGGGGGGGGGGGGTGCTGTCCTGTGTGTATCTGCCCAGCGCCCAAAATGTTCTCCCTTGGATGGACAGGGGGAACTCAAGATCCCCACCGCGACCCTAGTAGAGGACAAAGCTGAAGATAATGGATGGACATTTATAACCACTTACAGCCTTTAAAATTTTTAAATCTTGGTACTGTGTGTGTGTGTGTGTGTGTGTGTGTCTCTATAGGAGCGCTGTTGCTAGGAGCGTTCCTTTACTCATGGCAGTTCCCTCACTTCAACGCACTGAGCTGGAACCTGCGGGAGGACTACTCGCGGGGCGGTTACCGCATGATGTCGGTGACCCACCCAGCCCTGTGCAGGAGGGTGGCTCTGCGTCACAGCACAGCCCTGATCGGCCTTTCCACCCTGGCCCCAGTGCTGGATGTCACCACCTGGACCTTCCCCCTCATCTCGCTGCCCATCAACCTGTACATCAGCTACCTAGCCTTCCGCTTCTACAGACGCGCCGACCGCCAGAGCGCCCGCAAACTCTTCTTCTGCAGCCTGTGGCATCTGCCCATGCTGCTGCTACTGGCACTCACGTGTAAGAAGAGACGCCCGGCGGATGAAACGCCAAACAACGCGCCGCTCGCAGTTTAACGGTCACGACGTCAAGGCCACTTGCCATCACTGAATGTTTCCACGAATGGCTTTTCAGGGCGCTGCATTAAGAATCCCAGCTTCGCTTTAAAGGAATGGTTTGGCCAAAAATCGAAACTATGCAGTCGTCCACATTTCCATCCGTGTTTCAGGAGGAATGGTATGATCAGAATGGCATCCAGAATTCGGTTCTATAACTACGTGCCCACATATTCGCCTCAGACCACATTCAGCTCTTCTGTGATGTCACACAAGCTCACTGATGTGGTTCAGGATGCAGTAGGAGTGTAAATCTATAAACCAAGCGAGCGGTGTGGTATAGCTAAAGTGCACTGTAGTGGCGTCTCTATCTAATGTGGAGAACCCAACACAACAGTGTGTAATGACATCACCATGATATAAACCAGCAGAACCCTGAATCACTCTAATAATTTGAACACCTTTAAGTAATTAATGGTTATAATGAAGCTTTTCTGTACCCTGCTTTCACATGCACTCAACCCTGCACTCTTGGAGTCCGTGGTATGCTTTATTCCAAACCAAAACTCAACCCTGCTAACAATCTAGTGTCAGATTTGTCGACTCGAGAACGGACTAATGCATCAGCAGTGCTCGAGTCAACGAACCTGATCTTAGATTCTTAGCAGGATTTGAGTTTTGGTTTGTAACAATGCATTATTTATGTGCTGGAATATTTACATTGTGTTTGTGGGTGTGTTCTTGATGTCACACCATTGGTCCAAAACGAGGAGAAACCAGTATCGTAGTCTGAAACAAGACACCGGAGAAACAACAAGATTTAGTAAGACAGTAAGATATTTGGTTGTTTCGAACCAAAATCCAATGCGATCAGTTATAGTTATGTTGTTTTGATGTCAGTACAGTACTAGACTGTACACGTTAGACAAATATCTCCAACTGTAAAGAGGACTCAAGCAGCGCAGGGTAAAGGACATTTCGGTTGTCCTCAACAGTTAAAGTGTTGGCGCTTGTATCATCAACCCTGTCCTTCGAAGTCTAGTGCCCTAACTCAGTGGTTCTCAACGCTGGCCTATAAGACCTTTGCCATCTATGTTTTAGTGATTTTCTTCTTTAAGTGGTCTCACATTAACTAAAACTTCTTCATTTTTCTTGAACAGGATTAAGGAACACCACCTTATGGCTTATGATGGCTTAATGTGAAGCAGTGGTTCCTACCCCGAGGCCTGACTATGCTAGATTTCATGTTAAATTTAGTCTCCACAACTTTACCCCCAGCTGGTCAACTTCTGCAGGTGTCTTGTGAAAGCAGCATGGTCACTATCTCAACTACGATTGGCTGTTAGATGTAGTGTAGCTGCATTCACAAGACACTTTCTGCAGAAGATCACTAGCTGGTGTTAAAGCAGTGGTCCTACCCCGAGGCCTGACTATGCTAGATTTTATGTTAAATTGGTCTCCACAACTTTACCCCCAGCTGGTCAACTTCTAAAGAAGGTGTCTTGTGAATGCAGCATGGTCACTGCATCTAACAGCCAATCGTAGTTGAGGTAGTTAGTGAGTAGGAGTGTGAAGGTTCATCCACAAGACTGAATTTGGGAAACTTAAATGTGGAGGAAGTCTGTTTGGCTCAGGACCTTCATGCAACTATAAGAAAATGCCAGCTACAAGATGTAGCATGTCTGCCCGACCCTGTTGTTTCCTTATTGTTTCTGTCTCTCAGACAATTAAAGTTTGTGGAAAGCCTTCAGTATTGAGAGGAGGAGCTTAGTGTAACTTTGGGTTCAGCTCCATTTACATGCCTGTGATGCTGAACCTGAATGTCTTACAAATTGATATTTCATATACACACACACACACAATATATATATATATATATATATATATATATATATATATATATATATATGTGTGTGTGTGTGTGTGTGTGTATGTATGTATGTATGTATGTATGTGTGTGTGTGTGTATATGTATATATATTAGGTGTAAACATGCATTTATTGTTGAGTCTTACCTTGTGAAGGCAGGTGGTAGATCGAATTTGAATTAAAAACATTTAAATTGTTTAATTAAATGGGCACCAAAAAAAGCATGTATTTTGCCATCTTGAGTTCTAACCCTTAACGCGAGTGGACATCATTGTTTCGATTTATTCCCAAATCCATTCCTTTGGGGCGCAGGTCTCAAGTGCAGCTGAAATAGGAAATGTATTGATGGCAAATGGATCAGGTTTCTCACTCAGGTCTCGAATGCATCACGTCCATGATATATGTAAATATGTTGAATATTCTATTTAATATCCTCGTCATGCCACATTGGAGTCACAGTCCCTCAATGACTTCATGAAAAAGCTTTACGGAATCCAACGGATTTTAAAATCGGAAGACGTCCCAAATGTTCTGTCCTGTGTTTGGAATGGTCTGTGGAGCAGCTTGTGTTGGACACTTCATCAGAAATACTGTATACTGTAAGATCTTCAGGTCACATGTCCTGTGTGAACAATAAAACAATAAGTACCTGATGTACGTTTTGATTTTGGATTTTTTTTGTATGTACAGTACCAGAAGCAGAACGTCTCGGGCGCTGGGCAGATACACCCAGGACAGGACGCTAATCCATTGCTGGGCACACACTCACTCACACAGACACACTCTATATGGGACAATTTGGAGAATTCAATTGACTTGATTGATCCATGTTTTTGGAGAACCCGGAGGAAACCCACGCGGACACGAGGAGAACATGGAAACTCCACACAAATTGGGATTCGAACCAGGAATCCCTAGAACTGAGAGGAGAACATGCTAACCACTAAACCACCGTGCCGCCCATCCATCCATTATCTTCTGCTTTATCCTCTATTAGGGTCGTGGGAGGGTTCCTCATGCCCATCAAAGCCCATCCAGGGGCAGATACACCCAGGCGCAGGACAGGGCGCCAATCTATCACAGGGCATACACTCACTCACACAAACACCCTCTATATGGGGCAATTTGGAGAATTCAATTGACTTGATCCATGTTTTTGGACTGTGGGAGGAAACCGGAGAACCCGGAGGAAACCCACGCAGACACGAGGAGAACATGGAAACTCCACCCAGATGGGGATTCGAACTGGGAATCCCTAGTGCTGAGAGGAGAACATGCTAACCACTAAGCCAGCGTGCCGCCCATCCAACCATTATCTTCCGCTTTATCCTCTACTAGGATCGCAGCCGGGGGGGTTCCCCATGCCCATACAGGGGAGAACGTTTCGGGCGCTGGGCAGATACACTCAGGACAGGACACCAATCTATCACTGGGCACACACTCACAGACACCCAGACACACTCTATAGGGGGCAATTTGGAGAATACAATTGACCTTGGTCCATGTTTTTGGACTGTGGGAGGAAACCGGAGAACCCGGAGGAAACCCACACGGACACCGAACATGGAAACTTTACCCAAATTGGGATTTGAACCAACAAATATCATTAACACCGCTTTTTAAAGCTTGTCCTGCCCTAAAACCCAAACTTTTTCGGTTGGGCCTCTTTTTGGCCGTGTTTAAGTTTGCGCCCGACTCCCTCCCTCACCGACGGCTCATGTTGGCTGTAAATCTCACTCGTTCCCCGACCTTGGTGGCTTATCCTCTCTGACAGCACTTGTTCTATTTTCCTCCTTTCTTGTGGTCGTAACAGTGTCTGGCCTCCGCAGCCACATCGGGCTATGGTGTCACCCCACAGGGATCGGCGCGAGACCGCCCGCTGCACCTGTCCAGCTCCAACACATGATCCCTCTTGCGTGGTTTCTCCGTCTTCTCCCCCCTCCGTCACCACCTCGCTTTCCTCACTTTTACTCTCTGCGAGAGGAATTTAACCCGGATGGAGGGATGTGAGCGAGACGGCCCGTCGTAAAAAGGCCTGGTCCGGATGCAGCGTGATTTGTGGTAGCGTTGCCTGAATGAACGAGACACAGAGAGGGATGGAGGCAGCTGTTCCCGCTGTGTGTCTAGATTGAATATCAATTCCAGGCTGGAGGCCGAACCCAATCACGCAGCCCATGGTTTTATTAGTGGTGTTAGAACAGACGCAGAACGCTTCACTTTGCTGTTTGACTGTCCTTTTCACTTGCAGCATTATTAATATTTGAACTAGGTCGGTTTGTCTATCTGTTTGAGTAGAACTTTAATATAAAGCGATTTTCAAACGAAAATACATACAAATGTCATCTTTGGAGTCGGCTTCGTGATGAGAAATATGTAGGAAGGTAAGTTCTTTACCATTTATTACTATTATTTCATCGTTTCCAAAGGTTTTACAAAGTAAAGTTGGCCAGCTGCATTTCAGACCTGTGGGGTTAACCTGTCTCACTATGGTATAATCTCAAGACTTCTACCACATTTTCAATATATGACTATTTTGTTTTCACTAAAAAACTATTAAACATTAGACTATTAAAATTCATTTTAAATGATTTTATATATTAAATTGCAATTTGACCAGAGTATAGTTGAAGTGTCTGGGAAATGTGTTAGAAGTGAGATGAGTTGAGATCTCATGGAGAACATTCACTCTAAATTCTAGTTTACACAGCATTTCACATTAAGACCCCAGGGGCATTAAAATAAATTACAAGACATAAATAAATTTTACTCTGATTGTTGTTTTTTTTATCTGTCTGTTCTGCTTTTTAATAAACAGTGACGTAAACCAGCAGTTTGCATTGAAAATACATAGAGAGGTTCTATTATCTGTCAGGAACTCCGTTTCCATTCTTACCCCACATGGACACGTGTTGCCCCTTTGAGGAGTCATTTAGAAATGACTAAAAGTCTTTACACAGAGGAGTCTGTGATGGCTCATTGATGTTGTGAATGTTAAATGGGTGGGTTGAAGTATAAAGTATAAATATTAAGTATAAAGGTCACAGTCGAATTCAGTAACTCAGGATGTTTAACAGGTTGGGTTTAAACTTTAATAACTTTAAATGTTTGAGATCAACTTTTGGAGCAAGTTTTGTATTGTATATATGTATTGTGTGCCCCAGACACACGTATACACACACACACACACACACATATATATACATATATATGTATATATATATATATATATTTTTTTTTTTTTTTTTTTTTTTTTTTTTGTGTGTGTGTGTGTGTATATATATATATATATATATATATATATATATATATATATATATATATATATATATATATATATATATATATATATATATATATATATATATATACACACACACACACACACACACACAAACACAAAAAAAAAAAAAAAAATATATATATATATATATATATATATATATATATATGTGTGTGTGTGTGTGTGTGTGTATATATATATATATATATATATATATATATTTATATATATATATATATATATATATATATATATATATATATATATTTATATTTACATGTACATATATGTGTTTTTTTTTTTTTTATTATACAATTCTTACTCCAAAAGTTGATCTTTAAACCCAACCTGTGATGACGTATTAAAGCATTTGGTATTTAATACAGCAGGAGGCAACAGCATCACTCTCGCATTGTATTTATAATAAGTGACGTTTTTAATAAATAAACATGAACTAGCTTTTTATTCTTGACTTTAATACAGCTTTAATAAAGTTATAAAGTACAGGTTTGCATGGTTTATCTATAGATATATATATATATATATATATATATATATATATATATATATATATATATATATATATATATACATTGATCACGACACTAAACACCTGCTTTCTACAGTTAGTTGCTTTCTTGATGCTGATCGGATATTGATTATAATATTACTATTGATCCTCTGTGTGGCTCTAATGTAACTGTGTGTACTGTGTCCATCTGCAGGAGGGGGTCACGTCCCACTGCCACGCGGTCAGCTGTGGAAACATTATTCTGCTTTCCGTGGGATTTCAGTGATCCTCTTTTTAATGCCGTTCAGAGAGTCAATTATATTCCAGATACTCGATCAGTCAACTCATGGAATAATTCTAAAATCAATTAAATAATAAAGTTTATTAAAAGTTGGCCAGCTGCGTTTGAGACGCTATACTAACCGTAATCCTGTTAACGACTGCGATAATAAGAATTAATTTATAATATTAACAATTATATTATTATTATTATTATTATTATTATTATTATTATTATTATTATTATTATTGTTGTTGTTGTTGTGTTTTAAATATATATATATATATATATATATATATATATATATATATATATATATATATATATATATATATATATATATATATATATATATAATTTTAAAAAAAGTTATGTAGTTTGGGGAGAAAAAAACCCAAATATTAAATAAAGAAATAAAGAAATATTGGCGGCACGGTGGCTTAGTGGTTAACACGTATGCCTTTCAGCGCTGGGTATTCCCGGTTCGAATCCCCATCTGGGTGGAGTTTCCATGTTCTCCCCGTGTCCGCGTGGGTTTCCTCCGGGTTCACCGGTTTCCTCCCAAAAACATGGATCAAGTTAATTCTCTAAATTGCCCCATATAGAGTGTGTTTGAGTGTGTGAGTGTGTACCCAGCGATGGATTGGCGCCCTGTCCTGGGTCTATCTGCCCAGCGCCCGAGACGTTCTCCCCTGGATGGGCACGGGGAACCCCACCGCGACCCTAATAGAGGATAAAGCGGGAGATAATGAATGAATATATATATATATATATATATATATATATATATATATATATATATATATATATATATATATATATATATATATATATATATAATTTTAAAAAGTTATGTAGAACAAAATTTGGGAAGAAAAAGCTCTAATATTAATATATATTTATTTATTTATTTATTTATTTCATATTAGGGTTTTTTTTCTCCCCAAACTTTTGTTCTACAAAACTTTTTCTCGGTATTAACTGTCAGAAAACATGTCATATAGTTTATAGTCTCAGTGTACAGTTGGTTGGTTATATGCGAAGTCTTAGAGTTTATAAACCTCCTGCGCTGGGTATTTATTCATTTATAATATATTTTTTTTTAAATATCCTGTCATTATTATTTTTTTCATCGCACCTGTGTAGTCTAAATGCTGTTTTTCTTCACTTTAGGCCCAAGAGCTTTCAAAGTGAATATCGAATAACTTTTTTAATGTACAGTCTTCGTTTAATGCTCCTGAGAGAACTTATAGAAACTTTAATCAGTGTTTTTATTTTCTATTTCTGTTTCTATTTACTAGAAACTATTTTAAACATCTAGAGTAAATGCTAGTCTTCTAATTAGTTGATGTAAATGATCGTTCAGCTCTAAATCCAGCTGTGGTGTTTGTGGTGTTTTCAGTGGCCGCCGCCGCCGCGTCTTTAAACTGATCTGAATGATCGCATTATAATCCTTTATTAAACTTTCATAAAGTGAGAACAAAAAAAAACGAGAGTCCTGGCAATCATATCGAATATTTACTACAAGCCTTTAAAAATTATATATATATACAACACAGCAATATATTTTATTCTTGATTTACGCTAGGATTAACTCAGAATAGCGTTTGTGTTTTAAAAAAATCAAACAAGTTTCGTCTTTAAAGCTCTCAGATTTAAATCTGATTTTTATTTCGTTCGCAGAATAAAGAAAACGACCCACGACGTTGATCATTGTGAATAAAAGCTAATTTAACTTATTAAAACTTACATTACAAAAGTCTGCTGACGTATTTACAACTATGTTTGTTAGTTAGATATAATTGAGCGGCAGTGTAATATTTGAGGGGTCTTCCTCAAATTTTTGACTATCTATGAGGGGGCATTTTTGTGGAATAAGTTTTATAAAGCTTTATAGGGCTTTATAAAGTTTTATAGCGTTTTAAAGAACTTTATAGAGCTTTATAGAAATTTATAGAGTTTTAAAGAGATTTTTAGACCTTTATAGAGCTTTATAGAAATTTATAGAGTTTTAAAGAGATTTTTAGACCTTTATAGAGCTTTATAAAGCTTAAAGATCTTTATAGAGCTTTATAGAGATTTATAGATATTTTTAGACCTTTATAGAGCTTTAGAGAGCTAATAGAAATGTATAGAGTTTTAAAGAGTTTTATAGAGCTTTATAGAAATTTATAGTTTTATAGAGATTTTTAGACCTTTATAGAGCTTTAGAGAGCTTATAGAAATTTATAGAGTTTTAAAAAGTTTTATAGAGCTTATAGAGATATATAGAAGTTTATAGAGCTTTATAGAGCTTTATAGAAGTTTATAGAGCTTTATAGAGCTTCATAGAGATTTATAGAGATTTATAGAGCTTTATAGAAATTTATAGAGCTTTATAGAGTTTTATAGTTATATAGAGCTTCATAGAGCTTTAAAGAGATTAATAGTGTTATAGAGCTTCATAGAGATTTATAGAGATTTAAAGAGATTAATAGAGATTTATAGAAGTTTGTAGAGCTTCATAGAGATTTATAGAGCTTTATGGAAATTTATAGATTTATAGTTTTATAGTTATATATAGCTTTATAGAGCTTCATAGAGATGTATAGAGTTTTAGAGTTATATAGAGCTTCATAGAGCTTTAAAGAGATTAATAGAGTGTTATAGAGCTTCATAGAGATTTATAGAGCTTCATAGAGATTTATAGAGATTAATAGAGATTAATAGAAGTTTGTAGAGCTTTATACACAGCGCGCTCACTGAGCTCCGGCTCTTTCCTTCTCTTTATAGAACTGCTGAATCGGTTCCTCGCTGCAAGTGTCTCGCCTCCGTAGCTCCTCCCCTGCGCCGCCGTGACTGGTCCGCTTCTGTCAACACGGGCGCAATTAAAGTCTCGTCGGGCTGCGATTGGTCGCCGCTGCAGCCTATCCCGGGCCCGAGGAGGTCTGTGCCGCTTTATAAGGGCCGTGCGGCGAGCGCGAGGCGCTTTGAATGTGGCGGCGCAGTCGGGAGCGCACGCGCTGGCGCAGTCTGTGCGCGGTCTGTGCGCGTCTCTGGCTCCGCGAGCGCAGCTGTAACTCCGTCTGTGGTTTCCTCTCGCTGTGACAGTCCATGGTTCGAGCCTTGTGACGCCCCCCTCCTCCTCCCCCCCCCCGAACAGACTTTACCCTCCCGGGGCAGAATGTCCTCTGCAGGTCGGACGCCGTTCTCCGGACTCGTGGCGCTCGGTGCTGATGGAATATAGCCCGCACCCTCATGCTGCGGCTCCGGTGAGGCGGAGGCTGGCGCTGTTCGGCATCATGCTGGTGCTCTGGCTCTACGTGCTCTACTCGTGCACCGGTTCGTGCGCCACCGTGCCCAGCGCGCCCGGCTTCCTCAGGGCGGCCGGCGGCTCGGGCGCCAAAGCGCGCGTCTGGCCGGAGCGCACCGGCGGAGGGATCTTCTCCAGAGACTTGAACGACGTTCAGGGGGAGGACGTGCAGGACGTCAGGACTTTCCCCCGACACCTGGCCGAGAAGGAGGTCCGGCTGGGTGAGGGTGAGGGTGAGGGTGAGGGTGCAGAGCGCAGGGCTCCGGCGCACACCGGCGGGCTCTCCACGTTCTCCAGCGGCTCCGGGATCAAACGCCTGCCGCAGGCCGTCATCGTCGGGGTGAAGAAGGGCGGCACGCGCGCTCTGCTCGAGTTCCTCCGCGTGCACCCCGACGTCAGGGCGGCGGGAGCCGAGCCGCACTTCTTCGACCGTTTCTATGACAACGGACTCGAGTGGTACAGGTACAGCTCCAACTTTTTCTACAAGCTCTTTATTCCTTCAACGAGATGAGGCTGGGAATTTCATATGAAGCTTTCTGATTGGCTCATGTTGAAATATACACAATGCTCCAACCAACAATTAAATATATTTTCCCTTAATATAATATTATTATTATAATAAAAAAAAAACATTTTGGTAACAGCATTCTGTCCGTGTGAACGTTGAACGTTTCAAAACAGCAATTTTTACTTTAAAGTAAAATTCTTCTTTTTTTTTTTTTGTTAACTTCTAATAAGTAAATAATAAACTATAAATATATATATAATACTAGTATGTGTGTATGTATGTTTGTGTGTGTGTATGTATGTGTATATATATATATATATATATATATATATATATATATATATATATATATATATATATATATATATATATATATATATATAATACTAGTATGTGTGTATGTATGTATATATGTATATATATGTATATATATATATGTATATATGTATATATATATACACTAGTATATATTGTACATAGTATAGTGTGTGTGTGTGTGTGTATATATATATATATATATATATATATATATATATATATATATATATATATATATACACACACACACACACACACTATGGTATGTTATATACCATAGCAACAAAAAATATTCATCAGCATCATTCATTTCTTTTTTTGTGGTTTTCTTTCTTTCTTTCTTTTTTTTTTTTTTGTGCAAGTTTTGTGGTCAGAACACGAACCCTTCAAACTCTGAAGGACATTTGGGTGCAATAGATCAACCAGCCTTCTCTGAAGCCGAACATGAAGGCTTTAGCTTTAAAGACGTGACATAACTCCTATTAATTGAATAATTTATTATGAAGCGTGTGTTAATATTAATATGTCTTCTGTCGTTGTTATACGATCGAAAAAGCCTTAGTAACCCTCTCAGAACTTTATTATAAGTGGTTTTAAGCTGTTGAAATGAGATTTTAAGATCAAAACGATTTCTTGGTCGTATATATGATGTGGTTTTCTTGAAGTATACACCATATATTTTTAATGCTCAGTTGAAGTCGTGCCTTTATTCAGAAAATGCCGACATTAAGGATTTTATTGGTTGTCGGGTTATTACCGGCCGATTTGCTGTGTATTGACTATAAACTCAAATCTGAATCGTTTCCAAATCACTATGTTGTGTTGATTCTCGATGCAGACTTGTGTTTTTTTATGGCGACGGTAAATTTCCCGTTAATTTCCCTCAAAACCATTAAACAACATAATTTAACTTTATTAGGTCCCTGAGTTCGTTATTGCCAGGGGTCTTTTAGCAGCAGATTGCTGTGTACGAGCTCCAACCATAAATTCACTTCAGTTGCCTGTAGAGAGTGAACTGTGGGAAATGAATAATTTATCCAGCCCATAGTCCTGTATCAGCCCATGAAGGTCTGAAGCTGAGTAAAAGCATTTTAAGAGCTAGACGATGCTACTTATATCTTAAATATATTTATTATTCATACATAGACCTACTATGAATAGCAACTTCATGCTTCTGTTCACAAGAAATCAATTTCAGACTGTATAAAGCTCTGTCACTTTCACCACAATGGCTTGAGATGGGGCTTGAAATCTTCACAGTCGCACTTTTCCATTTGGAAGAGCGGGCTTCAGTGCCAGGCTTGTTCTTTATATTTAAAAATAGGAAATATGGGAATAGCAATTTGTTCTGGATTTGATTCGGTACAGTCCTATTGAGATGTTACACATCAAAGTTTTCTGGAATGATTATTTTGCGCCAGAAGCCACCGCTGGTTTGTAGAGTCATGCAGAAGTGTTTAAGGATCATCATCTGCGACGCCGCTGAAGGGTTCTCTGAGCAGCACGCCTGTCACATTAAAGGGATTTGCTCAAGTTTGAGGATTTAGTCTGCAGAGACTAAAGTCTGGAGAGAAAGTGCAGCGGCTTTAATATTCACCTCGTTCAGGGGCCCTCGACAGGAATGGGCTCGAGCAGAAGAATCAAACGCTCCCCAGGCTGAGAGGAGATGAAAAGAGAACTGTGTTCATGCATATCACGGATGCTGGAGCGAGAAGCGCCTCTTTTCACCTAGCCTGAGCTTGTTCATGTGGCTTGGATCAGGACATATTTACTAGACCTGCATGACTGATATTAATCTCTAATGTTGCATGCAGTCACATAGGAGGAGGTGCAGGGTTTTTGCAGTTTACAGGATGTGCAGAGATGGAACAATGTGCTCTGATTTTCCTCAAAGCCAGTCTGTCCTTAATTATCAAGCGTCAGGGATTCTCATAGCCTGTAGCTGAGTAAATGTTCTCATGTCTACTTTTAATCCTTTATTTATAAAGAAAACAACTGGGCTGAAGCACTGCTGCACAAAATCCACTTTAAATCTTCTCCTCCGGCTATTTTAATCTGTTCTTGTACTTTATCAGGTGCGATGCTAATTGTGTATGTTGGCTTTCTAGATCTTACAAATCTTAAGAGATAATTTTTAAATGTGTTTATTTAAAGAAGATCTAGTCTGTGTGTATGTGTATGTATGTATATATAGATATAGATATAGATATAGATATAGATATAGATATAGATATAGATATAGATATAGATAGATATATATATATATATAGATATAGATATATAATTTTTTTATTATTTTATTTTTTTGTTTATATAAGCACTATTAGGAACAGTGGAAAACAATAAAAATAAATTAGTCTATAAATTCAAACATTTTAATAATCAATTAATCGGATTTACATGAATTTTAAGGATAATTTATGGCTTCCAGCTTCATAATTAAAATACTTTATCTTCATGACAGTTACGGGAACTTGTTTCATGGTGTACACTCCACATTTGTAGATGTTGTCCATGGCATGACTGCTTATACACTCTTTGGACAAAAGTTTTGGGACACAACTCTTATTCGTCATTATTAGAGGATTCATTCATAGAGGATTCAGTCGCATTTACACTGCAGTTTTTAAATGGGATTTGATAAAGTTAGGGAAAGGCCCTTTTTGTATCCCAGTGCACGCAGCATGTTTTGTACGGCATGGTTTGCCGAGTTCGGTCTATTAGACTGTACTGGCCTGCGTGAGTCTTGACCTCATCTTCAATAGAATGGTGATCATGAGCGAGGCCCTCTCGTGCAACCTAAGGGACTAAACTCACGATGGGTCTTCGGACAGAAATTCTGTAGAAAATACTCCAAATTCGTTTAGGAAGTCTTTTAAGTCAAGTGAACGTGGTATTTGATGCAAAAAAAGGGAACTGACTTGGATTTGAATGGCATGTTAAACTGTGTGTAGGTTAAAGTGTGTGTTAAATAATCAGCACTACATTCAATTAAACAGGATTAATTATTACTCATAATACTAAATTTATATGTGTGTGTGTATGTATGTATGTGTATATATATATATATATATATATATATATATATATATATATATATATATATATATATATATATATATATATATATATATATATATATATATATATATATATATATACTCTCCAACACCAGAGTAAAGCATGAACTATAAATAATAAATATAAAAAAATATTATATATAAATATATAAGCACTATTAAAAACAGTAAAAATAACTCATTAGAAATCTATAAATTCACAAACATTTTAATAATCAATCACATTTACATGAATTTTAAGGATAATTTATGGCTACCAACATATATATATATAAATATAAAATGCTTTTGTGCATTGTTCTGGTGTTGGATGGTCTTCATCCGCTGCATTGTAAACGTGCCCATGCTTCAGTGTGTGTGTATCCGTGCGTACAGCTTTACTGATTCCTCGTGCATCGCAGCTGCTTCGACTCGGACATGCGACACCGCACTGAAACCCTATCACTGCTGTTCGAGCTCAAGACATGCCACACAAACAACTTGCAGACCTGTTTCCATTCTCTCACCATTTGCTGTTGCTGGTCATTGAGGAGAAAGCGAAATTCAGCAGGATTGTGCTCCGGGCTCTTCTGCAGAGAGCATTACTCAATGACTCAAGCACACAGCTTGTTTTCATAGCAGCAACAGCAGATAAACCATCTCAGTGCCTTTGACATTTCTGAAGTGTCGCTCCATGGGTTGTGTTTGGGGAAGCTGGCGTCCGTTACAGAATGCACATCTGTAATGAAGTGCTGGACTTGGTTTCACAACCGAAACAGAAGGTGGGGACAGAGAGAGAGGGAGAGAATATGAAGTGGACTTTTCCAGCAGAGCAGAAGGTGATGGCTTTATAAGCTGTGAGTCAGCGGCAGCCTTTAGGGAGGCATTAAGCAATCGCCTGTACAACCATTAACTATTAGGTAACTTTTAAGTATTCACATCTATTAAGTTAAATGTCTTGCAAATAAAACATTGTAATTACCATGACCAAATGATGGCTCAACAACGGATCATGACAGAGTTAACTTTATTGCAGTAAAACACAGTGGAACCAAGAAACTCTGAGTGCTGATACAAAGAATAAAGAAAACAACTTGTCTAATCATTAAAAATTGAACAATCAGCAAATGAAAATGAATTCTTAAAGGTAACACATTTAAAAGCATGTCTGCTAAATTCATTTATTTAAATACTATGACCTTGAACCTCCCTTTGTAAAGCTTTATTGTCATTCACAAACTGTCCAAAGCATTAGAACATAAAATAAGATGAATGTTGCCCCCTGTGCTGCAAAATATGGAGCAACAAAATCATGAGTCAGAAAATCAGCAAGCACTTTCAAAAAGCATTTCTGAGACTGATACCACCATTTGCTCCTTAGTAGCACGCAGATTATTAAAAATG
The DNA here is from genome assembly GCA_019802505.1 of Corydoras sp. C115. Taxonomy (NCBI): domain Eukaryota; kingdom Metazoa; phylum Chordata; class Actinopteri; order Siluriformes; family Callichthyidae; genus Corydoras; species Corydoras sp. C115. Next base: position 87,277 of record JAFMOC010000425.1, read on the forward strand.
CATTTAAAACAAACAAGACATTCTGAAAGTGTGAACATGTGGGCATAGATTTTGAGTTGTACATCACATTTAGATAGTTGTATTAGTTGTAAGTCTGTCTCCCTGCTTGAGTTTACTTTAGTAAGAGGCAAATGAGAGATGGGTAGATCCATCCATTATCTTCTGCTTTGTCCTATATTAGGGTCGCGGTGGGGTTCCCCATGCCCATCCAGGGGAGAACGTTTCGGGCGCTGGGCAGATACACCCAGGACAGGACGCCAATTTATCGCTGGGCACACACTCACGCACACAGACACACTCTATATGGGGCAATTTGGAGATTTCAATTGACTTGATCCATGTTTTTGGACTGTGGGAGGAAACCGGAGAACCCGGAGGAAACCCACGCAGACACGGATAGAACATGGAAATTGCATCTTTCACCTTTTAATTACGTCTTAATAATATTATAATACTATAATAAGAATAAGGTTTTTATAAAGTGTGTGTTAGTGGCTGCACAAAAGAGGCTGTTCTCCTCTCAGCTCTAGGGATTCCCGGTTCGAATCCCAATCTGGGTGGAGTTTCCACGTTCTCCCTGTGTCCGTGTGGGTTTCCTCCGGGTTCTCTGGTTTCCTCCCACAGTCCAAAAACATGGATCAAGTCAATTGAAATCTCCAAATTGCCCCATATAGAGTGTCTGTGTGAGTGAGTGTGTGCCCAGCCATAGATTGGCGCCCTGTCCTGGGTCTATCTCCCCAGCACCCGAGACGTTGTTCCCTGGATGGGCATGGGGACCCCCCCCCCCCCCCCCCCCCCGCGACCCTAATAGAGGATAAAGCTGAAGATAATGGATGGATGTTAGACTGATGTCAGTGTCTCTATTAAACCATTTTCACCTTTTTAATCAGTGGGTGTAATTGTGTGAGTTTATAGACGGGCACAAATGTTTGATTCCACTCTCTTTCCTTTACTGAGCAGCATTCGAAATCTGCTTCGTACCAAAATAAAATGTGCAATTCTATATTTTTAGCTCGCACATTCCTTTGATTTGCTTTCTAACACATTGTGATGATAAATAAGCGCAGTGCTCTGGGTTATGGCATTGTTGAATAATAGTTTCAGCTGTGCGTGCTGGCAGTGTAGCGTTTCAGCCGTGTTTTGCTTTTGTGTGGTCTGCTCTTTATAGCAGTCTTCTGCAGGTTTGTACAGACCCTAATGGTTTAATAAGTGGTTGACTTCACTTCTCCGAGGTTCCACCCACACTCGGCCTCGGTGCGGAGTAGATGAATTATCTGGAAGCTCGACTGTCGAGGATGAAGTTGGCTAACGAAACGCGTGTTTGGAGTTCAAACACAAGGAGCCGAGTCCTGAGGGGCGTATTGTATGTTTTCATTGCTAGATTTTTATTAAGCATTAAGTGGTTACAAAGTATAAATTACACAGCTGAAACAATTCACAAATGAAAGAACACACATTTCTGTGCATTTCTGCAGCACCACAACTTCAATGTGGATCGATCTGGTGTTAGAATAACTGAAATGCTGCCCCATAGAGGCTAACTGCGGTAACTACACAAAGGATAACGTTTGGAGAAATGGCATTATAGTATTAGTGTGACTTTTTTATTACTACAAAAAAATTAAAAAACCATCATGGGTTTGTTTTATAACTAAATTTAGACTGATCTACTGATATTTCTGTTTAATTTATGAAGGTGAAGTCCTAATGGCACTTCAGACAACAGTGTGGAGACCTTTAATGTAGGCTCTTCTCATGTTCCACTTGATCCTTTGTGGTTGTGTGTGTGAAGGGGGGGGGGTTCCCACATGTCCATCATGGGGAGAGCGTTTCGGGTGCTGGACAGACACACCCAAGACAGGTGCCAATCTATCACTAGGCAAACAAACTCACACCGGCATATTCTACATAGGGGCAATTTATATCAGCCAATTCACCGTGAAACCATGTTTTTGGACTGTGGGAGGAAACCCACATGGACACAGGGAGAACATGTTGTTGAATGTGGATCTGATCACTGAACAGTCTGTACATGGGGGTCCTACACCGCCTAAGGAGGATGTGTCCCCTACTGAGCCTCGGTCCGCACAAGGTTTCTTCCTAAAAAAAAAAAAAGTTTTTTAATTTTATTTTATTTATTTTATTTTTTCCCCCCTTGCCACTTTCCACTTTGGCTTGCTCATATTTCGCCTATAGTCACTGTAAAGCTGCTTTGTGACCAATGTACTATTGTAATAAGCGCTCTATAAATAAACTACTTAAAACTCCACCCAGATCGGGATTCGAAACTGTGTCCCCAGCGCTGAAAGGTGGATGTGCCAAATACTAAGCCACCGTGCCACCCCATTTAGTGTAATCATAACATAAAATAACAATTTTACTGGTTGCACACATGCAGCACCACCACATCCTAATAACCAACCATGTTTCAGGATTCTCCAGACATCCGAAGAACACTTGTGGGCGTGGTAGCTCAGTGGTTAGGGTGTTGGGCTGTCAATCTGAAGGTTGTGAGTTCAAATCCCAGGTTCACTGAAGTTACCAATGTGGGTTCTTGAGCAAGACCCTTCATTGCTCCAGGGATGCTGTGATTAACCCTGTGTTCACCTTGTAAGTCGCTTTGGATAAAAGCATCCAATAAATGACTAAATGTAATGTAAGGGAGTAGCAGTTGCATAGTGAGAGTCCCCAATCCAGCCCTACACCATCATACAGAGCTGTGAGCATCAGTAGAATGGACGCCTCTCATGGTGGAGTGCTAGCATTTAGGTCACAGTGCCACTTAATCTCGTTCTGCTGTCTGAGCAGCAAACTTGCTTTAGTTCATCCATAAAATCCTTGTGCTTTTACTGCAGTTCGCTCCCAACACACAACTTAACTAATCAGCTCATTAACAGCTTATTGTTGAGTTAGAGTGGGTGAGTTAAAGTAGATTCAACACCAAAAACTGAAGTGCAATTGACCTTTAGAGTTAAACACTGCAGTCAAATAACACATTTGTAAAGGTCCATCCATCCATTATCTTCAGCTTCATCCTCTATTAGGTTCCCCATGCCCATCTAGGGTAGAACGTCTCGGGTGCTGGGCAGATAGACCCAGGACAGGGTGCCAATCCATTACTGGGCACACACTCACTCACACATACACACTCTATATGGGGCAATTTGGAGAATTCAATTGACTTGATCCATGTTCTTTGGACTGTGGGAGGAAACCAGAGAACCCGGAGGAAACCCATGTGGACGTGGGGAGAACATGAAACTCAACCCAGATTGGGATTGGAACCGGGAATCCCTAGCGCTGAGAGGAGAACATGGTAAACACTAAGCCACCTTTGTAAAAGTCCTAATAGATATTTAATAGATGTTTTATGGACTAATTCTGTGGACTTTGTTTAAAACAAGGCAAAACTTATCAGTATCATGACATGAGATGACATTTCTTGCTCTCCGGTGTTTTTTGTAGCCATTTTACTTCACAACCTTAGTTTACTTCACATTTAACTGCATTTAAAACACCATTATTAAAGGATCTGACATAGAACAGTGTGTCTAGTATGTAACCTTTAAGTGTTCATTCTTTGAGTCCATCCTGGGATTAAAGGGGAGTACGCAGCATCCTCCAGCGCTGTTCCCGGTAAGCGGCGCCTGACAAAAGGACAAGTGGAGCGTTGTTCCCCGTCCAGCAAATCTTTCTGCTATCTGACTCAGGAAGTGTTCGAAGCTCTGTTAGTTAAAATTTCTCATTTGGTGCGCCCACGCCTCCATCTCTGGACAAACTCCATCTGTAGCGAGTCTGATTCTAAACGCTTTTATCCCTGAGCGCCAGGGATGCGGGGTGCCTTTGTAGTTGCCCTGTACACACTCTGAACACACGTTATTACAATTGACCGGTTACTTCTGTAGATCCGCCGCCGACACAATGTATTCATTCAGCTAAATAATTCGGGGTGCTGGAAAAGGGATTTGTGGGAAATGGATGGTACTCTGTGAACACATGCAGTTTGATGAACCAAGCCTGCCTGGATCCTGGGGGAATCAGATGTATTGATTAGCTTGGGCTGTGGTAGGTGATGTGTGTCCGTTGGTCGAATTCTGTTTGGATGAGGGTCAGCGGGCAGTCTTTTGTGCAGCACTGTGGGTATAAAGACCATCTGCCCAGCAGGTGAGATATAAGAAACCACACACACACCACAGATACCACACAATGGATGACTGTAACATTTGTATGACATTGCATTTTGGAAATTACATTGTATATGCAATACATCTGTATGCAATGTATAAATATATTGACAAAAAATTGCATACAGATGTAGTGCATATACAATGTAATTTGCAAAGTACAGTGTATGTATATATCTATATGTGTATGCGTGTACATATGTAGTGTGTGTGTATATATGTGTGTGTGTGTGTATGTATGTATGTATGTATGTATATATATATATATATATATATATATATATATATATATATATATATATATATATATATATATATGTGTATGTGTATGTGTATGTGTATGTGTATGTGTATGTGTGTGTGTGTATATATATATATATATATATATATATATATATATATATATATATATATATATATATATATATATATAATATACACCTTTTTATACAGTTTTGACATTTTACATTGTCAAATATTAAAACTGTAGTTATAGTATTATAGTATAGTATTATTTATATATATATATATATATATATATATATATATATATATATATATATATATATATATATATATAGTTTTATAGTAGTAGCTATAGTATTATTGAACTTCTAGGGGAGAGTAGAATATAAACCATAATTTCTAAAAATATATATATTTAACAAAATCTGACTATTTGATGTTTATATGTTAAATAAATTACATCACATCTTATTGTTCTATAATTGAAAATATAGAATTGGTTGAAATTACATTTTGATTGTATTTAGTTATAAAAGCAAAAGAAAGCACTAATTTTACCTCACACACACTCACACACACACACAGTCTTTTTGGCTACACTTCCTTGCATTTTGTACTTTTACAAATACAGACCGTCTCTCCAGCAGTGCAGTGACCCTGAAATGGTGGTGATATCTTTGTGTGTACTGCGCTGGTATAAGTAAACAATTCACAACAGTACGACTGGTGGATTTGTTCACCTTGATGTCAGTGCTGGTCCAGGAATATTCTCCCAACCCAAAATCCTGTCCGCAGCATCCTGCGAGCACTGCTGAGGGTTAGAGGACGACTACCACCAGCGTGCAGCGACAAATAAGTCACTGTCTCTGATGGCTCGAAAGGATTGACACAACTTTAGCAGAACTGTGTAAGATTTAATTGCTCCAGCGCAGTACACACCAACACATCAGCACCACATCACTGTGGCTGCAGAGTTGAACATCTATTACCACATAAATACTAGCTACTCTGTGGAGTTTCTCTGGGCGACTTGACCATCAAAAAGCAGCGGGATGAGGTGTAAATCATGTGTAGAAACAAAAAATAGTCATTAATTGTGAAATTACCTTGTGTATCTATATGATAATAACAAGCAGAGAAACAACGTAGGACTTCTATTAAAATTAGACAGATCTGTAAGTTGACGAGTCAATTAATAAATGCTCTACTGTAATATTTGAAGATGGCTGTGCCTGCTAATAAGCATACATCAACCTCAGAATAACAGTATGTCATTTCCTGTGATCATGGATCAGTGTGGCTGCACATCAATCTTACTTTAATTAAAAGTCATGCTTGACATGCTCAGTCCCCCCCCCTCCCCCAGGTTTTTAAAACTTGCAATTAAGCGGTTTCACATCACTCTGCACTTTTGCTTTGTGACTCTGTGCACTTTTGGGCCTTCTATTAGCATTAATAGAGACATGACATAATTATATTAATAATTTAATTATGGCGGCACGGTGGCTTAGTGGTTAGCATGTTCTCCTCTGAGCGCTAGGGGTTCCCGGTTTGAATTCCAATCTGGGTGGCGTTTCCAAGTTCTCCCCGTGTCCGTGTGGGTTTCCTCCGGGTTCTCCGGTTTCCTCCCACAGTCTAAAAACATGGATCAAGGTCAATTGAAATCTCCAAATTGCCCCATATAGAGTAGAGTATGTGTGAATAAGTGTGTGCCCAGTAATAGATTGGCGCCCTGTCCTGGGTGTATCTACCGAGCGCCCGAGACGTTCTCCCCTGGATGGGCATGGGGAACCCCCCCCCACCCCACGTGAACCTAATAGAGGATAAAGCGGAAGATAATGGATGGATTTAGTACATCATGTGCACCTGAAATTTAGGAATCTTTAAGAAAAGCAGAAGATAATGGATGGATGGATAATATAATTAACATTTATAGAGAGGAATTAAATACAAATGTAAGACTTTTACAAAAAAAAAAAAAAAAAAAAAAAAAAAAAAAACCTTCCCATATTGGGTTCGTTATCTGTAACTGCGAAATAGAAGACGCTCCGTGGTCATCGGTAACGAACGCTTTCCAGCAGACATGTTCAGTTTGAAGTAAAATAGACTTCCTGCACTCAGCTGGAGTTGAACCCTGACCACCGAACCATTCAACAGTCAGCAGGTTGACATCCTCCATTGAAAGGCCGGCTCGGCGCTCGCTGGGTGAACTCAATGGGCTGCTCCCAAGCACGCTTTAGTGTTGGCTAAACTGCTCAGCGTCTTCCTAACCGGCCGATTATTCTCCTTTTGTGCCTGGGCACCACCCCATTCCTCCCCCTAAGCAGCCCGTCCGCAAAACTTCTTTTATCAGCAGCTACTCTTCTCTATAGTCCTTGCTTTCACTTTTTATCCATCTCCTCCCACCATTGCGGTGTTCCCCAAGCCTTTCTTTCCCATACACAGTGGCTGTAACATAAATCCTGTGAAAAAGTAGGACTTGACTTGTTAGTGGTGGAACAGCAACTCGCCCATTATGTTGAATTTGAGGGCTGCAGATTAATAGTTTTTGCCTAAGTATTTCTATTGGTGTATGTTAACCATTTGATTGCATGCTACTCGCATATATCTGAATTATTTGTTATTAATTACATGAATGCTTTATATTTGATTGCATTTATACAGAGACAGCGCAGTAGTGCATTGGTCAGTGTCCTCCGCCTCATAGCAAGGAGGTCTGGGGTTGGACTCCTACTTGGAGCGAACAAAGATCCCTATTGTGCGACATCTGCATGTCCTCCCCATGCCTGCATGAGTTTACTATGGGAACTTCAGTTTACATCCACATTCCAGAGACATGCCAATCGGTTCATTGGAGATATTAATTGCCCCATGACTATCACCTGGAACCATTCCAGTTCCAGACAGTAAATTTACACAATTTATTACATGGACAAAGTTTATTTAATGCATATAGTCTTTAAGACAAATACATGATATAATTAGGAGACTGAACCTTATCTTTCTACAGCTGGGTGTGCTCTGGGAGGAAAAATGAGGAGGCTTTATTTCCCTCTAATTACCTCTGGCTAATTGTGTAACGAGGCATCCTGGAGTGAAGCAGTGGTAGGTCAGTGACGAGGATGGAACTGCAAGCACAAATCTCTAAATTTAGAAAAGGTGTTCAGGCCTAAACAGAAGGTTATGATTCACGTAATATAATTTTATCAGGTCTGTCAGTTTGTTTAGTCTTTATATGTGAATTTATTTGCTTTTGGATCAATTTACAGTAATTCACTAATACTAACTTTAAAAACATGCACAAAAGTCAGCTGAGACCTGTTGGCAATCATGATTTTAGTCGAAATGAATTATTGTGTACAATTTATTTCAATACTTGGGTGATGGGTGTACTCATCAAAGTTAAGATTTGTCGATAGATGGAAATAAAAAGTAAACAAATGTATTTCTACACCAATACATTTACATTTAGTCACTTGGTAGATACCTTTATCCAGAATGACTTACAAATGAGAACATCACAAGTGAGTAGCTATGAAGAAAACCAGCTACACTGTAGAATTTCTCAAACTTGATCGTTATCTGATCCTGCAACAACCCCCCCCCCCCAGTATTTGATAAGAAGATGCATCTTTTAATAGTTTCAATACATAACTGATCTGTCGTCTCATTTAAACCTTGGTTTAGGCTTTTGGTAAAAGTGCAGGTCATGCATTGGGTGTCAGATTGGCGCCCGAGTTGAAGTTTGGTTCATCAGTTTCCTTATTTCTCTCATTTTGGGAGTGAAATCACTTAAAGGGAGATGGACGAGAGATAAAGGAGTAACTGTGAGAAACACGAGTTGTGAACTTATTAACCTCAGATGCATCACATTAGTGAGGTGAGGGGGACAGCAGCAGTTTTGGAGGCCTGTGTGCAAGCAATAGAAAAGTGAAAAGCAGAGGACTGGGGGGGGAAAGGGGAGACCCCCCAAGGATTCCATTAACCCCTGCAAGAAAAGAGCAGACGATTAAGGGAACACACACACACAGAGAAGATGGTGTGCTTGCAGGAACACAGCATGAATGAAGCTCCAAGGCAACAGAGCCGGTGTGTTGATGTGTGGTTGGAGCTCGGGGCTCGTTACCCCCTTTGTATCGTTACTTCTCTTTTCTCTTCTTTCATCTGCCTCCACTTTCCCCTCGCTGCTATCAAAAGAATTTATTTCAGCATCTATAAAATCTGCCACTTCAGCACAATAATTCACAAAAATCAAAATGTTAAGAACGGGGCTCCATGTTTGTAAGGACTTGTGATGCAGTTGAGCTGCAATTTCATTAGGATATTAATGTACACAATATTCAGTACTCGTCATATCACATCAGACTGGCACAGCTTCACCGATACTTCATGCACGATGGGCGTTCATACTGTCAATTTCAAGGTTTTCATAGTGACAACAGTAAAGTCTGTCATGTCCTCTTATGTCCATACAAGTTCTGTTCCACATCTGAATGTTTTATAAAGTATAATATGAAGTATTCATAATGCATGATCAGTACATTTATAAAGCATTCATAACATTTGTTATAAGCCTTTGTTGATGTACATGGATGTTATAAATTTAGTAAAGCTGCTTTGGGTCAATGCACTGTTGTAAAAAGCACTATATAAATAAATAACTTGAACTTAAGAATTTGACATAAAGCTTTATAACACAATGTGACATAATGCATTATAATATTCACTTATTTCTACTTTTAAATCTTTGTTTGTGTAATCATTCATTCTTAAAACAAAGGAATTACACTTTACTTAAAGTCTGTAAAGAGTGTTTATAAGCTTTTAAAAGTCTTTATGTACTGCTAGGTATGCAGTTTCAAAAAGGTAATTATTGTCAACACTACTTTATGCCTGAAAAGGGAGCTTATAAGCTTTTAAATAACAGTTATGTACACTTAAATAAATTTTCAGGAAAAGCATTCGTTAGGCTTTACATCGCTGCACTCTAAGTTGAACAGTTAAAATAATATATAACTTATAATGCATTGTCACTGTGTTATAAAGCCTTATGACATGTTTTATAACACTTTGAGTGTGGTTGTATACATTTATAGACATTAACAAAGGCTTATGACAAGTATAAAGCATAATGAATACTTTTATAAAGCTTTATAATTGTGGTGTTAATGCGTTATGAGTACAATTTGCAGTATATATATAAAAATAAAAAACATGGTGTGATCCTTTGAGATGGACTGCAGTTTTATTCAGGGACATCAACTGAACCCAGTCTCATTAGTGCAGTTATAATTCAAAAACAGTGATTTCTGAAGCTGATGCCCAGAGGAGAACATGAACAACGTTCTTCGCTTAAGCATTGGAGGCTAGGTGAAGCCGGAGTTACCGGTTATGCTGTTGGAACCTCATACATAACCATTTGCCATTTATAGTCCACAGGGTTTAGAAAGTGTACATCGTGAATCCCAATTACAGACATTGAAAATCTGTTCTGACTCACTCCTGATACTTTCAAATCAAAGAAAAACAAACGAAGCCGAGCCAAGCGGTAGTTTTTGTTCTTTTTTTTTTTTTTTTTTTTTTTTTTTTCATGCCAAAGCTCATTACTTGGATGTCTGCTCTCGTTCAGATTTCGCGGTTTTGGAATGGTGTGTCCTCCTGGCACGAGCGGCGCAGATCAGGTTTCCCGTGAAACCTCTCTCCTGAGGCGTCTTTGACGGCGGAGAAAAAGCTCGTGAGAGGAAAGTGAAAATATTTGTCATTGAGCTTTTCAATATTTAGGACATCCCTTCTGGAATAACACGGGTTAGGAATGGAATCCCGGGTTTGAACTGAATGTGAGCACAGGCTTTGTTCTGTCCACGGTACGAAAAGGCAACATTGATCTTTGGGATAAAACTGCTAAGCTGTGCTTGTAGCTGTAGCTTTTGTACAGTTTACCAATTTTAATAATATTAGGATTTTTTTTTTTTTTTTTTTTTTTTTTTTAAAAAGAAGTTTTATGTTCAGGGTGGATGCATCACACATCACAGTTCTAAAAACTGCATCACTGGCTGATTGGACAGCTGGTTTACAGGAGGCAGCCCTCGTACTGCGTAATTAATTTTAATACAGGGTTTTTTTTATCACACTGACTATTTGGCAGTGGAGTTGTGTTGTCATTGCGCAGCCTGCATTAGCTTTAACTCCATCATTTATGATTAATCTAGTGCCGGATTAAGATACTGGACCACCACATACCCACCCACCCACCACGTGGCAGACCTAAAGGTCCCTGGTTCGGTTCCTGGTCCCACCAAGTACTATGGCAAAAGTGCCCTTGGGCAAGGCGCCTGCAGCCCAATTGCTCCCCGGGTGCGAAAATATTTAATATATTGGGTGCAATGCTTTTTAGTTTACATGGTTCAGTGCAATATATTTTACGACAAGTACAATTTTTTAAATTATTATTGATATGATCTTAATATCATATTTTTATACATTTTAATATGATAATTATGCCCTCATACTGCCTAATTAATTTGAATACAGGTTTTGGCAGTGGAGTTGTGTTGTCATTGCACAGCCTGCATTAGATTCAACTCCATTTCTGATTAATCTGGTGCCAGATTAAGATACAGGACCACCAACCACCACATACCCACCCACCACCTCAAGGCAGACATGGGCGTGGTTAAGGAACCAGCCTTGTGACCTAAAGGTCCCTGGTTCCAGGCAAAATGGATCACTATCATTTTAGAAAGTTGCTGCAGCTCTGCCAATCTGCCACTGATCACCACCTTGTCCTTGTCTTTAAAATCCTGTATCTTATTCAAGTTGCTCTAGATATTAATGTATCTGAATATTAAATATTAATAGGAATTAATTCAACAGGTTTGTGGTTTAAATGTCAGGTTTGAAACACCGCACTGTTGGGTTTATGTAGTTTGAATGAAATGATGTCGATGCTGTTAAAACAATTGGCATTCAATAATTCAGAGGCTTTAGCTTTTGATCTTTTATCTTTTTATTCTTATTACGGAGTTTTTCCAAGCCTAATTATATGATCTCACACGTGTAATTGGATTTTCGAAGCATGCCTGTGGGAGGACCGGTTATGCTGAATTCATTTCGCGCCGAAGATTTTGGCATCACGGCGGCTCGGTGGTAAGCGCCTCCACCGTCGTCTGCGTAGGTTTCCCCCGAGAGCTCGGATTTCCACTCCGACTAATAACATGCTATTTGGTGAAGTGGTGATATTAAATTAGTACTGGTGTCAGTGTGTCTGTCTGTGTCCGTGGCAACCTCTGCAGGTTCTTTTTCAGTCTTTCACCCTGTTAAAGTTGTGAGGTTCTGTCTTTAGTAAACCAGATCAGGACGAGCAGATTAGAAAGTAAATAATTTCACTAAATTAAAGGATTAGTAGATTATATGCACCTGAAATTTAAGAATCTTTAAGAACTGAAGAATATTCTCATTAACAGCAGTAGAGTTGTGTAGTTAATTGCATAAATAATTTTGTATTGTGGTTTATTAGTTAGCACGTCCACTGTTCAACTCAGATTCAGGTTCAAATCCCGATCGGGTTGGAGTTTTCATGTTCTCCCTGTGTCGGCATGGGTTTCCTCCAGGTTCTCTGATTTCCGTCGGCAGTCCAAAAACATGGATTCAAGGCAAATTTAGATGGTTTAAAATTGCCCCTATATAATGTCAACGATGGGGAATTGGGTATACCAAAAAACCCAAGCGCTGGGCAGATACACCCAGGACAGGGTGTTAATTTATTTCTGGGCACACACAAACACACTCTATATGAGTCAATTTGGAGAATTCAATTGACCTTGATCCATGTTTTTGGACTGTGGGAGGAAACCGGAGAACCCGTAGGAATACTAAATATCAAAAGGTTAACCACAGTTAGAATGCTTAATAATAGTGTAAATAATGTAAACCTAAAGGACTACTGAGATTCATTGTCTAATTTTTTTCTAGTCAGAATGTATTTAATGTCACTTCAGTTGTTTGTACTTCACTATTTAGCAAATTAAAGGCTAAAGAAATGTTAAGGAATGAGTCGGAGATGAAGCGGCTGATTTGAGCTTTGTGGTGATGGACAGACTGACGCAGGAAATCCCCCGTGCTTATGCTCACCTGTCTTCAAACACACTTCAGCTGGGTTAGGAATGCATGCCAAGCAAAACAGGATGGTGTGTGTGTGGTGGGGGTTTGTATGTGTGTGTGTGTGTGTGGTGGGGGTTTGTATGTGTGTGTGTGTGTGTGTGGTGGGGGTTTGTGTCCTGCCTTTGAAAAAAAAGACTTTTAAGGTTCCTTTAAAAGACTATGTTCCACATATGTCATTTCACCAAGCCTTCAAGTTTATTTCTGATTTTCTTCTGCTTTTCTGATCTCTGCACCTCTGAGCATGTGGGTCCACTGGAGACATGATTTACTGGCCTGCTGGAATGTGAATAGAGTCCAGTAACACCCTGCTCAAACACTCCGAGCAAACAGGCTTATCAAAGCGGATTACTTGAGCAGGACAAACACTCGCTCACGGACTCGATGGCCATTGAAGGAGAACATGGCCAGATTTGCAACAATGTTCATTATCTACTGGGTTATTTACACAGGGCGATTAATTGCGCTAAGATTGAGAGCCATGACTTGTTCTCGGTTCTGATGGGTGAGATTCTCTTCAGAACAACAATGAGAGCCTGTTTTTTTATATATATATATATATATATATATATATATATATATATATATATATATATATATATATATATATATATATATATATATATAATATACTTTTTTTTTTTTTTTTGTATTTCTTTATTAAATTTTATTTTTTGGAAAGTTTACACTGAAGTTTTACATCATTAGACTCCAGAAACAATGTTTCTTTCATTCTTAAAGCCGAAAGTTCAGTGCACTGTGCAGTCAGTTTGTATTGAACCAATAGTTCAGGGTTTGTTTGGAACATCGGTTTTAGATATTTGTTTCGTTTTGTTTCATACTGTTTGGACATTGATCCCTGTCCAAGGTTGCTGGGGAAACCCATTGTGAGTATGTTGTACTCACTGCATTTAAAATAAAAAAAATTCTAAAAAAAAACATTGTCCAAAGCTATATACAGTTGTGAGAATTGCCTTGCTTACACACACACACACACACGCGCGCACACACACACACACACACGTATGTGTGTGTGTGTGTGTGTATATATATATGTATGTATTTTTTATATATATGTATATATATAATACATTTATTTATAATAATTTTTCTATAATAACATATGCCTTCGTCTTCGTCTCTGCTGTTAAACAGCAATTCCATTCAGCTAGCCCAACCGAAACACTGAAACCCGAGGTGGCACTTGGACACAGATGCGGCGCACTCCTGTTTTATTTTAAAGGGATTTTGCAAGGCGTTGAATAACAGCAAATAAAGCAGGAGCAAACTCTGTGCAGCTGGGGAGTTATTCAGGCTGAGCACGCTCTGATTTATGCACGTCATTATGCACTTCTCACACAGGCCGCTGCGGTTTACAGCAAGTTAGTCCGCACGTGCACGTGTTTGCGCAAAAGGGCACAAATTGTGCCTGGCAAAGTACAGCACGGCACCAAGAGGTCGGGAAGGCTTGACAAGTCATCTGTAAATGCACTCATTGTGAAACTCCTGTCATTCTGTATTATTTTTGATTTGGTTCTTCATTTAGAGTTCCTCCTGTAAATTTTACATGAATTCAAATCTTTGCGGTTAGGTTTTTGGAGAAAATATATTCAAATATATATTTGATTACATATTTCTATATATTAGTATACATTATTATTTAAATTCCATGTAAATAAATTTAAACTTAATTCATCCCATCAACTGCTTTGAATATAGTATAATTATGTTAAATAATTTTGCATTACATTCCATCATGTCCTTTACAGAAAATTCTTCAAGCTTGCATTTGTTGCAAAAGTGTTTTTCATTTATTTTTATTAGAAATTGGCCGGAAAACCACAAGTTTAAGCATACGCCATTGATTTATCATATTCTGCTGTGAATTTATGATTTCTATGATATTTAAATGAGCACCTTGTGCTTTGGAATGTCTGGCTTTCTGTCTTCAAGCTCCCCATAAATGTTTAGTGGGCTTTTGGTCAGATGACTGTGAAGCAAACCCTGCACTTTTGACTTCTAAGTCTTCAGGTTAGGTTTGGGTCATTGGTCTGTTTTGTAAAGAATAACATTGTGAATATTTATCTCCACATACTGTATACAGTATCCTGCTATTACCTTCTTAAGCTTAACTAGATCATGTAGGGCTTTTTTTAAATTGCTATTACCTGTCTGACCTGACATTATACCTGGTACAAATCAAAAAAGCAGCTTGAATATCTAGATGTTGTACTGTTATATCATAGATCCTGGTTATTCATTTCAGCTTCAAGTTCGTACAGTGAGGTAAAGGTATCTCATAGGGTTCCAAGTTCATGGAATAAAGTAAAAGTCTCTTTTGAAAGTGCCTCGTTCTTGGTGTATGAGTCAGTGTCAGATGCAGGACAAAGGCAGGTCAGCGTCTCTGATCCTCGATATCGTTCCATTATTCATCCGTCAGAGCTGCCGACTCTCTTCTAAAGAGGTTCTCTGAGTGCAGCCGATACAGATAGGGTGACATGTTCGCGGCGTGAACCCTTTAAAAAGAAACACTACTCACACATACTCACACCTGAGATGGACAGAGATCAGACATACCTTTTGAAATCGGGTATGAATAGAAAATCTATTATGCCCCTTTACCCTACAAGGTCAGGTAATTTAGAAGCCAGGGAAGAGTAAACGGGCAATAAAGACGTTTAGTTCCAGCATTAAGGGTTAAGTGCAGTTCTTTGGTTTGCTTTAGAGCCATAAGGATCTCAATAGTTTTAAGAACTAAAATAAACTGTAACACTTTACCCAGATCCGGCATTTATAATGCATTATTAACATGTTTATAAAGTTAAATTACTGCTTTAAATGACTTATCATAAGCCTCTGATAATGTCCATAGATGTACATAACCACACTCATGAAGTGTTATAAGAACATGCCATGAGGCTTTATAACAGTGACATAATGCCTTAAAAATTAAATGTACACCAACTTATTATAGAGACCAGTGACATAAACACCTTATATTTGTGTTTAATTAATGATTTTCTGGAAAATGACTTTATAAGCACTTATAACTGTTTATAAAAGCTTAAGCTCAATTTACAGGGATAAAGTAATTGAAAAGAGACTGCATACATAGTACATAATGACTTATAAAAGCTTAAATGCTCTTTACTTTTACTAAAGTGTAATCATCTTGTTTGAAGTAATGTCTAAACATCCAAAGAATCAAAGTCGAGAAGTTCATATTATAATGCATTATGTCGGTCTGTGTTATAAAGCCTTATGTCAAATTGTTATAACATCTATGAACATTAACAAAGGCTTATGATAAATGTTATATTAAATAATTTATATATTATATATTATGAATACTTTATAGAGCTTTGTAAACGCACTTCTGATGCATTATGAATACTGGATTCTTGGACTGTTACCAAATAAAATACTTGGTCGGATTTTTAAATCTTTATAAATCTTTTTTAAACTTTTTTCTTGAGTAGACTTATAAAAGAATGCCTGACTAGTGCTGTGAAGTTTTCATTTTGCACTAATATAAGCATTTATCACTTGATGGATAACTGAGGTGTGTTGAGTCCTCTATTGTATCAGTTTCCAGGTTCTCGTTAGTTCTGTTAGCTTTTTCGTTCAGATTAGTTAAACACACTAGACCTTTGGAGCTCTAGATCAACCTACCACCCAGTACCAAGCATACACTGCGATTAGAGGAACACTTTCATCCAAAAACTGTTTGTGAAAGTCAGACATAATCCTCTTGTGTTGGCTCTGCGCCATAATTAGCCAGCAAGCTTTGGATGTGATTAAGACGAACACACTATTAAGAGATAAAGCTCACTGTGTGCCTTTTAGCTTGAGTGAGCTGATTTATTTGTCGCATCTTTCGCACTTTTCTTCATTTCTTTTCGATTCAGTACACCGTTGGGTAAAAAATTGGCCAAATGCAAAATTAGAAGATCTTGAGCTTTGAGTGTTTCTAACTACAAATCTTGGCACATTTGTGAAAATGAGGAACCTGTGATTTTATTTGGTGAAAAAGCTAAAAGCGGGTTTATAAACCGGGCTGTCACTTAAATGTAATATTAAACTCTGGGTGCCTTCACTTTTCTTTTAACTATTAGTAATTTTTGGTTTGTTTACAAGTTGTTCTCTGCAGATATAAAGAATTTTCTAATAAAGAAAATTAACAAGGAATTTTTTTAGTCGATATAATAATAAGTCGGCAATAATTATTTATTGGCGACTATTAGAGCTTAGAAATTGATGCAAAATGGGTAGTAATTCTTATTGTAGGAAATTTGTCCATTAGTGTATATGCAGTGGTGGATGCATTTTTTTATTTTTTATTTATTTTTTTCTTTTTTTTTTTTTTTTCTTTTTAAATTAAAAAAAAATATATATATTGTCCAGCATTTTTTGCCGTAGGTCATTTCGAGTGTTTTTTTTGTCAGCACGAGACAGATTGGATAAAACAATATGGTGTAGATGGGGGGGGGGGGGCGGGTTGGTTTCCTCTATCTCTGGGTAAAGTGTCAATCGAATGCTTAGATCTGAGTGTTCTGACTAGCCTGGGGTTAGGGCACTGAAATCAATAGCCTGATTATAGGACAAATGCCAAAGTGTGGGAACTGCTCAAACCCTCTATCTGACTTTGAAAGTATCTGTCACACACCCTGTTATGTCCCTCACACACTGCGCTGTTGACGGCTTGAGAGCAATTTTAGAGCGCTCGAATACATCATGGTTCTGGACTTTGTCTATTTTCAGGCTTGCAGGCACCAGGCGCTGCAATACTAAACAATTTTGGCATAATTTTAGTTTTATTTGACAGGTTTGACGGAGTCGTGCAATAGTTTATGTATAAAGTAGACAGGGTTGTGTGTTTTTTCGAGAGGGCTGGTGCTGAAGAATGATTTTCACTTTGGGAAAATTGCTGATCGGGGCCTTTGGTCACGATCATGGAAAAATAAAGAACCAGAATAATTTTTTTTCTCTGTGTATGAAACAAAGCAGACAGGTTCAAAAAAAAAAAAAAAAAAAAAAAAAAGAGATTCCTATCTAACTGAACAACAAAACTGGAAACCGACGCAGCAGCTCTTTAAGGTTCCATCACACTTTGCTCGCTCTTATCTCGGCTAATCTGTCGTAAGACGGGCTGTAGAGGCAGACCTCGGATGTTTTATTGCCGTATTTGAAGTTGTTGTATGAAAGAGCATGGCTGCTATCTGTGTTATCTCATTTTCTGGCATCTCTTTTAACTTTGAGGCAGCACGAGAGGCAGTTGACCTTGCTACTGCAAGAGTTATGAGAATACACATGCACAGTGCACAGCCCTTTGATTCTGGCTTTATCCGTGTAGCGGGGTTTGATGGGACGAGGAAGTGTACTGGTTTAAACTGCATTAAAGAACCCTGGATTTAACAATAACCGAGTTACTGTTTTAATTTTGTGCCACAAATGTGCCTACATTTGTGAAGATGGTCAGTGTTCATTAGTTTGCAAAAAAGAAGAATCATTAGTTATTTCAAGATTCAAGAAAATTTTATTATCATTTATTTAACATGTGGTACAAGAGACAAAAACAAAATTATGGGTCACGGACCCCGATTACCCTTTTCTTTTAGAGTTAGAACGTTAAAGAAGAAAATGAGATCAAAATATAAAGAAATATAAATATAGAATTATGTCATTTTCATGACTCCCATCCATCCGCTTGACCATTATCCTCTAATAGGGTCATTGGGGGGGGGGGGGAGGACTTCATGCCCATCCTCGGGTGCTGGGCAGATACACCCAGTATAGGGTGCCAATCTTTCACTGGGAACATACTCACTTGCACACACACTCTATATGGGGCAGTTTGGAGAATTCAATTGACCTTGATCCATGTGTTTGGACTGTGGGTGGAAACCGGAGAACTCGGAGGACACGTAGACACAGGGAAAACATGGAAACTCCACCCAGATTGGGATTTGAACCCAGTTAGAAAGTTTCCCGACTCCTGTCAAGTAACATTCATTCATTATCTTCCACTTTTATCCTACATTAAGGTCGCCGTGGAGTTCCCCATGCCCATCCAGGGCAGAACGTTTCGGGCACTGGGCAGATACACCCAGGACAGGGTGCCAATCTATCGCTGGGCACACACTCACTCAAACAGGCACACTCTATATGGGGCAATTTGGAGTACTCAATTGACTTGATGTTTTTGGACTGTGGGAGGAAACCGGAGAACCCGGAGGAAACCCACACGGACACGGGGAGAACATGGAAACTCCACCCAGATTGGGAATTCGAACCAGGAATCCCTAGCGCTGAGAGGAGAACGTGCTAACCACTAAGCCACCGTGCCGCCCTGTCAAGTAACAATTTCCTTAAATTCATAGCAAGACCCAGTGAATCCATGTAACATGTAATCCGTATGCTCTGACCTTGCCTCGTTAAGAAGAGGAGCGCCCGTTTTATTGGGAGAACCTTTTTCTTTCAAGCACACCTATCCACTTTCTAATCCCGTGGTGAATAATTGATCAGTCGAGTATCTCAACCTGCTCAGTTGGCTGCCTGCACTAAGGCCGTTTCCCCGGAGGCAGTCCAACCGCTGCACACTTCACTCAAGGGTCTCCGCATAACCCCCAACCAATTTGAGGGAGAAGTGCTCCGCTCAGGCATCCATAAGAACCCCCTTCCCCCTTTGCGCTCTGGCCTTTATTCTCTCAGATCATTGGTGCACAATGTTCAGTTTGAAAGGAAAGAAAGGGGAATAGAAGAGGGTGCCAGTTTTAAAGCGTTGCCTGTTTGCTGACGGAACTGCTAAAAAGAAACACCTCATAAATCAAAATGCTCTAGAATAGGCATTGTTCTTCTAAGAGCCTGCTCACTTGTCCTTCTCAACCCCCTTCTTTTGGCTTGGTTTCATCACACTTTTGAAAAAAAATTTCCCTACCCCTCAGAGTGGTTGAATGGGGATAAGAGGATGGGTGGAAGTTGTCAGCATCCCCCACCTTCAGTCACATTGCTTTTCAGACTTCTAACCTTTCACCCGATATCGATATTATTGCTGGGCATACCAACTCCTAAACATTTACAAAAGTGACCAATTATAAAGGCTGTAAATAGTAAAAAATCTGAGGAGTTAAAACTCATACCGTAAAAGGTTTCAGTGTTCTCAATTGTAGCAATTTTAAAAAAAAAAAAAAAAAGTAAAATTTGTAGCAAAAAATGCATTTGGTCATTTTAGCAGACACTTTTTTTCAAAGCGACTTACAAATATCCCAACTTGGTTGGGGTCCGAGCACAGGGTTGGCACCCCTGGAGCAATGAGGGTTAAGGGCCTTGCTCAAGGACCCCCATTGGTAACTTCAGAGGACTTAGGATTTGAACCCACAAGCCTCTGATACCCCAACCACTGACTTACCACCCCCACAATGTCACTAATGTTCTACTCAATCATTTCATTACCAAACCCACACTAATCACCAACTCGCATGTCCATATATCCTGTCCTCATCCACTGACACCTATAAATCTGTGCTTTTAAAAAAAAAGTTGTTCAGTCTTTTAAAGTGTGAACCTTTCCAGTGACTTGTCTGTGGTTTCCCTGAACAAGATGCTTAAGCTTATCAGGCTATCGATGATAATGTGCTCGCCTGTTTATTCTGTTCTTTAGTCCTCCTATAAACCTGGGACTCGTGCCTGTTTTATCGTAATTAGATCGGAGACTGACTGTTCTAAAGAAGTTGCAGTCTCACATCAGCCAACAGTGTTGAACTTTCATTAAACACAATGGGCTGCTACTGTAGCTCTGTCTTCCGTTGGCCGGTGTCCATTTTTTGACTGACAGTTTGGAATTTCTCCTGTAAACACTGATGTCTCACAGTTACTTTCTTTGCTGCTTCTTGTTCATTGCATGAGCTTCCTGTAGCTGCTGCATTCAGTACAAGTCACTGACTCTGGCCTACAGGACCACTTCTAGATCTTCTCCCTCTTACCACCCTCTACTCTAGATTTTTTTAAATACACTCCGACTCGTTCACTTCGCTCCAGTGATGATTGTCGCCTTGTGATTCCACCTCACCGAGGAGCTAATTCTCATGCCGTGGTGTTTACCACTGCAAAATGGTGGAACCATCTTCCCAACTCTGTCCGTAAGGCGGCAGTCAGTTGGCATTTTTAGGAAACTACTGAAGATGCAACTTTTTAACAAACACCTGTTATAGAGAAAAATAAATAAATAAAATAAGGGCGGCACGGTGGCTTAGTAGTTAGCACGTTCGACTCTCAGCGCTAGGGATTCCCGGTTCGAATCCCCATCTGGGTGGAGTTTCCATGTTCTCCCCGTGTCCACGTGGGTTTCCTCCTGGTTCTCCGGTTTCCTGCCACAGTCCAAAAACATGGATCAAGTCAATTGAGTTCTCCAAATTGCCCAATATAGTGTGCATGTGTCTGTGTGTTACCAGCGATAGATAGTCCTGTCCTGGGTGTATCTGCCCAGCGCCTGAAACGTTCTCCCCTGGATGGGCATGGGGAACCCCCCCGCGACCCTAATATAGGATAAAGCGGAAGATAATGGGGATGGATGGATAAATAAAATAATAAGATAAAAAAATAATAATAATAATTGATAATTCTACATTGTAGTTGGTTTTCTTCATAACTACTGACTCGTTCTCATTTATAAGTCGTTTTGGATAAAAGCGTCTGCTAAATGTAAATGTAATCACATGTCCTTTGCATCTTCCATCGTGGACCGCATGCTTAAACTGTTTTCGAATTGATGGAAGGAAGGAACCTTGCTCTAAACCTGCCTCGTAATTGACACTGTTCAGCTTTGTGGGTTGTACACATGAATGAGTGGATTGTTGCCGCTAACTAGTCGTACAAATAGGCAGCTGTTTACAAAGAGATTGCTGAGGGAGATAAATGGAATTGCAGGCCACTGAAGTGGGGAAAGCAGATACCACTTGTGTATTGTTTGTGGCCTATTGAGGCTGCGTGTAGTGTTGCTTTAGCAGGGTGTAAACACACAAAGCGGGATTACACTAGACACTGACAGGTCTTTTGGCATCCACGCTGTAACTTGGCCTCGGCTTTGCGAATACTGCCCGATACCTGCAAGACAATACACTGACAAGTCTTATCTGTGTGTGTGTGTGCACTGGTATATGTGTGTGTGCGTGTGATGATGCCCTGAGGGGGGCCGTTTTCCGGTCTTTTTGGTGTCTGAGAGGAACTGGGTACTCCCACATGCCTTCAAAGGAAATTGGAGCCTTCCTGGTTCTAACAACCAGGAGAGCTGGAGGTCTCGTCTGGTAGATCCTTTTGCCACAGTGTAAATAAAAAGCATACCTCCTTAATTCTGCACACGAGTGCTTGAGTACGCAACCTGCTGAGCCAAAACATGAAGTAAAGCGCTATACCCCCCCCAACCCATAGGTATCCGTCACAGTTTGCTCTTATCACCACGTTCTAATCCACTCCTCCTGATTTAACCCGATTCAGCAACCTGAGTCTGCTTGGCATTTGCTTCGTGTTCCCTTTTTCATTCCAAAAGACTTGTTCTCGAATGTGCCTTGATTATACATCCCCGTGTAATGTATCCCTTTCACCCGCTTAGGACACCAAGCAGTGGAGTTCTCTCCTTAAACAAGGCGGCTCACCTTTCTTTAAGAATGTAAATGATGATAAAGGAGTGCGCCGAGTGTAGCTGCTGGAAGAAGTCCGCTTGTTTTTATTGTGTCTTTAAATGATGCATAATATAAAAGAAATGATCTGAATTACACTGACGAGTATGTTATTGTATGTGTATATATACTGTATATGGGTGTGTGTGTATATTATATAAAATATCATTTATATTATATATAGGCGGCACGGTGGCTTAGTGGTTAGCACATTCACCTCTCAGCAGATTCTCCCCGTGTCCGCGTGGGTTTCTTTCGGGTTCTCCGGTTTCCTCCCACAGTTCAAAAACATGGATCAAGTCAATTGAGTTCTCCAAATTGCCCCATATAGAGTGTGTCGGTGTGAGTGTGTGCCCAACGATAGATTGGCGCCCTGTCCTGGGTGTATCTGCCCAGCACCCGAAATGTTTTCCCCTGGATGTTGCATGGGGAACCCCACCATGACCCTAATAGAGGACAAAGTGGAAGATAATGAATGAATGAAAAAATTCCCCGTGTCCATGTAGGTTTCCTCCGGGTTCTCTGGTTTCCTCCCACAGTCCAAAAACATGGATCAAGTTCAATCGAATGCTCTAATTTGTCCTGGGTGTACCAGCGCCCGAAACGTTCTCCCCTGGATGGGCATGGGGAAAACCCCATGACCCTAGTAGAGAGGATAAAGTGGAAGATAATGGATGGATGGACATCACATTTTAGTCAGTGGTCAGGGCTTTGGAATATGAAATGGACAAATGTAGGGGTGTTTCCCCTCAGTCTTGTTACAGGTGTGTAAACTCAAGCACCTGGTTCTGTATCATGGACAAACCTGTGTCTCTAGTTTAGTAGCAACAGTTTGGGGATTGGCCTTTTCTGTTCTAGCCTGACTCTGCCCCAGTGACCTTCCTGGAAATTTGATGAAGACCTAAAGCCAGCCTATCTTGTCCAACATCAGTGTCTAATATCACAAATGCTCATCTGACCGTCTCAGACACACTCCAAAATCCAGTAAAAGCCTTTCCAGTGGAGAAGATTCTGTTACAGCCTCAAAGGATGGGGTGGGGGGAAATGTCAGACACATAGTGTATATTTTGTTAAAATAAAAAATATTGTAGCTTTACCCTTAGACTCCATTTTGCCTCATCTATCATAACCTCTCCTTTCTGTCAACAGAGACCTGATGCCCAAAACCTTGGAGGGTCAAATCACTATGGAGAAGACACCCAGCTACTTTGTGACCCGTGAGGCTCCAGCACGGATCTATTCTATGTCACGTGCCACCAAGCTGATTGTGGTGGTGAGGGATCCAGTCACCAGGGCGATTTCAGACTACACGCAGACTCTGTCCAAAAAGCCAGACATTCCCTCCTTTGAGAGTTTGACTTTTAAAAACAGGACTACAGGACTGATCGACACGTCGTGGAGCGCCATTCAGATCGGCATCTACGCCAAACATCTGGACAACTGGCTCCAGTTCTTTCCCATGCATCAGATCTTGTTCGTGAGCGGCGAGCGGCTGATCAGCGACCCGGCCGGAGAGCTCGGCCGCGTTCAGGACTTTCTGGGTCTCAAAAGGATCATCACAGACAAACACTTCTATTTCAACCAGACCAAGGGATTTCCTTGTTTAAAAAAGGCCGAGGGGAGCAGCAAACCCCACTGCTTGGGCAAAACCAAAGGGCGAACACACCCCAACATTGACCCTGAGGTGGTACAAAGACTCCGAGACTTCTACAGACCCTTTAACATGAAGTTCTACCAGATGACTGGACATAACTTTGGTTGGGATTGAAAGTGAAACAAACGTCAATATTTTTGTCTGTATTTCTAATGGCAAAGGATGTGAGAATTGCTATATATATGTGTAAATGTACAGAAATCTATTTTATAATAATTTATTTTTCATTTTTAAGCAAATAATTCACTAAGCTGCCTAACCACATTTGTACAAAGCATCTGGGCCCCATTTATCTCTCCATCCCAACATTCCTACCTTTTGTTCCCCGTTCCTTTCACTCAACAATGACTGGATCAATACACCTAATTGCTACTCACGCCGTCATCCATGATAAGAGTATCCCCCGTACCTCTTACTAGCATCAGACACTAATGAATGGGCATTTAATCGATGGAGGAATCGGGTCGTGGACGGCACGTGACGGGAGGCGACGGGATGACATGCTGCTGGTGTAATGCATGTGAGCTGATCGATTAGATCTCACCGGTTTAATTGCATCGCTTGTAAATCTGTTGAATCATGGGGGATACGATATATCATACCTTAGAAGTGATGCAGACTGCAGTCACGCCATGCAAAAGATATGATAAAATATAAAACGCGTACATAACGTCCAGCAGGGGCAGACGGTGACATATTTCTTTCGTGAAGCACACTATCTTGCCCAAGTCATTCTATGCATCCTTAAATTCAATCCCTTTTTCTCATTTGAGATGTTTGACCTGATGTCCGCCTCTTCTTGTCTTAGTTATTTCATCTTTCTACTTGAATTCTTGTTATGCAAGAGGGAGGACCTGCCTGTAGCTTTCTATCTGTTACACATCTGTTACCCTCACATGGTGGCCACCTCAAAGAACAGCCCCGCTCGGTTCACTCCTGCTCAGTCTGCTGAAAAGCTGATCCAGCGTCAGCTCTTTCTATCTCGGTGTTGTGTCTAGTTCTCAAATGCAAAACAGCCGCAAAAGGACAGAAGCAAATATGATTGCTGTGCTTAGTCCTGATCAAGGTCCATCCATCCAATATCTTCTGCTTTATCCTCTACAAGAATATGCCCATTTAGGGGAGAACGTTTCGGGCACTGGGCAGACAAACCCAGGACAGGGTGCCAATCTATCACTGGACACAGATGCACACAAACACACTCTATGGGGCAATTTGGAGAATTCAATTGATCTTGATCCATGTTTTCGGACTGTGGGAGGAAACCGGAGAACCCGGAGGAAACCCATAGGGCGAACATGGAAACTCCACCCAAATTTGGATTCAAACCTGGAATCCCTAGTGCTGAGAGGCGAACGTGCTAACCACTCAGCCCTATAATCAAGGCCTTACTTCGCTTTAAGTCTTGTAGCCACATTGTGAGTCTCTTAAAGACTGATTAGCTACGGTCAAAGAAGTTCTGAAATTTGCTTTGGATATGGTTAATCTAAGAGAAGTCATTCAGCACACACTTTTATCCAAAGCTACTTGCAAGTATCCCGAATTGATGGTTGGGGTCAGAATACAGGGTTGGCAATAAGGGCCGAGAGTCTCTCATTAGCCCACATTGGTTGGGGATCTGGGATTTTAACCCACAAGTTTTAGATTGATGGTCCAACACCTTAACCACTAGGCTACATACCCTAAAATACGCATCACAATACATTTGATTCTTTGAGATGCACAGGATATTTTGGTAATTTGGAACATAGAGTAAAAAATAGCATTTAAAATGCTATAAATATACTGTTTACTATTCAACACTTTACAGTTCTTAAGCAGAACTGCCATTGAGCAGCTCGAGGCAAACCTAAGGCTTTGTGTTCACAGTTGATTTGAGGTTGTATTTTCAAATAGCACAGCTGCCAAGGATCAGAGCTTTAAACTGCGTCACCATCAAGTCATAATGGCTTTAATTAGCATTGTGCAGACATCTGTATTCAGCTCATTACGAATATATATGATGGAGATGCCTGTAATTGATGGGATCTCCTATTGTGCTTGCCCTTTTGAATAATGTTTACCTGTCTCTTTCTCGGTGGATGCTGGGACAGGCTTCAGCATCACCCTCAAGCTCAGGCTTGAGCACGACCCTCATTATGATAAGCGGCTTTGAAAAGGAACAATACAATTTTTTGCCCTTTTCAGCATTTTGAGACCCTTTTGCATATGTGGAACTAAATCAACATCTACACAACTGAGCTTTGTGTGACCGTAGCATCACGTCAGGGCTTTGTGGCGGATCGTAGCGGGTCGAGCTGTGAATGTGTGAACTTCAGTACTGAGATTTTTTTTTTTTTTATTTAATTTTTTTTTGTTTGTACAGATGGGCATGGAACTCAAACTGTGGTTTGCAATGACTGACACATTAATTAGTTTTGTTTTTTCTTATGTTGTGCCTCTAACTAGTTAAATAAAGCTAAAGCTCACATCCTTTCATTTGTATCAGCGATTATAATAGGAATCAGCTGTGAGGAGAGCCATAACCATCTGCTTCACGTGGATTTCGGAAAATAGAAACGGGGGGTTTGGAAATTTTGCCGACACCTCCCCTTATCTTCTACCGTGAAATGTAGTGTTGCAAAAAGTAAAAGGTGAAAACCAAACATCCCCGTTTGCAGATTTCAGACTGGACCTCTCTCTCCTTTAAACAGCGGTGAAGTATTCTTTGGCGATGCAGCCGATGTGTTGCAGTCATTTCCACATATACCTCAAGCAGGAAGCTTATTATTCAGATAGAACCTGAATAATATCTGTGAAATTGCAAATCCCTTCTTGAGTTAACTGAACTACTTGACACCCCCTCTCTCACTCACACACACACACACACTCGAGTTTGAGTGGTTTATTTACTATGGGAAACGAAAATCTTATCTCGCACTCGAAGTTCTCTCTGATGTATTTATGGTTGAGTTTTATTCAACCTTCCCATGAGTTTCGAGATCATGATGTTTGTCTTACCCACATATGATGAAAAGGTCGGCAACTCCGTATGTAGGTACAAAAAAGAAAGACATGTAAATCATTTATTTTGTGGTATCTATTAAATAATTTTACACCAGAAATGAGCAAAATAAATCCAATATTTCTAGCCAATTAAATAATGAACATTCATATTTCTTTGTATGAAGAAATAAATAAAATATATATTTTATCAAATGTGCTGTTTTCTTTTGAATGCTGTCTTAATGTTTATTAATTTCTTTGGCTTTTGATTAGGGATGTGACCTGAAATTATTTTTTTTAAATTTTGCAAATTTAAATTTTGCTAATGATCAAATTTTCACAATAATCTTTTTATTTTTTTATTTTTTTTTTTAATATATAAATAAAGGGTTTATGCCGGTAGCCGTAACTTTAGACCAAGTGGCACAACTCGCATGAAACAAAAATTCTTTACAGGAGAAACCTGCTTTTCTTTTAAATGGATGAACCACTGTGTACTTTTTTTTATTTTTTTTATTTTTTTTCCCCCCATTTTTAATATTTCATTTTCACAAAAGATCTTTTGTTATGAAATAGTTTGTTATTCAGCAAAAGCCCTGCTTTTTTAATGTTATTTCGTATTTACATTAAATTATTTACATTAAAAGTATAAACTTGGCATTTTTCCTGTGGTTTCTGCCACTTTTTGGTTAATTATAGCATATTAATCGTGACTATTTTTTTTTTAGACAGTCGTACCATCAACATGTGAAATCTTATCGTCCCTTATGATATTCATTATAAAAGGCATTTTTAATTTGTTGTACATCTGAACATTAAACAGAACTCTAAACCGATGTAAGGTCAACCTAACCGGCGAACATCCTTCATCTACACGATTTGTTTTAAGAAAGGTCTGTAATGAGAACGTTTCGGGCGCTGGGCAGATACACCCAGGACAGGGTGCCAATCTATTGCTGGGCACACCCTCACTCTGAGACATTTTATATCAAACTTATGGGGCAATTTGGAGAATTCAATTGACCTTGATCCATGTTTTTGGACTGTGGGAGCAAACCGGAGAACCCAGAGGAAACCCACGTGGACATAGGGAGAACATGGAAACTCCACCCAGATTGAGATTCGAACTAGGAATCCCTAGCGCTGAGAGGAGAACATGCTAACCACTAAGCCACCATGGCGCCCAGTTTGACATTTATTATTATTTTTAGATTAATATTTTACAATTAGATCGGCTCTGTGGCTTAGTGGTCAACACATTCGTCTCTCAGCGCTGGGGATCCAGGTTCGAATCCCAATCAGAGTTTCCATGTGCTTGCTGTGTCTACGTAGGTTTCCTCTTAACAGTCCAAAAACATGGATTAAAGGTAAATTGGCTGGACCCTGCATAGTCAGTGTGTGTCTGGTGATAGATTGGCGTCCTGTCCTGGATGTATCTACCCAGCGCCCGAATCGTTCTCCCCTGGATGGGCATGGGGAACCCCCCCCATGAACCTAGTAGAGGATAAAGTGGAAGATAATGAATAAATGAATGTATTTAGATAATATTTGAGAGTTAAACACGCCATGTTTGTCTACAGGCCACCCATCCATACTAAACTATAAGGAGGCGTTTGTGAGTATCCCTTTTCTGGACTACCTACCTGACCGCTTGTTTACTGACCGTCTGAGCAGTATTGGTCCAACACAGAACCTGAGTTGTTCATTTACGGGCACTGAAGTCCCCCAAGACACTAATTTGAACCTCAGGTGATGCAGTATGCTAATACCATATGGCAAGAAAACACCGAAACCCCACACAGACTTAATGAATTGACTGTTTCTCTCTGTATCCTGTGCAGTAACTGTGTTTCACAGTTTAGTTAGAACCCTCATGTATGCTTGTGTGTCAGCCATGTAGCCAACTCAGATTTTTGTCGTTAGCATCTTGGTGAAGGGTCTTCTGATATTCGCTCGGTCACATACTGTCCTGTCTCTGTGAACTTGGAACAAACAGGATATTTACTCAGCCTTATTTCATTTAACAATGCCCAGCAGACATGTGACTCAGTAGGGTCGTGATACGATGGTCGCCCTGAAGGCACTGTTAGTCACTTTTTAGTTAGGATAATTACATCGGTTCCTTTATTTAACTATTTTACTAACAGGCTCATTAAGCTGATTCAGGGAAAAAAAATGGATACAGCTTTCCGTCGCTCTGATTTGCCTCATGCTCACACCTAGCTTATTACAATCAACATATCAAACCCATCTCTGCTGCTTATCTGGACCATATTTATGAGATGTGTTAGAACTTATCCCAGAAAAGATGGGAAATGGTCAAGGAGACCATTCTATCACCAAATAAACACTCTGAAAAACATATTTACCAATATGTGGGGCTCTCTTTGGAATTTACTATGCATTCATCCATTATATTCCACTTTATCCTCTACTAGGAACGCGGGGGGGTTCCCCCATGCCCATCCAGGAGAGAACATATCGGGCGCTGGGCAGATACACCCAGGACAGGGCACCAATCTATCGCTGGGCACACTTACTCTCAAAAACAGACACACAAACACACTCTATATGGGGCAATTTTGGAGAATTCAATTGACCTTGATCCATATTTATATGGATATTATTATATGTAGCACCTTGTTCCTGGGGAACGCTGTCTCGTTCCACATATACTGTACTGTACTTTATATTGTGGAATGACAAATAAAATACTTGAATATTTTTGGACTGTGGAAGAAAACCAAAGAACCCGGAGGATACCCACACACGGGGAGACCATGGAAACTCCACCCAGATTGGGAGTCGAACCTGGATCCCTAGCACTGAGGCGAAGATGCTAACCACTAAAGCACCGTGCTGCTCCAATACACACTCGATATGGGTATTCCATATTCCATGTTTTTGAACTATGGGAGGAAACCGGAGAACCCAGAGGAAACCCACACGGACACGGGGAGAACATGGAAACTCCACCCAGATTGGGATTCGAACCAGGAATCCCTGGAGCTGAGAGGAGAACATGATAACCACTAAGCCGCCTTGCTGCCCTGACACACACTTTATATGGGGCTATTTGGAGAATTCAATTGACCTTGATCCATGGTTTTGGACTGTTGGAGGAAACCCCTGCGGACACGGGGAGAACATGAAAACTCCACCCAGATTGGGATTCGAACCAGGAACCTGGAGCTGAGAGGAGAACATGATAACCACTAAGCCACTGTGCTTCCCTGACACACACTCTATATGGGGCAATTTGGAGAATTCAATTGACCTTGATCCATGGTTTTGGACTGTTGGAGGAAACCCCTGCGGACACGGGGAGAACATGGAAACTCCACCCAGATTGGGATTGGTACCAGGAATCCCTAGCACTGAGAGGAGAACATGCTCACCTCTAAGCCACCATGCCGCTTTGAATTTACTATCTATTAAATTGGTTGTGGTTTGTGGTACGAAATAGAAACTCTGTAAGAAATTCACATAAACAGACGTTGGCCCCCCGTCCGGAAATGTACAGAACAGTAGAAATGTCTACTGTATTATTTTCCATACACCTTCCTCTCAGCCAATAAAGACTTGTATCAGACTAACTGTCCTAAAAGGCAGGTAGAGCATCCAAGGTAAAGCTCTCTTTCTCCATATGCCTTTCTCTTCACCATGTGGTGTTATATTTGGCTTCGGTTATTGGATCGGTTCAGTACTTAAAGCGTAAGGTCAGACAGCAATCACATCCAGCAATAAAAGATTAATATTGAGTACAAGCTGTATTCCTCATGTCTCCTCATGCCAGCAGCTTCTGTTTATGAACTGTTGTTAGGCACGGAACTAGAAAAGAATCTGGCCCTGTCAAGAAGTGTTAAATCACTTCGATCCCATTAAACGTCCTGACGTTTGTGGCAGTTTGCGTGATTCTGACAATACCGAGTCCGTGTCGTCCAACGGACAGGCAAGGTCCAAAAGCAGCAATGCGCTCGCATAGTTCACTGTACAAAAAAGCGGGGTCAGGATTGTGAAATGCAAACAAAGCTTTGAGCTCGTCTATTTCCAGGGCAACTCTGGCCTGCTGTGGTGAAGTGGGGACGTCTCTTTCCACTCAGCATGCTCAGTGATTCTTGGTGGAGCTGACATGAGCTGAAAACACAGCCCACTCGGGGGACCGCCTGTGGGACCGAAGTGTTACCCAATCTTGGGGCTTCTCAGCTGGAATCGAGCAAAGCCGAGTCGAGTCCTTGGTAACGCTCTGCTCCAACAGGGAGGACAGAGAGAGCTAATACCACCCTGGAGATTTCAAGCTGGGCGGAGAACATATGGTCTACTGTAAACAACGGAGGATTGAGGCATCAGAGAGACTCAGCGGAGACTCCTTTAACGCCCAACCTCCCTTTATTTACTCATTAGAGTAAGCGATGATTTTCCTTTAAAAACAATGTCGCTCTTAATGACCCTCAATACCTTCTCTGAAATAACTCGACTTCAAATTAAAATCACTAAGACTGACCATTCCTCCAGATTCCTTCTGTAGAACATCAAAAAGATCAGATGTTTTATAACTGAACATGTTATTTATCCCCTCAGGTCAAGAGTCTGGGTGTCATCCTCGCCAGCACTCTTTGTTTTCAATCACACATCAATAACATTACACGCTCTGCTTATTTCCACCTGCGAAACATTAATCGCCTCCGTCCTTCTCTTGCTCGCCATACCACAGAAATTCTTGTCCACAGTCGAGTCACCTCTCGCCTAGACTATTGTAACTCTCTCCTCGCCGGTCAACAAAACTCTCCATAGAATCCATTCATTCATTCATTCATTATCTTCCGCTTTATCCTCTATTAGGGTTGCGGGGGGGGTTCCCCATGCCCATCCAGGGGAGAACGTCTCGGGCGCCGGGCAGATACACCCAGGACAGGGTGCCGACCTATCGCTGGGCACACACTCACTCACACAAACACACTCTATATGGGGTGTTTGATCCATGTTTTTGGACTGTGGGAGGAAACCGGAGAACCCGGAGGAAACCCACACGGACACGGGGAGAACATGGAAACTCCACCCAGATGGGGATTCGAACCAGGAATCTCTAGCGCTGAGAGGAGAACATGCTAACCACTAAGCCACCATGCCGCCTTCCATAGAATCCAACTAGTCCATAATGCAGCTGCCAGGATTATTAGGAGAACCCCCTCCCCCCATCACATCACTCCGGTCTTGCAGCAGCTTCACTGGTTACCTATGAAGTTTCGTTTAGATTACAAAACTCTTCTGGTAACTTTTAAGATTATTCATAACCTTGTTCCTCCATATCTGTCCGATTTGGTTCAAATAGCCACTTCCTCCCGTACTCTTCGGTCATCCTGTTCCATTCATCTAACTGAACCTTCTTCTCGTCTTGCCACTATGGGAAACAGAGTCTTTTTCTGGGTTCTCCGCTTTCCTCCCATAGTCCAAAAAAATTGATCAAGGTAAATTGAATGCTCTAAATTGCCCCATTTAGAGCGTGTTTGTGTGTAAGTGTGTCCAGCGATAGATCGGCGCCCTGTCCTGGGTGTATCTGCCCAGCACCCAAAACGTTCCACCCCCCCCCCCCACACCCCCCGCGACCCTAGTAGAGGATAAAGCGAAAGATAATGTATGAATAGACATATAAAAATACTAGTCTTAAATTCAATATCCATTGTACTGGCAACAGGCATCCGAACCTTTAACATTTGGGCGTTGTGCTTCAAAGTATTATTTCTCTCACCAATCCACTTCTTTTTTAACCTAATGAAAGTTAAGCTGGTCCACAACAAGAGGGTACACAGATTTTTGTACTAAAGGACAATTAAAGGGCGTGGTAGCTCAGTGGTTAGGGTGGTTTTGGTGTTGGGTTATCAATCTGAAGGTTGGGGGTTCAAATCCCAGGTCCACTGAAGTTACCAGTGTGTGTCCTTGAGCAAGACCCTTAACCCTCATTGCTCCAGGGATGTTGTGATGAACCCTGTGTTCACCTTGTAAGTCGCTTTGGATAAAAGTGTCTGCTAAATGACCAAATGTAATGTAAATGTAATATCGTCAGTTTTACTAGTTTGTAATTTCTTGTGATTAGGGCTAAAAAAAAGTCTGGAAGTCCCACCGGATCAAATCTCAACTGTTTCACTCACGTAAATGCTGATTTCAGCCGTTTTGAGTAGATTGCAGTGTCACGATGATTAGCTTCCCTCATTTGTCTCTTAGTATTTATTTACTTCAGATATCCGCATGACTTGTGATTTATACTTATTTAAAATATATAATTTGATGGTGCAATAAGACATTGTTGTTTTGCCTACAAACTGGCGCCAAAGGAAGTCAGAGAGTTGACTCGACGTGGGTGTAAATGGAAGAGCTAATATGCTGGAATGTAACTAAAGGCAGATGCTGATGGTTAAGCATCTGCTTACGAAATGCCAGTGCCCTATGTGAGACCGGCCCTGTGCCTTTATTATGTGATTTTAGAGCACAACAGGTATTGTTTAACCATCTTGGGGTCTGAGATGGGGCAACTTCGTTTACTGTCTGGTTGAAGGTTAATTTGTTCTATCTGTGTTATGCACTGTAGTAAAGAAAGAAAAATGTCTTTGCTTGGAGAAAGGTTTATTGAAAGACAGTCATCCCAGCGTGATGATTTAAACTGAATGTCTATAATATGGGCAGAAGAATTAGGATTAGAATTACATCGCTTCATTATTAAATTAAGGTATTTTATTTAGTATTATAGCTATATATAACAATATTCATTCATTCATTCATTCATTATCTTCCGCTTTATCCTCTATTAGGGTCGCGGGGGGGTTCCCCATGCCCATCCAGGGGAGAACTTTTCGGGCGCTGGGCAGATACACCCAGGACAGGGCGCCAATCTATTGCTGGGCACACACTCACACAGATACGCACACAAATACATTATATAGGGCAATTTGGAGAACTCAATTCACTTGATCCATGTTTTTGGACTGTTGGAGGAAACCGGAGAACCCGGAGGAAACCCACGCGGACACGGGAAGAACATGGAAACTCCACCCAGATGGGGATTCGAACCGGGAACCCCTAGCGCTGAGAGGCGAACGTGCTAACCACTAAGCCACCGTGCCGCTATAACAATATTATTATTGTTTATTATTGTTTATTATTATTATTATTATTATTATTATTATTATTATTATTATTATTATTTAGTATTATTATTGGTGCATACAATCAAACACCCTGTCATGTATTTTGTATGCTTTCAAATGTTTTGAAAATAGTTTGGGAATGGTGTGGAAGACTTGATTAGAATAATAGAAATGATATAAAATTCTATAATAATAGAAATATATTAATGGAAAATTCTGAGGCAGGTATTTTGTGTATTATAGTGTATTTCACAGATACACTACACTTACTTATTTAAAAGTAAAAGCTATTACCATTAGTGAACAGAAAACCAACAGGGTACTAAAGAAAAGTAGATAGACTAGCCCATTAATAAAGAAAAGCATTTGTGAGGTCATTCAACATGAGATTAGGTCTTTTACACCATTGACCCATATGTATACAGTATATATAGTGTGTTTGAGTGTCTGTGTGTCCAGCGATAGATTGGCGCCCTGTCCTGGGTGTATCTGCCCAGCAACCAAAACGTTCTCCCCTGAGGAACCCCCCCACCCCCCGCCCGACAGCGACCCTAGTACAGGATAAACTGGTGACTAAAACTAGTCAACACCTTTGCCTAAAAGTAGTCAACACCTTTGCCTAAAACTTACTTATATATATATATATATATATATATATATATATATATATATATATATATATATATATATATATATATATATATATATATATATATATGTGTATATATATATATATATATATATATATATATATTTACTGTATATATATATATATATGGCGGCACGGTGGCTTAGTGGTTAGCATGTTCTCCTCTCAGCACTAGGGATTCCTGTTTTTGTTCCTCCGGGTTCTCCAATTTCCTCCCACAGTCCAAAAACATGGATCAAGTTCAATTAAGTTCTCCAATTTGCCCCATATAGAGTGTGTTTGTGTGTGTGAGTGTGTGTCCAGTGATAGATAGAGTGATAGTGTGATAGAGTGTGTCTGCCCAGCGCCCAAAACCTTCTCCCCTGGATGGGCATGAGGAACCCCCCACCCCCCGAACCCTAGTACAAGATAAAGCGGAAGATAATGGATGGATGGATATATATATTTATTTATGTATATTTACACTGTTTTCATTCAGACTGTAATTGTTCTTTTAAACCTTTAATACTTGCTGAGGGAATCTGATTACTAAATGACTAAAATCACCGTGTACCTTTAGCTTTATTAGTTGTCAGATGTGTTTTGAGTTATTACACTTTTTAAACACGTCCGCCCGTTACGGCTCCCCAGATTGATATTCCTAACTCAAGAACGCCAATTTATTTGCAATGATTGCAAGACAAGTTTCAACGTCGCCAGATCTCAAACCACAATTGTTTGCCTTTCATCAAGATTACCATCAACACTACAAGTCTGGAGCTGGATAATTCCACACTGCGAGCAGCAGCGCTGACAAACACAGCCGTGGTCGTGCCAGAAGGGATGTGGTCTCACAAACGCACCCATTAAAAAATCATCTGGCCTCCATCCAGACCTCCTGATGGGTAAGCACGGTGTTTATGGATAACGCTGATGAGGCTGATCACCGGTGACTAAAACTAGTCAACACCTTTGCCTAAAACTTCCAAGTGTTGAATGTGGTGTATCATTGGAGCGTTGCGAATGATCTGTGGGTACAGAATGGCATGTGATAATTGCAGTTGTTAGGGTTTGCTCTCTTTACCGCTGCCCTGGAGTAGTCGTGTGTACGCTCTTGGTTGTTTTGGGGTGGTTTGATGAATGCAGACACCTGGCTTTCCTTGACACGCAAAGCCCCTATGCTTGGCAAGATCTGCTTGCTCGGATGTCTGCTTTTGTGTCGCCTCGCCACGTCGGCCGTTTGAACTGATTAGCTCCAGTCAGCCAGGTAATTGAAGAAGATTCAAACAGTTGAAGCACAATGGGAGGGAAAGGGGCTGCCGGACGAAAAGAGGCGATCAATATTTTAAACTTCAGACCCCCTTTCGAGATCTTTAATGCACAACAACATGGGGTTAGTCGCCAGTAATGGATGGTGGTAGGCGGTCTGTGTCCTCAGTGTCTAGCTAGATGCTTCACTATGGTTTCTTACATTTTGGAGTTCTAGATGAAGGTTTTGGGCTGTCCTGGGTATCAATTTTTATATATATATATATATATATATATATATATATATATATATATATATATATATATATATATATATAGGCGGTGGCTTAGTGGTTAGCACGTTCGCCTCTCAGCGCTAGGGATTCCCGGTTCGAATCCCCATCTGGGTGGAGTTTCCATGTTCTCCCCGTGTCTGCGTGGGTTTCCTCCGGGTTCTCCGGTTTCCTCCCACTGTCCAAAAACATGGATCAAGTCGATTGAATTCTCAAAAATTGCCCCATATAGAGTGTGTCTGTGTGAGTGAGTGTGTGCCCAGCGATGGATTGGCGCCCTGTCCTGGGTGTATCTGCCCAGCACCCGAGACGTTCTCCCCTGGATGGGCATGGGGAACCCCACCGCGACCCTAATAGAGGATAAAGCGGGAGATAATGAATGAATGAATATATATATATATATATATATATATATTATTAGGTCGTTCTGTATGTTTGTTATATACACAAAAAAATACATTTAAATTCAGAAACCAGTGGAGAGGTTGCTCAAAACGAAAAGCCAAATCAAAATATTTATCACCATCCTGAATGGTACACACGTGCGGTTGCTCTGGTAATGTTCTTTGTTTGCCTAACCTCCACACACACACACACACACACACACACACAGCAGCTATTACACAGAAAATAACACATTCATGGTGACTAGACACAAAAACATGCGCAACACATTGCATTATGTAAAAATGAACATGAATGCGACTGCACCCCACCCCACACAATCCAAATTCTGTCCTCTCAGCAGTTTGATTCACAATAGAAATACACAAATTCTAAAATTATAGACTGTGTATAGACTATCTGTATCTGAGGCGTACATTGATGGTCTTCTTCATTCTGTATTCTAATGACCAGAAGCTCCTGAGAACTTCCACAGATCAGGAATTCTTACAATTGAACAATTCAGTATCTAACAGATGCAATTACGTTTTGTCTTTTCATGTTTAGTTGATAAAAACTTATATTTTCCTGTTTTTCTTATTATTACTACCCCTATTTCAGCTGTGTGTCTGGTAAAAAGTTTGAAAATACTATTTCAGCCACTTTATCCGATTAAGCTCAAACTTCGTCGATGTATTGGCTTCGATCACCAATTAATTAACTAATTAGTGGTAATTAATTCATTTTCAAGGCGGAAATTAGTATGTCATAACAGCTTCCATAAGGGCGGCACGATGGCTTAGTGGTTAGCATGTTCTCCTCTCAGCACTAGGGATTCCCGGTTCGAATCCCAACCTGGGTGGAGTTTCCATGTTCTCCCCGTGTCCGTGTGGGTTTCCTCCGGGTTCTCCTGTTTCTCCGGTTTCCTCCCACAGTCCAAAATCATGGATCAAGTCAATTAAATTCTCCAAATTGCCCCATATAGAGTGTGTCTGTGTGAATGAGTGTGTGCCCAGCAATAGATTGGCGCCCTGTCCTAGGTGTATCTGCCCAGCGCACGAAACGTTCTCCCCTGGATGGGCATGGGGAACCCCACCGTGACCCTAATATAGGATAAAGCGGAAGATAAAAAATGGATAAATTGCCCATTTTCTACCAAATTTTATACTTCAGAAGCAGAATTAATTTAGGATAAAGTCAGTTAACACAATATGGGGTGTTTTTTAATTGTTATTAGAATTGATCTGCTGTAGAAGTCCAGAGTCACACTTCATAACACCATCACCTTACAGCTAGAAGGTTCCCAACCGGATGGCATGGATTTCTATTGGTCGAGTTTGTAGATTAACGCATCATCTAATTTTTCATTCTGGATTCTGGTCTTTAATTTAAATACCAACCTGCCCTTCAGCGTATATTCGTTTAAATCTGTATCTGGAATGAAATGGACTGGGAACCTGGTCGCCGTATCCTCGGAATGTTTGGCTAGACTTCAGAATATGAATAGAACTGCTATAGAAACATAATAGAATTAAGGATTTATTGCTTGTCTGTCAGCAAGTTGTGTGTGAAATGTGGATTTTTGAGGTTGATTATATAATCCAGCTTAGCATGACTAAATAGTCTT
Organism: Corydoras sp. C115; assembly: GCA_019802505.1. Lineage (NCBI taxonomy): Eukaryota > Metazoa > Chordata > Actinopteri > Siluriformes > Callichthyidae > Corydoras > Corydoras sp. C115. Next base: position 125,499 of record JAFMOC010000425.1, read on the forward strand.
AGCAAAATAAATGTTTAATAACCGTCGAAATATGCATGTGCTTGCCTGCAGAATTCCCGTCAGTCATGTTGTGATGCAACCACGGCTCAGTTCAGGTTTTTAAGGAGACTGGAGGCACAGTTAGTGGATTGTATGCGCACTCTCTGGCTCTCGTCTCTAGGTTTTGTAACCCCCCCCCCCCCCTATCTCCGGTATGTTCACTTTCTAGGGTTTCACATTGCTTATTAGTGAAAGATATTTGACAGTTTATCTTTCGCACCGGGGGCGGAACGGTGGCTTAGTGGTTAGCATGTTCTCCTCTCAGCGCTAGGGATTTGGAATCCCAATCTGGGTGGAGTTCCATGTTCTCCCCGTGTCCAGGTGCGTTTCCTCCGGGTTCTCCGGTTTCATCCCACAGTCCAAAAACATGGATCGAGTCAATTGAATTCTCCAAATTGCCCCATATAGAGTGTGTCTGTGTGAGTGAGTGTGTGCCCAGTGATAGATTGGCGCCCTGTCCTGGGTGTATCTGCCCAGCGCACGAAACCTACTTCCCTGGATGGGCATGGGGAACCCCCTGCGACCCTAATAGAGGATAAAGCGGAAGATAATGGATGGATGGAATAAAGGGGGGGGGGGGGGATTGTCTGGGTGTATCTGCCCAGCACCCGAAACGTTCTCCCCTGGATGGGCATTGGCGCCCTGTCTTGGGTGTATCTGCCCAGCGCCCGAAACCTTCTCCCCTGGATAGGCATGGGGAACCCCCCCCCTACGACCCTAATAGAGGATAAAGTGGAAGATAATGGATGGATGGAATTGGGGGGGGGGGGTTGTCTGGGTGTATCTGCCCAGCACCCGAAACGTTCTCCCCTGGATGGGCATTGGCGCCCTGTCTTGGGTGTATCTGCCCAGCGCACGAAACGTTCTCCCCTGGATAGGCATGGGGAACCCCCCCCATGACCCTAATAGAGGATAAAGTGGAAGATAATGGATGGATGGAATAAAGGGGGGGGGGGGGGATTGTCTGGGTGTATCTGCCCAGCACCCGAAACGTTCTCCCCTGGATGGGCATTGGCACCCTGTCTTGGTTGTATCTGCCCAGCGCACGAAACGTTCTCCCCTGGATGGGCATGGGGAACCCCCTGCGACCCTAATAGAGGATAAAACGGAAGATAATGGATGGATGGAATAAAGGGGGGGGGGGTGTCTGGGTGTATCTGCCCAGCGCCCGAAACGTTCTACCCTAGATGGGCATGGGGAACTCCCCCCCACGACCCTAATAGAGGATAAAGCGGAAGATAATGGATGGATGGAATAAAGGGGGGGGGGGGGGATTGTCTGGGTGTATCTGCCCAGCACCCGAAACGTTCTCCCCTGGATGGGCATGGGGAACCCCCTGCGACCCTAATAGAGGATAAAACGGAAGATAATGGATGGATGGAATAAAGGGGGGGGGGATGTCTGGGTGTATCTGCCCAGCGCCCGAAACGTTCTACCCTTGATGGGCATGGGGACCCCCCCCCTACGACCCTAATAGAGGATAAAGTGGAAGATTATTGATGGATGGATGGATGGATGGATCTTTCGCACCAATGGTGGGATTTGATTCAATCCTGGTAATTATTACAGAATCTGGGTCTATATCTTACTGTAAATCAACGTTAGCTGTTAATCAAATACACACAAACAAAGTTAATCTCCTCATTCCTAAGTGACAGAACTTGTCAAGGACGGAGATCGGATGTGGTTCTGTTGGTCTACCAGAAAACAAGCTGGCTCATGCAGCTGCTTCTGAGATGGTGGCAGATTGCTCGGAGCACCATATGAGAAGACAGGTATAGAAATCATGCCAGGCAGGTGGGAAAACAGGAACAAAAGAGAAGATGTGTTCAGGGAGATAGAGGGAAGATGCAATGGGTGTACAGCTTAGGAGGCAGGATGAAACATGACCTCTGTGGCTGATATTTATACACCTGCCTGTGCTGTCTTCAGGTTGCCATGTGTCTATGATTTTAAAAAGCCATGGGGATTAATGTGCCTCTGAGAATAAAAATGTCTTCCTTGTCACTTCGCTGACACATTTGATCGTGTAACAGCTTGCAGTGCAGGTCATATGTGATGTAGACATTTATTCCATTGATTTAATATATTCATTCATTCATTATCTCCCGCTTTATCCTCTTATTAAAATTTAGTCTTTACCATCAATAATTCGTCTTGGTTTACAAATTGGCTGGACTTTTGTGAGAGTTGACTCATGTAGTTATATTAATATAATGTATTGATATGTATGTCCATCAGTCATCTTCCTCTTTATCCTCTATGGGGGGGTTCCCCAGAACGTCTCGGGCGCTGGGCAGAAACACCCAAGACAGGACGCCAATCTATCAGTGGGCACACACTCACTCACACAGACACACACACAAACACACTCTATATGGGGCAATTTGGAGAATTCAGTTGACCTTGAACCATGTTTTTGGACTGTGGGAGGAAACCGGAGAACCTGGAGGAAACCCATGCGGACACGGGAAGAACATGGAAACTCCACCCAGATTGGGATTCGAACCAGGAATTCCCAGCGCTGAGAGGAGAACATGCTTACCACTAAGCCACCATGCCCCCCCCGTGATATGTATGTATAGTAGCAAATTAACATAATATTTTTTTCATAGAAATGAGCTGTTTCATTCAGTAGCATTGCCACCGGTTCTAACCTGACTGACTTTAGTGCACAAAGCAAAGTCCATGAAAACATGAGTGTGTTGTGCAAGAACCCACAGAGAGCCGTGACCTTAACCTCATTATACAGATTGCATGTCAGAGCCTCTTGTCCGACATGACTGTCTGACCTCACAAATGCTTTTTTTTGTTTTGCTTTTAGGCGCAAATTTGTCCGGGTACTGTTAGGTGTACTGGTTAGCATGCTTGCCCCTCAGCTTTTGGGATTCAGGTTCAAATCCCAATCTGGGTGGAATTTTCATGTTCTCCCCCTGTCCACGTGGGTTTCCTCCCACAGTCCAAAAAACATGGCATCAAGGTAAATTGCCCCATATAGAGTGTGTTTGTGTGTGTGAGTGAGTGTGTGTGCCCAGCGATAGACTGGGTCCTGTCCTGGGTGTATCTCTGGATGGGCATGGGGAACCCAAAAACATCCCCCCACCCGCAACCTTGGAAGAGGATTAAGCGGAAGATAATGAATAAATGAATGAATGAATGAATGAATCTTAAATCTCAGAAAGATTTTCTTAAAAAATGGAATCTGTTACAAATGTAAAAGTGTGACCTTCTTTATTTTATGAACTAAATCACACAAATTTTATTTGAAATTAGTATGTCATAACAGCTTCCATAGGGGCGGCACGATGGCTTAGTGGCTAGCATGTTCTGGGTGGAGTTTCCATGTTCTCCCCATGTCCACGTGGGTTTCCTCCAGGTTCTCCCACAGTCCCACAGTCCAAAAACATGGATCAAGGTCAATAGAATTCTTAAAATTGCCCCATATAGTGTGTGTGTGCATGTCTTTGTGATTGTGTGTTCCCAGCAATAGATTGGTGCCCTGTCCTGGGTGTATCTGCCCAGCGCCCAAAACTTTCTCCCCTGGATGGGCATGGGGAACCCCCCTCCCTCCCCCTGTGACCCTAATAGAGGATAAAGTGGAAGATAATGGATGGATGGATGGATAACAGCTTCCATAGAGCTGATGCAGCTGTAACCAATACGTTTGGCCACATAGTTTATATACATTTTTCACATCCAACCACAAACAGGTTCTTCGGATTTATCTTTCACAGCTTTACCAAGCACCCCAGAGTTATGTGATCGATACAGTTTACTGAATTAATATTTAATGCTTTGTTATGAATCAATATCCTAATTATGCACATTTGATCCAGCATCATTATTATTACTGTTTATACTAAAGTACACAATCATCTGCTTTATAACAGACTGAATATGCTGTTAGAAATGTGTAGGTTTTTTTTTTTTTTTTTTTTTTTTTTTTTTTTGGGGGGGGGGGGGCATTTGGGGAATTCAGTGTCCATAACGAAGGCTTAAATAAAGCTACACAGTCAGCTTGATTACCATCAGGTTAATTACTGCTGATGCCCTACAGACAAGTTTATTGTCAGATGCACCGATCGGCAACTATCAATACCCCACAGACGGATTGCGAGGGTGTTTGTGAGAGTCTGAGAAGGATAAGATCAATTAGCTGCTGTAACAACTGCAGGAAGTCTTATTTAGTGCAGATGTGCTGTTTGTTTTTCCATAGAACCTCTGTGGTCATGCATGACGCAGCGCACCACCAACAGCCATCGGTCTGAATTTCCGTTTCCATTAAACACATTCAGGGTGCATCTTGTGCTCATGTGAGTCATACGTTTTTCTTCCCAATGCCAGTGATCTCGTTCAGCATCTCCTGCTCACTGTGAAATGTCTCCGAAGCGTTCCGATTGTCCTGCTCAGCCGAATCACTTCCAGCAGCAAGACAAGAACAAAATGACTGTTTGTCCATTTACAACAGAGATCAAATGGAAGACGAAGTCCGGCACTTTTAAAATGCAGAGTTCAACATTAAGAAGGTTTTTTATTTAATTGTAAATTCAAAATTATGTGGCGTCCACATTCTTTTCACAGTGCCATATTTTAGCGCCAAATGCCAGGTTGGCATCATGCCCACCAATAGGGCTGTGCACCAGAGGGTTTCCAGGCATGCAGTTTGGGGAGGGCATATGAGCGGGGATGCAGTTGTGTCAGGGGATTTCGAACGTGTGTATTAGAATACAGGTAGCTCAGTGGTTTGGGTGTTGGGCTATCAATCTGAAGGCTGGGGGTTCAAATCCCAGGTTCACTGAAGTTAACCCTGTGTTCACCTTGTAAGTCGCTTTGGAAAAAAGAGTTTGCTAAATGACCAAATGTATGTATGTAACGTAGAATAAACCGTTGATTTGTAAAAATGGATTCCCAACTCCGCCTGGGTTCTTTTGCCACGCCACAATATTGTATTTTATATATATATATATATATATATATATATATATATATATATATATATAGGCGGCACGGTGGCTTAGTGGTTAGCACATTCGCCTCTCACCGCTAGGGATTCCCCATCTGGGTGGAGTTTCCATGTTCTCCCCGTGTCCACATGGGTTTCCTCCGGGTTCTCCGGTTTCTTCCCACAGTCCAAAAACATGGATCAAGTCAATTGAATTTTCAAAATTGCCCCATATAGAGTGTGTCTGTGTGAGTGAGTGTGTGCCCAGCGATGGATTGGCGCCCTGTCCTGGGTCTATCTGCCCAGCGCCCGAAACGTTGCCTGGATGGGCATGGGGAACCCCACCATGACCCTAATAGAGGATAAAGCGGAAGATAATGAATGAATGAATATATATATATATATATATATATATATATATATATATATAGAGAGAGAGAGAGAGAGAGAGAGAGAGAGAGAGAGAGAGAGAGAGAGAGAGGCTGGCACGTTCTCCCCTCAGTGCTGGCGATCCAGGTTTGAATCCCAATCTGGATGGAGTTTCCATGTTCTCCCCATGTCTGTGTGGGTTTCCTCAGGGTACTCTGGTCTTTTGGCCTCCCACAGTCCAAAAACATGGAATCAATGTATAGCTGAATGCTCTAAATATAGTGTGTGTGTGTGTGTGTGTGTGTGTGAGTGAGTGCGTGCCCAGCGATAGATTGGCGCCCTGTCCTGGGTGTATCTGCCCATCGCCCGAAACGTTCTCTCATGGATTGACATGGGGAGCCCCACCACCCTAGTAGAGGATTTAGTGGAAGATAATGAATGAATGATTATATCCAAACATAATAAAGGAAGATGAAAGTGCTTCCAGATCTTTGCGCATTTCCAAATAAGGTCCTGGTGTCATCATGAGAGAAAACAGGAGTAAAAGTAAAAGTAGTTAATGTAATCAAGGAGCAGACAGAACGTATCTCAGTAAAGCACGAGGCTCCGGCATCATTGATTAAACGTTGGCATTGTTAATCTGTGACTTTTCGAAGAATAATGAATTCATTAAAAAAGGGTATAGACTTTCCACCAATGTGCTTTGCAGCTGATTGTACATGCTCGATTGACTGCAGACACAGTTTTACTGCCAACACGGTACAAAAAACTTGGTGGAGCCCTTCAGTGATCGCCCAGTTTTAGTCAACAGCCAGTCGTTAACTTGGTGTGTCCCAGCCCTGAACATTTTTAAAACGCCTCACCAAAATATATTTCTCCAGGTGAGTTTAGGGATTAATACAATAAACAAAACCACACGGTAAAGCCATTTCAAGTAACTTCAAGTAATTTATTTATAGAGTGCTTTTTGACAGTCACAAAGCAGCTTTACAGTGTTATAAGCCTTTAAAACCCAAAAGAGCAAGCCGAAGCAACGGTGGCAAGAAAAAACACCGTTATGTTGATATTTTAAGGAAGAAACCTTTGGAGAACCAAGAATCAGTGGAGAACTCATGCTCCTTGAGCGGAGGGCAGCTCTGGATAACCAATCAATACAAAACCAATAATCACTGTAAAATAACGGAGGGGATTTACAACCTTTAAAATAAGTTGTCATTGTATTGCTGTTACATTTTATACTTTTAATGACATATTTTATGTATTCATGAATCATAAAGGGTGGTGCATTAAAGGCATAACTTAATAATGAAACATATTTATCCATCCATCCATTATCTTCAACTTTATCCTTTATACTGTGGGACGAAACTGGAGAACCCGGAGGAAACCCACACGGACATGGGGAGAACATGGAAACTCCACCCAGATTGGGATTCCAACCGGAAATCCTTAGCGCTGAGAGGAGAACATGCTAACCACTAAGCTACCGTGCAGCCCATACTATATAATATATATATATATATAATATATAACTGTTAATTAATTATTATTGATATAATTTTATCTTTGAAATTTATTTCATTCTACTTTCTTTTGCACATGATTATTTTTAAATGTAAAATGTAAATGTATTTTAATATATATGTTTTGTACAGCGTCCTTGGGTGTTCTGAAAGGCGCTTTCAAATAAAATGTATTATTATTATTATTATTATTATTATTATTATATACAATATATATATATATATATATATATATATATAATACAAATAAAATGTATTATTATTATTATTATATACAATATATATATATATATATATATATATATATATATATATATATATATAAATATATATATATATATATATATAATACAAATAAAATGTATTATTATTATTATTATTATATACAATATATATATATATATATATATATATTGATATATATATATAATGATATATATTGATATATATATATTGATATATATATATAATGATATATATATATATATATATATATATATATATATATATATATATATATATATATATATATATATATATATATATATATATATCAGGAGTCTCAAGCCTATCACTTCCTAAAAGTTTAAGGCATGAACACACCATGGAACTCCAGGCAACTTTTGAAAAGCAGGTCACATATTGTCAGCTTACTTAAAAGTAAAAGGATGACGGAATATTTCCCACAGGAAAAGCGTTCTGTATTTAAATACAAAGTACTCTCTCTCTGCATATAGAAATCAAATTCAGACCTAATCTTACATAAAAGCTATTATGAGGACTAAAAGCACCATTAACTGTCTCTGAACTGTTTTTACACAGAATGTACCGGCGTCGGACAGTATGGTGTTTAATGGAAGTGCACTCGTAGATGGAACTCAGTAAACCTTAATGTCATTTATAAGATGGCTTGATGAATTCCAATTAATTCCAATTCCATCAATTCCAATAGCCACCGAAGTGCTTTAAACCTGAAGCTTTCAGATGCAAATGGGTTGATTCATATAATGGAGTTTTACAATAACAGATTCTAGGTGGTTCTGTTGGTCAGCACCATCACAGGACAGGTATCGTTTGGGTGGTGGATTGTTTCTTGTCAGTTCTGCAGTGACACTGTTGTGGTGAGGGGGTTTTAGTGCAGCAGTGCTGCTGTAGTTTCATTTAAACACCTCAGTGACACTGCTGGCATAGGAATAATGCACCAACCAATTAATACCTGCTCTGTGGTGGTACTATTAGGGTCCTGACCAGTAGAAAACAGAGTACACAGTATATACTGTAGAACACACACAGATTGACTACAGTCTGTTTGATGAACTACAGTGTTGAGAACACGGACAATATGCGGAGCAAAAAGGAAGTATATATATATATATATATGATTCATTATCTCCCGCTTTATCCTCTATTAGGGTCGCGGTGGGGTTCCCCATGCCCATCCAGGGGAGAACATCTCAGGCGCTGGGCAGATAGACCCAGGACAGGACGCCAATCCATCACTGGGCACACACTCACTCACACAGACACACTTTATATGGGGCAATTTTGAGAATTCAATTGACTTGATCCATGTTTTTGGACTGTGGGAGGAAACCGGAGAACCCGGAGGAAACCCATGCAGACACGGGGAGAACATGGAAACTCCACCCAGATGGGGATCCGAACTGGGAATCCCTAGCGCTGAGAGGAGAACGTGTTAACCACTAAGCCACCGTGCCGCATATATATATATATATATATATATATATATATATATATATATATATATATATATATATATATATATCCTGTATATCCATCCATCCATCCGCGTTATCCTATATTACAGTTGCGGGGGGGGGGGGGGGGGGGGGTCCCCATGCCCATCCAGGGGAGAATGTTTTAGGCATTGGGCAGATATATATATATATATATATATATATATATATATATATATATATATTCATATAAAATAGCACAATGGTGAGTGAAAAAACAGACCCAGAATTAAATCTGGAATGCATGTGAGCTAAATAATGTATAAAAATGTGTAAGGCTCTGCAAATAAAACTGTCTGCAAATGGAGATGATCAGCCATGCATGTGTAACATCTAGTTACTAAGGAGAAATAACTGGAGAGGAGCATTGTTAAGTGGACTTTATTGGTCTATAAAAATCCAAGCACAGTGGGAGAGAAGGGATGCGTGTACAATTATCATCCATCCATCAATCCATCCAACAGGGCGGCATGGTGGCTTAGTGGTTAGCACGTTCGCCTCTCAGCGCTAGGGATTCCAGGTTCGAATCCCCATCTGGGTGGAGTTTCCATGTTCTCCCCGTGTCTGCATGGGTTTCCTCCGGGTTCTCTGGTTTCCTCCCACAGTCCAAAAACATGGATCAAGTCAAGTCTATCCATCCATCTTCCGCTTTATCCTCTATTAGGGTCGTGAGGGGGGGGTTCCCCATGCCCATCCAGGGGAGAACGTCTCGGGCGCTGGGCAGATACACCCAGGACAGGACACCAATCTATCACTGTGCACACACTCACTCACACAGACACACTCTATATGGGGCAATTTGGAGAACATTTACATTTAGACATTTAGCAGACGCTTTTATCCAAAGCGACTTACAAATGAGAACATGACAAGTCAAATGTTCTCAGAACTCAATTGACGTGATCCATGTTTTTGGACTGTGGGAGGAAACCGGAGAACCCAAAGGAAACCCACGCGGACACGGGGAGAACATGGAAACACCACCCAGATTGAGATTTGAACCGGGAATCCCTAGTGCTGAGAGGAGAACATGCTAACCACTAAGCCACCGTGTCACCCTCAAGTCAAGTCAATTCTCCAAATTGCCCCATATAGAGTGTGTCTGTGTGTGTGTGTGTGTGTGTGAGTGTGTGTCCAGCGATAGATTGGCACCCTGTCCTGGTTGTATCTGCCCAGCGCCCGAAACGTTCTCCCCTGGATGGGCATGAGGAACCCCCCCGGGACCCTTGTAGAGGATAAAGCGGAAGATAATGGATGGATGGATGGATGTAATGCATGGTTGTGCAACAGGTAGTGTGAGCATACAACCTTTAGCTTTGGTTCTCTGATTGCTCTCATTTTTGCCCTAATAATGAAATAATGTGTAAATAATGTCTTGCACCCAATGTTCTCTAAGTGGGTTCTGGTCTCACCATGATCCTCAACAGAATAAAACATTTAGTGAACACAAAAAGAACAGATAAGACTTATTTGTTATCCTATGTGTATGTGAGTATCTAAGGCCAGAGCAACCACAAAGGCTATTATTGACAAACCCTTCAGCAGCACGGAGAAGATAAATGGTAGAATAGAGTGATTTGCGGCTAAGGTATGATTTTAGTGGAGTAGCTTTCCATCATGATAATAAAGGATAAATGCTGCATTGCTTAATCCTAATTACACACTGCACGCAAATGCATCCTTTGAGGTGCTTTGATTGACAGGGTTGTGTTGTGTTTACGTGTGTTGTGAGTAAGAGGTGTTGCTTCACACACTGCCTCCTCAGCTTGCAAGATTAGCAAATGCACTAGACATGGTTCGGGCCCCTCGGGGTGGAAAACACCCCGTGTTTGTTCAGGTGGTGACATGTCAGCTTTAAAGGAAAATGCAACTAATTGCAATTAGTCCAAAAACAGGAGGATTGAAAGAATATGGAACATCCATCCATCCATTATCTTCAGCTTTATCCTCTATTAGGGTCGCGGGGGGGTTCCCCATGCCCATCCAGGGGAGAATATTTTGGGCGCTGGGCAGATAGACCCAGAACAGGGCGCCAATCTAATGCTGGGCACACACTCACTCACACAGACACTCACACTCTATATGGGGCAATTTGGAGAATTCAATTGACCTTGATCCATGTTTTTGGACTGTGGGAGGAAACCGGAGAACCCAGAGAAAACCCACGTGGACATGGGGAGAACATGGAAACTCCACCCAGATTGGGATTTGAACCAAGAATCCCTAGCGCTGGAGGAGAACATGGATGCATGGATGAGAGAAATAAAGTTTAAATAAAAGGGCGGCACAGTGGCTTAGTGGTTAGCATGTTCTCCTCCCAGTGCTTGGGATTCCCGGTACGAATCCCAATCTGGGTGGAGTTTCAATGTTCTCCCCGTGTCCGCGTGGGTTTCCTCCGGGTTCTCTGGTTTCCTCCCACAGTTCAAAAACATGGATCAAGGGCAATTGAATTCTCCAAATTGCCCCATATAGAGTGAGTCTGTGTGAGTGAATGTGTATCCAGCCATAGATTGGCGCCCTGTCCTGGGTGTGTCTGCCCAGCGCCCGAAACGTTCTCCGTCACTGGGCACACACTCACTCACACAGACCCACTCTTTATGGGGCAATTTGGAGAATTCAATTGACCTTGATCCATGTTTTTGGACTGTGGGAGGAAACCAGAGAACCCTGAGGAGAAACCCACGTAGACATGGGGAGAACATGGAAACTTCACTCAGATTGGGATTCGAACCGGGAATCCCTAGCACTGAGAGGAGAACGTGCTAACCACTAAGCCACCGTGCCGCCCCAGCCTTAAACCATTAAATATACTCTCCATATACTATCCTGCATACTATCCATCCATCCATTATCTTCCGCTTTATCCTATATTAGGGTTGCGGGGGGTTTCCCATGCCCATCCAGAGGAGAACATTTCAGGCACTGGGCAGATACACCCAGGACAGGGCGCCAATCTATTGCTGGGCACTCACTCACTCACACATACACACTCTATATGGGGCAATTTGGAGAACTCAATTGACTTGATCCATGTTTTTGGACTGTGGGAGGAAACCAGAGAACCCTGAGGAGAAACCCACGTAGACATGGGGAGAACATGGAAACTTCACTAAGATTGGGATTCGAACCGGGAATCCTTAGCGCTGAGAGGAGAACGTGCTGACCACTAAGCCACCGTGCCGCCATAAACATTGCAGATCTCTAAAATTTGGCAGCGGCTGAAAAACAGACACATGGCCCCCAGATTGGGCAGATACACCCAGGACAGGGCACACACTCACAAACACACACTCTATATGGGGCAATTTGGTGAACTCAATTGACTTGATCCATGTTTTTGGACTGTGGGAGGAAAACCCGGAGGAAACCCACGCGGACACGGGGAGAACATGGAAACTTCACTCAGATTGGGATTCGAACCGGGAATCCCTAGCACTGAGAGGAGAACCTGCTGACCACTAAGCCACCGTGCTGCCATAAACATTGCAGAGCTTTAAAATTTGGCAGCGGCTGAAAAACAGACAAATGGCCCCCAGACTGTCCATCATCAGCTCAGAGCCCCAGGTGCCAAAGTGAGTGTCTGGAGTGAGTGTCTGTATAGCCCATAAAATAAGCCAAGGGTTCTACATGGCACAGCCACACAGTGCGGAATAGAACAACTCTCTCACTTATGAAAGTTTTATGAAGTTAAATCCAGGCAGACTTTTAGTGTCAGCACATTGCAGAACACTTGAATTATTCAAAGCAGAGTGCATGTGAAGAAAGCAGTGGTTCAGCAGAAGAGGCTGCTGGTGGAGGCTGATAGTGAACAAGATTAAACTGTTTACACGCCATAAAGCCCCAATAAACTACAACAGAGACACTGACTGCTTAGTTGTTAGTTGGGGGGGTGGGAGGACTGTTTTTTGGGTAGACAAGAAATTATAAGTATGAGTGAATAAGTGAGTTTAAGTAAATCAGAATGAGGTGGTCAATATGTTCATATAATTAAATAATAATGAGCATGAGATATATAATATGGGCGGCACGGGGGCTTAGTGGTTAGCATGTTCTCCTCTCAGCGCTAGGGATTCCAGGTTCGAATCCCAATCTGGGTGGAGTTTCCATGTTCTCCCCGTGTCGGCGTGGGTTTCCTCTGGGTTCTCCAGATTCCTCCCACATTACAAAAACATGGATCAAGGGCAATTGAATTCTCCAAATTGCCCCATATAGAATGCGTCTGTGTGAGTGAGTGTGTATCCTGTCCAGGGTGTCTCTGCCAAGCACCCAAAACGTTTTCTCCTGGATGGGCATGGGGAACCCCCCCCCCCCTAACCCTAACCCTAACCCTAACCCTAACCCCCCCCATGACCCTGGTAGAGGATAAAGCGGAACATAATGGATGGATGAATGAGACAAATAAAGTATAAATAAAAGGGCGGCACGGTGGCTTAGTGGTTAGCATGTTCTCCTCTCAGCACTAGGGATTCTCAATTCGAATACCGATCTGGGTGGAGTTTCCATGTTCTCCCCGTGTCCGTGTGGGTTTCCTTCGGGTTCTCCGGTTTCCTCCCACAGTTCAAAAACATGGATCAAGGGCAATTGAATTCTCCAAATTGCCCTATATAGAGTGTGTCTGTGTGAGTGAGTGTGTATCCAGCCATAGATTGGCACCCTGTCCTGGGTGTGTCTGCCCAGTGCCCGAAACGTTCTCCAAAATGTCCCTGAATTTCCTAGTAGAGGATAAAGAAGGAAATAATGGATGGATGGATGATTTAGTAAAATAAATGAATCAGGGGCTGGGTGACAATAAATTCTGAAAGTATAATAATGAAGAAATGATTGTTAATAAAAGAATAAAGTATGAAATAAGAAATAAGGTATATACTAAATAACTGATTATGAAGATGTGGATAAATATGAATAAATTTGACTGAAATAAAGTAATTAAGTAATTAAAGTAAATAAGAGAAACTGAAATAAGAGAAATTTAAAAAAAAAATCTGAGGAGGTAATTAAACTTATTTAATTATTTCACTGACCTCACGCTACAAACCCTGCACACCTTCCATGAAAACAATACGATGTTTACATAACTTACCTCATATTTATTAACCTAACTTGTAACTTAACTTATAAATGTTTGGCTTCTCTTGAAATTCTGATCCGATAAAAATCCAAATTAGCCGAGCCGTACAAAAGCAACAGGACACATATTGTCGTTATCTGGACATTTGGTCTCCTCTTTGTCCTCTTTGTTGTTGGGGAGCTAAGCGGATGTTGACCCAGACACAGCCGTCATTTAAGGTTTCGAGTTCCACGAACTTTTCCCAGCTTGCCCAAACTATAGACTGTCATTCTCTAAGATAAGGATCCCAACTCTTGCAGTGTGTGAGAACAGGTGCACAAACACACACACACACACACACACACATACACACAGTCTCGTCTTTTATCAAAGACATTCCTGTGGCACCTGCACTCCCTCTGGCCTTGCAGATATTGTTGCATCCTCTGTGTGTGTATGTCTGTCTGTGTGTGTATGTCTGTGTGTGTGTGTGTGTGTGTGTGTGTGTGTGTGTGTGTGTGTGTGTGTGTGTGTGTGTGTGTGTGTGTGTGTGTGTGTGTGAGAGAGATAAAGAGAGAAAAAACATAACAATATGCTTTTCTAACTACTACCCCACTACTAAATGCATGGTTGTTTAGTTGGTTTAGATCCAGCACACAGCCAAAAATTAAATAATGATCCAATTTTAAATGTAAAAGTGTTAAAAATGTTTTTTTCCCAATTATCAAAATATTTCTTTCTATTATATATATATATATATATATATATATATATATATATATATATATATATATATATATATATATATATATATATATATATATATATATATATATATATATATATATGAGGTTATATATGAGGTATCAGGTTTATTTATCACATGCGTAGTAGCCAGCAGTGAGATTCTTTTCTGACCACTGTGATCTCCACATAATTTAAAAATTTGGAATTACAGCAAGAAAAAAAAACGTAGATTAACGAAACAGTTATTCAGAAGGATAAGTAAAATAGAATGAAATCAAAGAAAATATGTATTTAAAATTCAAGGGCGGCACGGTGGCTTAGTGGTTAGCATGTTCTCCTCTCAGTGCTAGGGATTCCCGATTCGAATCCCAGTCTGAGTGGAATCTCCATGTTCTCCCCATGTCTGCGTGGGTTTTTCCTGGGTTCCCTAGGTTCCTTTAACAGTCCAAAAACATGAAACAAGGTCAATTGAATGGATGGATGGGTTTCGTATATTTAAGCACAGCGACCCCAGTGGGAAATCGAACCCGGGACATTCTTGCTGGAAGGTGAAAATGCTAACTGCTGCAACCATGTGCCACAAATTAGTAGTATTATTGAACTATAAACTAAAGAGTGGGTCCTGAGCTTTTAATTAAGGTCCTTTATGTAATGATATTTAGATTGTTAAACTGATGTAATGACCCCTGCAGGTCACGTTTAAGAAAAGCTACTTGAAGTTAATACAAATCCATGTTTGCTCCAATATTTTTTTTTAAATTGTAAGAGAATATAAATCAGATCATTGGAAAGCAGATCTTTGTTTTTAAAGTAGTGCATTTCTTTATTGATTGAAACTGAAAACTGATTTAGACATGAGCCCAGGCAAAGCAGCAATGCTGTATGTAATATAAACCATATTTATATCACAGCAAATTTATGATGCAGGATACACTTTTATGATAACATGTCTGTATCTACAACACCGCCAAGATATGTGTGGAGCATCTGTAAAAAATTGCTTTGAATGAATGAGCATGAATAGAAATGTGTCACACCAATTACTGAAGCGCCATAACGGAGGGGCGAGCAGTCGTGTGTTGGATTCGAATGCCAAACTTAAAATATAATAAATATATTTATTATATTAAAATAAAATATAATAAAAGATGAAGAGAGTGTCCTTAAAATATCGGTTTACCTTCCTTATTGACGTAGATACTAAAAAAAGTCAAAGCAAATGGTCTCAGATTAAATAACAACAGATTACATGAATTTTTAATACATTCATTCATTCATTATCTTCCTGCTTTATCCTATATTAGGTTTGCGGGGGGGGGGGGGGGGCATCCAGGGGAGAACGTTTCGGGCGGATACACCCAAGACAGGGCGCCAATCCATCGCTGGGCACACACTCACTCACACAGACAGACACACACTATATGGGGGAATTTGGAAAACTTTATTGATTTGATCCATGTTTTGGGACTGTGGGAGGAAACCGGAGAACCCGGAGGAAACCCACGCAGACACGAGGAGAACATGGAAAGTCCACCCAGATTGGGATTCGAACCGGGAATCCCTAGCGCTGAGAGGCGAACGTGCTAACCACTAAACCACCATGCCGCCATTTTTAATAAATATTTTAGAAATCTATTGGTGTTCAGTTAAATATTTCTTTTAAACCCTGTCCACATGGGTTTCCTCCGGGTTCTCTGGTTTTCTCCCACAGTCCAAAAACATGGACCAATGTTAATTGAATTCTCCAAATTGCCCCATATAGAGTGTGTCTGTGTGAGTGAGTGTGTGTGCCCAGCGATAGATTGGCGCCCTGTCCTGGGTGTATCTGCCCAGCACCCGAGACGTTCTCCCCTGGGTGGGCATGGGGAACCCTAACCTAATAGAGGATAATGAATAGATAATGGATGGATGGATGCACATATACAGTCGAAATGCACCTCCTCCAAACTCACTGTCCATCTTATTCTTTACATTTACCATTTGGATGCATTTTGGACTTTAAGGTCCATCTCTTTATTTATAGGTTTAGTCCCATTTACTCTACTTTTTGAGGACTAGAACCACCACAGATCAGCTAGTATTTGGGTGGTGGATCTTTTCAGCATTGCAGTAATGATGACGTATCGGTGGTATGTAATGTAAATTAAATTATCCAAATTGCCCCATATAGAGTGTGTCTGTGTGAGTGAGTGTTTGCCCAGCGATAGATTAGCCCCAATATCATGTTCATGATCTAAAGTCACCTGTCTAACGTCACAGGGATGTGGGCTGTTTGATTTGCTTCAGCAAATTATTTGTTAAATATAATTTTTTATTATTATTGAGTGGTTAGCATGTTCTCCTCTCAGCACTAGGGATTCCTGGTACGAATCCCAATCTGGGTGGAGTTTTTCATGTTCTCCCCGTGTCCATGTGGGTTTCCTCCGGGTTCTCCGGTTTCCTCCCACAGTCCAAAAAACTTTGATTAAGGTCAATTAAATTCTCCAAATTGCCCCATATAGAGTGTGTCTGTGAGTGAGTGTGTGCCCAGTGATAGACTGGCGTCCTGTCCTGGGTTTATCTGCCCAGTGCCCATAACATTCTCCCCTGGATGGGCATGGGGAACCCCTCCCTGACCCTAATAGAGGATAAATTGGAAGATAATGGATGGATGGAATTTTTGAACCATTATCACAGCTTACAAAACATTCAACAGCCACATTTCGGTATTTGAAAACAACACTGGTGATTGTCTACTAGACTTTCATCATTCTACAGACACTTCTATCCCAAGCAACTGCGGCAGTCGTGATACAGCATCCCCGGAGCAATGAGGGTTAAGAGCCTTGCTCAGCGACCCACAGTTATGGTGGACTGTGCGTTTGAAGCATCAACCTTTAAAATAAAACAGCCCAACACCCCAACCACTGACCTGCTATGCCCTATAGTGAACAATGAATGGACACAAAAACTCCACCAGCCCTGTGGTGTCTGATCTACCCTTAAGCACACAGTAGTGCACATAACAATGCTAAAAATATTTACCACCCAAATGATACCTGTTATTTTGTTGGTCTTATGGTGATCCTTATCTGTAAGGGGCATCTGTAGGACTATGAAAGGCACCAGTTGGATATATAAGTGCTGTTAGGCAAGCCCTTTATTGCTATAGGAACTGCTATTAACCATAAAGTCTTTTGTAAACAAGTCTTCTAACTGAGGCTTGAAGGGACAATTAGACCTAGTTTGGTTTTATGATTCATTGTAAATGCTTAGCCAGGGCTGTGGTGACTTGATCGTTACAGTGCTGTACTACAGACCAGGAGGTTAAACATTTAAGCCTGCCTGGTTATCCCTGCTGTGTGCTTGAGCATGACGCTTAACCTTAAGTAAAGACTTCCAGGTCTTGCCGGTAAAAGGCTGTCTTCTGTACCATATTGAACTCATAACAAGCCCACACGTAGCTGAGGTGTACTTTGGTCGTAGCTGGATGCCACATCCTTATTAAACATTCATTCATTCATTTATTATGTTCCACTAAATCCTCCAACAGGGTCGCGGGGGGTGGTGGGGTCACCACCTGAGTGGTGCTGAGTAGATACACCAAGTACAGGGCTACAGTCTATCGCTGGGTACACACTCACTCACTCACACAGACTATATAGGGTCAATTTAGAGCAGGCAATTTAACTTCCCAATCTGGGTGGAGTTTCCATGTTCTCCCCATGTTCGCATGGGTTTCCTCCGGGTTCTCCGTTTCCCTCCCACAGTCCAAAAACATGGATCAAGTCAATTGAATTCTCCAAATTGCCCCATAAAGTGTGTCTGTGTGAGTGAGTGTGGGCCCAGCAATAGATTGGTGCCCTGTCCTGGGTGTATCTGCCCAGCACGCGAGACGTTCTCCACTGGATGGACATGGGGAACCCCCCCGCGACCCTAATAGAGAATAAAGTGGAAGATAATGGATGGATGGAATTTACCTTGAATCCATGTTTTTGGACAGTGGGAGGAAACCCACGAAGACCCTGGAGAACGTGGAAAGTTCACCCAGGTTGAGATTTGAACCTGAATCCCCAGCATTGACAGACGAACGTGCTAACCACCAAACCACCAAGCCGTCCCTTATTAAACATGAACCAGGATTTCATTTGGTTTTCCTCATGGGGTTTGATCGCTCGCATGAAGAAAGGTCTGCCTTGGTCTAAAAACAAGAATCAAGCAATCGAATTTTGGCCACGACTACACAGGTTCTTTACCCTGAAAGCACATCTCACATACCAGACCACATGATCGATTTTTAGACCATACATTTATGTATTAACCTCAAATTTCATATTGTATTCAATGTAAATGTACCCTTACCGTTGTCCATAGAACAATCCAATAAAATATTTCAACCTTGTGAACACTTAACATCAAAACTAAACATATAACTCTTTCTGATTAGCATATAACATCAATCCATCCATTATCTTCTGCTTTGTCCACTATTAGGGTCACGGGGGGGGGGGGTTCCCCATGCCCATCCAGTGCAGAATGTCTTGGGCACTGGGCAGATACACCCAGGACAGGGCGCCAATCTATCAATGGGCACACTCATTCACAAAGACACACTCTATATGGGGCAATTTGGAGAACTCAATTGACTTGATCCATGTTTTTGAACTGTGGGAGGAAACCGGAGAACCCGGAGAAAACCCACATGGACACTGGGAGAACATGGAAACTTTACTTAGATTGGGATTTGAACCTAGCACTGAGAGGAGAACGTGCTAACCATAAGCCACCGTGCTGCCCTAGTATATATAACATTCATTCATTCTTTCATTATCAGTCCTCAGTGCATGGAACCTGGGGACGTCCCTGTTCCTCTGAGTGCAGAGACCTCCTCCGTGTCCCTCACTACCTCCTGCTTTTGTTCATCGTGAATCCTAATTTCACAGCTGGTACCCGACTCATCCGTGTTCCTTTGTTTTGCTGTCCCAACCCATGCTTGCGAGGATGGCAGAGGCGTTCCGAGGTGGCTGGGGAGTCCTGAAGAGGTCAGATGGTCTTCAGTTGGATCTGTATAGGGGTGTGTTCTTCCCCTTTGCCTGTAATTGACTTCTTCATGTATTGCTTGTCATATGCATGAAATGCACCCCACGGTTCCTCAGATCATTACATGTAACAGTCGACCAACCCAACACGGGAGAACCTCTTTATAATGACTCACCGATGCAAATCATTCACACACAACATCTGGAGACAATGGCATCCCTTCTGATTCAGCACATTTAACAATCGTTTGGACAATAATTAACCACACACAACTTTCTCTACTGATTAATGGTTTTTTAATGAAGCTATAAGAAATTGGGTGGCTTAGTGGTTTAGCATGTTCTCCTCTCAGCTCTTGGGATTCCTGGTTCGAACCCCAATCTGGGTAGAGTTTCCATGTTCTCCCCGTGTCCGCGTAGGTGTCCTCCGGGTTCTCCGGTTTCCTCCCACAGTCCAAAAACATGGATCAAGTCAATTGAGTTCTCCAAATTGCCCCATATAGAGTGTGTGTGTGTTTGTAAAAAAGAATAAAAATTGAAAAAAATTGGATGATTGATTTGCTTTAGCAAATTATTTGTTAAATATTATTTTTGATTATTATTAAGTGGTTAGCATGTTCTCCTCTCAGTGCTAGGGATTCCCTGTTCGAATCCCAATCTGGCTGAAGTTTCCATGTTCTCCCCGTGTCCGTGTGAGTTTCCTCCGGGTTCTGCGGTTTCCTCCCACAGTCCAAAAACATGGATCAAGGGCAATTGAATTCTCCAAATTGCCCCATATAGAGTGTGTTTGTGTTCGTGTCTGTGTGAGTGAGTATGTGCCCAGCGATAGATTGGCGCCCTGTCCTTGGTGTATCTGCCCAGCGCCCGAGACGTTCTAATAGAGTATAAAACGGAAGATAATGGATGGATGGTATTTGCACAAAACAGCACATGTATTTTGTTGCCATGATTCTTGCCTTTGAAAAATATTTTATTGTAATACCTCCACTGGTATTCCTACTGTAGTTCTGTTTTGGTATGAGTTCTGTTTTATTTGTTCTACAAAGCACCATACAGCACCCCAATGGTTCTTACAGATATAGTGTGAGGCTCCATTTACATTTGTTTTTTAAATTTGCATTTAAAACATATATTGAGGACAACCATTTAGACAATAAATGCCTGTCTGTAAGTTCATTATCACTTCATGTCTTAACGTTACATTCATTCATTCATTATCTTCCGCTTTATCCTCTATTAGGGTCACGGGGGGGTTCCCCATGCCCATCCAGGGGAGAACGTCTCAGGCGCTGGGCAGATGCACCCAGGACAGGGCGCCAATCTATCGCTGGGCAGACACACTCACTCACACAGACACACTCGATATGGGGCAATACACTTAATACACTTAACTCTATATTGGAGAATTCAATACACTTAATCCATGTTTTTGGACTGTGGGAGGAAACCGGAGAACCCGGAGGAAACCCACGCAGACAGGGGGAGAACATGGAAACTCTACCCAGATTGGGATTGGAACTGGGAATCCCTAGTGCTGAGAGGAGAACATGTTAACCACTAAGCCACCGTGCCGCCCGTCTTAACGTTACAGTTCTTTAAAAAAAAACTTATATCTTAAACTCATTTAGAAAACAACATCAGTAAATACGTATATAACCTTTTTTTTATAGTTTTGCCCATAATCCAAATAGTTTCCATGTTGTTCACTGATTAGGAAGCAAACATGTGAAAACAAGCTAAATGCCGTTTTTCCCCCGACATCCCCAAACTGAGTTACAAAACGAAACAACGTGCAAACGACTGCACATGCGGTATCTGGTCAGGTTGAATAAACATAACGGAGACGTCTCGGTGCCTGCCGACTCGGTCAATACCGTTTCACCTCCTCGTAATGCAGTGTCCTGCTGAGTTTATTGGTGTTTACTGATCAATTCTCAGCTAGAACCCTGCTGTTTGCCAGACACAGTCCATTCCTTAAACAGTCCCCAAATACAGAGAGAACACAAATGTACGCTTCCGATTACCAGAGAGCTTTCCACAGTGTGCAAACCCAGTAAATGACCTAAGGGACTTCTCCTGCCTCATGGGAAACACAATGAACTGGGAGTCCAGGATGCAGCCTGGCCAGTAATAAAATTCAGTGAGCGATTCGTTATTAGCATAAAGATAAACTAGTGTTATGTGTGAAACAGGCTTACAGAGACATTACAAAATGTTCTTTCTAAGAGAGAACTGTCGAGGAAACATATTTGTTTTGCAGTCATTTATTTTCTAATACATTTATCAAAGTTTCTAAACCCTAAAAACACCCCTACATGCAATTATCTAGTTAGCCAATCAAGTGGCAGCAGTACGACGACTGTGATGACTCTTGGTTGTTGGTGCCAGGCAGGCTGGTTTAAATTGTATTATATCTGGTGGGGTTGTAAGTACAACAGGCTGGTTTAAGAACAAAGAGAGCTCCAGACCAATATTTGTACTGTGCTCCTAATGAAGTGTTTGGTGAATGTTCTACACAGAGCAATGCAATTCTGTCGTTTAGGTTACAGCTTGCTTAATATTGCACCCAGAGCTCTAAGTGTTAAGGCAGTTTAACAGCAGGCCAACAGCCCAACCATTAAGTGATCACTAAATTCTAAAGTGATGAACATGCACTGAAGGCCACTAACTATCAAGCAAGCCAGGCATTGATGCCAACATTTTTGATAAGTTAAACATATTTAATAACCACAGCTTTAAATGTGATTTACATTTACATTACATTTGGTCATTTAGCAGATACTTTTATCCAAAGCGACTTACAAGGTGAGCAAAGGGTTAATCCCTGGAGCAATGAGGGTTAAGGGTCTTGCTCAAGGACCCACATTGGTAACTTCAGTGGGGATTTGAACCCCCAACCTTCAGATTGACAGCCCAATGCCCTAACCACTGAGCTACAATTTGCACTGAGAGGCAATTTGGAGAACTCAATTGACCTTGATCCATGATTTTTGGACTGTGGGAGGAACCCGGAGGAAACCCACACGGACACGGGGAGAACATGGAAACTCCACCCAGATTGGGAATCGAACTGGGAAACCCTAGCACTGAGAGGAGAACATGCTAACCACTAAGCCACCGTGCCGTCTAAGTCTATAACAATATTTTTGCAACAATATATTAAACAATAAATCAATAAGCCGGGCGGCACGGTGGCTTAGTGGTTGGCACGACCGCCTCTCAGCACTAGAGATTCCCGGTTCGAATCCCAATCTGGGTGGAGTTTCCATGTTCTCCCCGTGTCTGCGTGGGAACCTCCGAGTTCTCCAGTTTCCTCCCACAGTCCAAAAACATGGATCAAGTCAATTGAATTCTCAAAATTGCCCCATATAGAGTGTCTGTGTGAGTGAGTGTGTGCCCAACGATGGATTGGCGCCCTGTGCTGGGTGTATCAGCCCAGCGCCCGAGACGTTCTCCCCTGGGTGGGCATGGGGAACCCCACCGCGACCCTAATATAGGATAAAGCTGGAGATAATGAATGAATGAATGAACCAGAAATCCCTAGCGCTGAGAGGAGAACCTGCTAACCACTAAGCCACCGTGCCGCCCACCTTCATTTGTTGTTTTTTTTTTCTTCCAAAAAGACTTATTAATATTCCAGTTGATGGTTGGGTTCAAAGCACAGGGTCCGTAATAAAGAACCCCTGCTGCAATGAGGGTTACTGGCTTGCTGTAGGGCCCAGTCTAGCCCCTAGTTACTAGATATAGGATTAGAAGCCCCAACTTTCAAACCACTTCACACATTCACACTTTTTAAAGCCAAAGATTTTTCTCATTTAATTAAAATAAACTGTTTTAATGCATCGGATTTAAAAAGAATTTAAAATATATCTTGCAGCAAACTGATTTAAATACAAGAAGAAACTCCCACCGGTCCTTTGACTTTCAGAATCATTACACCACCACAGACGGCCCAGAGTTGACTATTTTTTCCACACACTCTAACTCTGAGCCACATCAATAAATCACTCTGATATGTCAAAAGCCCCGGAGCCCAGTCTGAGTTTTAAAACATCATTGTCTGACTTTGTTTGAAGTCAATCCATGCACATTGATTTTATCCAAAACTTGGGCCTGTGTTCTATGATTTATTTTAATGGTTCCTTTGCAAATATAGTCTAGAGATGTCTATTGATTAACACCAACCCATATCGTAATTATATTCCAATCTTTAGCTTAATGATTGCAAGATAGAGTAGTGCTTTTGAAAGGCTGTACGTAAACAATGTTGATCTGTGTAATTAATACAGGGACAGGTGAAAATGAAGCCTTTTGAAAATGACACATGGCTATTCACATGCAGTAGAATGAGCAGCACATCTGCCACGTGCTGGTGTTCGGAGTTTTCATTCAAAGTTTTAGTTCAGATTTTTTAAAGCAATAGACATCATTCTGAAAATGGACTGTGGTCATATTGGTCGGGTCTAATGTGTGGTCCAGCTAATGTGTCTGGCATTGAGCATGCTAACTATAAACTTGTTCGTGGCTTCTTGACTTTGAGAATCGTCCAAAAAATTTCTGCTGAACTACTTTAGTCATTTCTATCCATCCATCCATACATTATCTTCCGCTTTATCCTCTACTAGGGTCACGGGGGGGTTCCCCATGCCCATCCAGGGGAGAACGTTTCGGGCGCTGGGCAGATACACCCAGGACAGGACGCCAATCCATCGCTGGGCACACTCACTCACACACGCACACACTCACACACTCTCTATATGGGGCAAATTGGAGAATTTAATTGACCTTGATCCATGTTTTTGGACTGTGCGAGAAAACCGGAGAACCCGGAGGAAACCACACGCTCACGGGGAGAACATAGATGGGGATTCGAACAGATGGGGATTTGAACTGGGAATCCCCAGCGCTGAGAGGAGAACATGCTAACCACTAAACCACCATGCCGCCCTAGTCATTTCTAATGTATACTAAATTTGCACCAGCAGGAAAACCAAGGTTAAATTAAAAAGTTAAGGTTGCGGTGGGGTTCCTCATGCCCATCCAAGGGGAGAACGTTTCAGGCGCTGGGCAGATACACCCAGGAAAGGGCGCCAATTTATCACTGAGCACGCAATCACTCACACAGACACACTCTATATCGGGCAATTTGGAGATTTCAGTTGTCCTTGATCCATGTTTTTGGACTATGGGAGGAAACCGGAGAACCCGGAGGAAACCCACGCGGACACGGGGAGAACATGGAAACTCCATCCAGATTGGGATTCTAACCGGGAATCCCTAGTGCTGAGAGGAGAACATGCTAACCACTAAGCCACTGTACCTAAGTCTAAGTCTATAACAATCATTTTGCAACAATAAATAAGCCGGGCGTTACGGTGGCTTAGTGGTTAGCACGACCGCCCCTCAGCACTAGGGATTCCCGGTTCGAATCTGGGTGGATTTTCCATGTTCTCCCTGTGTCTACATGGGTTTCCTCTGGGTCCAAAAACATTGATCACGGTCAATTGAGTTATCTAAAATTGCCCCATATGGAGTGTGTTTGTATGAGTGAGTGTGTGCCCAGCGATGGATTGGCGCCCTGTCCTGGGTGTATCTGCCCAGTGCCCGAAACGTTCTCCCCTGGATGGGCATGGGGAACCCCCCCCCCCCCCTGCAACCCTAATATAGGATAAAGCGGAAGATAATGGATGGATGGATAAATAAGCCACTGTCTCTGATTTAACATACAGGTTGGTGCAATAAAGTAGTGTGTCTAATGGAGTGCACTGTAAACAGAGTGTTCAGGAACTTTAGGAAAGTTCCTGTTGGAAACTAAAGAGGTACTTGAGAGCCCTGTAGTGAATTGGAAGTAAAGTGCTTCTTTGTTCCATTGTTTTCGGGCTTATTCTCAGTTCTACTGTATGCTTCACTGGTGTCTTTTGTTGGTTCACAATCGCTTTGTTCTCCGAGAAGTGAAAATACAAGTGAAAAGGATTTGGACTTATTGGCTGAAGTGGCTTCTTTAAAGATGGCACGGTTTGGTGATAAGCTGCTGAAAGAAAAGGCAAGTCGACGAGCTGTCCGCTGAGACACAGGAAGAGAAAGCTGCCATCACTCAGCTAACACAGTGGGAGTGCTGCCTAATGGAGAGAGGAGAGCAGTGAGGGATGAGGTCGAATGTGAACAGCTCTCTCTGGGACGGAACTGGAGACGGACGAGGAATTTAAAGCCTAATGGAAGTTTTTCGAGGCGCTGAAAGTCATCGCTGGAAGTTATGTTTCGTGGTTTTTTAAGTGATCCAGCTTCTTTTCAAACGCATCAGAGGCCGTTTAGTTGCTTTTAATCCCTAAACTTATATCAGAGAACTGTTCACGTCTTATAGAAATGTTTTTATGGTAGATGGTAAGGGTATTGTGAGCATAAGGCAGAAGATAGAAATCTCCAAATCATAGTCTGTGGCGTTTTATATATATATATATATATATATATATATATATATATATATATATATATATATATATATATATATATATATATATATATATATATTCATTCATTCATTATCACCCACTTTATTTTCCTCTATTAGGGTCGTGGTGGGTTCCCATGCCCATCCAGGGGAGAACATTTCAGGCGCTGGGCAGATACACCCAGGACAGGACGCCAATCCATCCCTGGGCACACACTCACTCACACAGACACACTCTATATGGGGCAATTTAGAGAACTCAATTAACTTGATCCATGTTTTTGGACTTTTGGGAGGAAACCGGAGAACCCAGAGGAAACCCACGCGGACACGGGGAGAACATGGAAACTCCACCCAGATGGGGATTCGAACCGGGAATCCCTAGCACTGAGAGAACATGCTAACCACTAAGCCACCGTGCTGTCCATATATATATATATATATATATATATATATATATATATATATATATATATATATATATATATATAAACCACTCCTATATTGTGTTAAATTACTTATTTTACCTAAATTAATTGTGCTTTTTAGTAGAAAATGGGCAATTTATCCATAGAAAACCAAAGTAATTTATTACCACTAATTAGTTAATTAATGGGGTGGCACGGTGGCTTAGTGGTTAGCACGTTCGCCTCTCAGTGCTAGGGATTCCCCATCTGGGTGGAGTTTCCATGTTCTCCCCGTGTCTGCGTGGGTTTCCTCCGGGTTCTCCTCCCACAGTCCAAAAACATGGATCAAGGTTAATTGAATTCTCCAAATTGCCCCATACAGAGTGTGTGTGTGTGTGTGTGTGTGTGTGTGTGTGTGAGTGAGTGAGTGTGTGTCCAGCTATAGATTGGTGCCCTGTCCTGGGTGTATCTGCCCAGCGCCTGAAACGTTCTCCCCTGGATGGGCATGGGGAACACCCCCCCCCCCCCACGCAAAAAGAGGATAAAGCGGAAGATAATGGATGGATGGATAGTTAATTCATTGATCATTTTTTTAATTGATTTATGTGTAATCACATACTTTGTATGTGGTCACTGGATGCACAGCATTCCTAAAACCCCACATATCCACCCCCATCCTTTACAGTTGGGTTAAGTTACCTACTGCCAGAAAGCTTAAGTTTGGTTATAGATTGTTGTAGGTGCCTGATTGTTTGCTGCCTGGACATAAACGGTCCCACACTGTAATATTTTGTAAATCTGACGTTAGCTTTAATTACTGCGAGTTGTTTTAATTGCCCCAACGTTGATTTCCATCCAAAACGGCAACTTCTCTTGGCTATAAGAAAGTCAAACCACTTGGTGAAGGTTTGTCCAGCACATTTTTGGGTAATAATGACATGAGGAGCGTGGGAGGACCATGGCTTTGGGGCAGAGTGGGACAAATTCGGGCTAATTAGAGGATTTGCGTGAACATCAGGGTTCAGGATGGATGACTGCGAGGTCACAGCAGCATCAATCACAGTTCGGCTACGTAAAGCCTAATCCTCAGCAAAAAGCAAGCACAATGGTGGACCGAACACAGGCCACCAAGAGCAGAGCAGGGTGGAAAGGTCAATGCATCTGAAAACACCACCGTGGGCAAAAAGAAAGGCATTGTGGAATACAAGTGAACAATCAATTAATTACAATGTTAGTAGCTGTTGAAATGATACTATGTTTGCAAACATCATAGTGCCCGGAGTGTTAGTGGAGTGTTGGCTGAGAACATTTCATCGCTTACTTTCTTCTTACTACTGAAGCTTTAAGATAGGAAATAAAGAGTTTGTGTGACATGTTATTGTTTTTAAGTAGCTAATGTAGCATAGCTAACCTAGCAACAAACCAGATAGTAAATATTATTTTGGTTAACTGGTTGCAGGTCTAGGGCGGCATGGTGGCTTAGTGGTTAGCGGGTTCTCCTCTCAGCGCTAGGGGTTCCCGGTTCAAATCCCAATCTGGGTGGAGTTTCCATGTTGTTTTTCCATGTGTCCACGTAGGTTTCCTCCGGGTTCTCCGGTTTCCTCCCACAGTCAAAAAACATGGAACAATGTTAATTGAATTCTCCAAATTGCCCCATATAGAGTGTGTCTGTGTGAGTGAGTGTGTGTCCAGTGATAGATTGGCGCCCTGTCCTGGGTGTATCTGTCCAGCGCCCCAAACGTTCTCCCCTGGATGGGCATGGGGAACCCCCCCGCGACCCTAATAGAGGATAAAGCGGGAGATAATGAATGAATGAATGAATGGTTGCAGGTTTAGGGCGGCATGGTGGTTTAGTGGTTAGCAGGTTCTCCTCTCAGAGCTAGGGGTTCCCGGTTCGAATCCCAATCTGGGTGGAGTTTCCATGTTGTTTTTCCATGTGTCCACGTGGGTTTCCTCTGGGTTCTCCGGTTTCCTCCCACAGTCAAAAAACATGGAACAATGACAATTGAATTCTCCAAATTGCCCCATATAGAGTATGTGTGTGTGAGTGAGTGTGTGCCCAGTGATAGATTGGCACCCTGTCCTGGGTGTATCTGTCCAGCACCCCAAACGTTCTCCCCTGGATGGGCATGGGGAACCCCCCCGCGACCCTAATATAGGATAAAGTGGAAGATAATGGATGCATGTTTGCAGATTTACGTTCATAATTGCTGGACCTCGATCAAAGAAATGGAATCAATGTCTTTATTTATTGCTCAGAGGAGCGCTAATTCCACGTACGTTCATTTCTTGCAGCGGCACGGTGGTTTAGTGGTTAGCATGTTCTCCTCTCAGCGCTAGGGATTCCTGGTTCGAATCCCAATCTGCATGGAGTTTCCATGTTCTCCCCGTGTCCACATGGGTTTTCTCCGGGTTCTTTGCTTTCGTCAGTCCGAAAACATGGATTCAAGGTTAATTGAATGCTCTCAATTGCCCCATATAGAGTGTGTGTCTGTATGAGTGACTGCACCCAATGATGGATTGGCGCTCTGTCCTGGGTGTATCTGCCCAGCGCCTCAAACATTCGTCCCTAGATTCGCTAGATCTTCCCAGGCATGGGGACCCTCCCTGACCATAGTAGAGGATTAAGCAGAAGATAGAAACTCATATACAAACAGGAATTAACTTTGACACATTATTGAACGACATCCTCTTGTTTTTTGTGATTCGTTGAGCAGATAAATGTGTTTCTTCACAGAATTTAAAGCAGGTGGGTCATTCACCTATTTCAAACCAATCACTTGGCTTGGCTCGTCCATATTAAACGTCCTCAAAGACTATGATTTCCGGGATCTGCAGAATGTTTGGATGGGAGACTGTGTGTTTAGTATTGGATTGCGATGCACCTGAACGCATTTATCCCTCAAAAATGGAGCTCAGTGGTGTTTTGAGAAGCTCCTGGAGTGGACCTGATGAGAAAACCAAAAGCTTCGCAGTGATACACTTGAAAAAGTGGCTTTGTTCCTGCCTCGCTGGATTGTTCTGGTTAAGATCTGATACGCCTTCCCTGAGAAGTGTTTCTCTCCAGTGGGTTTTTTATCACACAGGTCAAATCCCATGTGTCACATGATTACTTCCTGAATTGAATGCACATATTGTCATCAGCATTCCTCCCGTTTCACTGTAGGTCCCCTATTCATCTTTTGTTCTCCTTTTTCTATTTTTCCCCAAATGAAGTACCTCGTTAATACCCATGACAGTACAAATGCAGCGTGACTCCAGGTTGGCCGCTGAGTTTGCATTGAAGGAAGCAAGATTTATAGCGCAAAAGGAAAACAGCTGTTTGTGCTTCAGATATTTAGTCTCAATTACACAAACCCACAGGGAGATTATGTCTAGAAGATGTGCTTTATACAGAAATACAAAAAAACAAACTGGAATAACTCCAGACTATAATTGAGAGCTGCAGTAGAGTTACATTCAACTCTAAAATTATGAATACATTCATTCAATATCTATTATCTTCCACGTAATCCTCTATTAGGGTTGCGGGGGGGTTTCCCATGACCATCCAGGGGAGAATGTTTTAGGCGCTGGGCAAATACACACAGGACAGGGTGCCAATCTATCACAGGGCATTGACTCACACTCTATGTGGGTCATTTTAGGGCATTAAATTTACCTTGAATCAATGTTTTTGGACTGTGGGAGGAAACCAAAGAACCCGGAGGAAACGCACACAGACATAGGGAGAACATGGAAACTCAATGCAGATTGGAATTAGAACCAGGAATCCCCAGTGATGAGAGGCGAACATGCAAACCATTTGGCCACCATGCCGCCCTAGTGGTAATTTTTAATTAGAAGAAGAGGAAACCCATACGGACATGGAACTCCACCCAGATTGGGATTCTATATATGTATATAATTGTAATTTATATCTATCTTTATATATCTGTCTGTCTGTCTGTCTGGCTCTCTCTCTCTCTCTCTCTCTCTATATATATACATTCATTCATTCATTATCTCCCGCTTTATCCTCTATTAGGGTCGCGGTGGGGTTCCCCATGCCCATCCAGGGGAGAACATCTCGGGCACTGGGCAGATAGACCCAGGACAGGGCGCCAATCCATCGCTGGGCTGGGCACACACTCACTCACACAGACACACTCTATATGGGGCAATTTTGAGAATTCAATTGACTTGATCCATGTTTTTGGACTGTGGGAGGAAACCGGAGAACCCGGAGAAAACCCACGCAGACACGGGGAGAACATTGAAACTCCACCCAGATGGGGATTCGAACCGGGAATCCCTAGCGCTGAGAGGCGAACGTGCTAACCACTAAGCCACCATGCCGCCTCTCTCTACACATGACCAGTCAAAAGTTTGGATTGTGTAGTTTTTAAAATTACAAATTATAGTACATTTTTAGTCCTCTGTTTGGTTCTCTGTTCTCTACTGGTCAGCCCCATCACAGGACAGGTATCATTTGGGTGGTGGATTGTTTCTTGTCAGTTCTGCAGTGACACTGATGTGTTGAGGGGGGTTTAGTGCAGCAGAGCTGCTGTAGTTTCATTTAAACACCTCACTGACACTGCTGGGATAGGAATAATGCACCCACCAAATAATCCCTGCTCTGTGGTGCTACTATTGGGGTACTGCCCAGTAGAGAACAGAGTCACAGTATGTATTGTAGTCCACTGTCTACACTTGTGGAACATAAGTTGAACTGACCAACCAGACAATTTCATGCAAGTCTAAACTACAGACAGACAGATACAGGTGACTTAGATTTGCCTATAATATATACAAAATAAATAATGGTAATCAATCGTTTATTAAACCACATATCACACACAAAGCCACAGCAGCATTTTCCAGTGTTTAATAGCAATTACTTAAGTAATGTATTTCCTGGCGCGTGCACTTTCCAGTGGGAGCTCTGGTGTGGTGGTAATTCTGATCTATTGCAGTGTATGGCTATTGGTTACATTTGTTTCCCAGTGGGAATGGTAAGGGATGCCTAGCTGGCGGTTTGACAGGGGCTTATATGAAATCTCTGTACATTTTCCCTTCTGCGTTAAAATATTTTTCGGTCGTTTCGACAAAATGCGGTCTGTCTGTTATGGATTAGACTCATCATTAAGCATGGGGAATCCCAAATAACTTTACAGTACGCTGCCGCTT
The DNA here is from genome assembly GCA_019802505.1 of Corydoras sp. C115. Lineage (NCBI taxonomy): Eukaryota > Metazoa > Chordata > Actinopteri > Siluriformes > Callichthyidae > Corydoras > Corydoras sp. C115. The sequence continues at coordinate 156,965 of JAFMOC010000425.1, forward strand.
TCATTCGGAAATTTGGCCCACATTTTGCTGTACTGTATATGAATACAGTATATGCTCATGAGGTTGTCTTTGATTTATACAAAGCAAGAGCACATGTTTCTTTACCACTCGATCTGATCTTACAATCACTTATATAATCTTACGACGCCATCCCCTCTGCAGTTATACGGATGCAGCCTAGAGCGGAAAAAGTCATGTGTCCGAGTAATGAAAACCATTTGTCCAGGCTTCCTTTAACAAGCTCACTAACCCCACATATGATCCTCAATTTATGCAGGTTTAAAGAGCAGTTGGGATTTTCCTCTTAATATGTGTCCATTACCTTTTGATAAGGTAGCAATAAGCAGAGGGGATTGTTAGTGGGAGATAAATGTGTCTGTGGCGTGTTCAATTTTTTGGCCTGGGTACAGTGGACATTCAAGGATTCAATGATTCAAGGATTTTTATTGTCTCATCACCTAGTACTGGTGTACCGGTGAGTGAAAAACGTATATGCAAGTACCAAAAGCAATATTTACAGGTATCCATCCATTATCTTCCACTTTATCCTCTACTAGGGTCGTGGTGGGGGTCCCCATGCCCATCCAGGGGAGAACGTATCGGGCGCTGGGCAGATACACCCAGGACAGGGCGCCAATCTATCGCTGGGCAGCAATATTTACAAGTATAAAAGAAAATATACATCCATCCATCCATCCATTATCTTCCACTTTATCCTCTAATAAGGTTGTGGGGAGGTTCCTTTTCAGGCGCTGGCAGATACACCCAGGACAGGGCGCCAATCTATCGCTGGGCACACTCACTCACACTCACTCACACAGACACACTCTATATGGGGCAATATAGAGAACTCAATTGAAGATTTCAGTTGTTCTTGATCCATGTTTTTGGACTGTGGGAGGAAACCGGAGAACCCCGAGGAAACCCACGTGGACACGGGGAGAACATGGAAACTCCACCTAGATGGGGATTTGAACCGGGAATCCCTAGTGCTGAGAGGAGAACATGTTAACCACTAAGCCACCGTGCCGCCCAGAAAATATACAATAAAATTAAAATATAAGAAAGGTATGGAGATTTAAATAAAATGGAATTGGAGAGGGCCCAGCGATAGGCTCACCCTGTCCTGGGTGGATCTGCCCAGCGCCTGAAACCTTCTGCCCTGGACGGGCATGGGGAACCCCCCCCACGAGACCCTAATATAGGATAAAGCGGAAGATGATGGATGGATGGATGGATGGATGGAATCAGAAAGGGTGTGTGCATATTTAAACACATCTGTGTTATATTAAAGCAGGCAACCAATACTAGACCAACAGAACAGCAGCTATAGGCAGCGGCTGCTTAAAAGGTTTAAACTGTCTGCTACACCCATTCATGCACGTGTATGATTGTAAAACAGGTGGTTGCCAGACTGCTCCATCCTTTAAACTGCTAATTGATTTTCTTTTTTTTAGCAGCGAGCAGGTGGCAGGTTATTGCAATACTTTGCTACTTTGATGTTTTTTTTACAGCTTCATCTTTTCACATCTTCCAAATTTTCAATCGCCATTTTTTCATGGATTTAACAGATTCCATTCACTACTGCTCCAAACCAGTGCTCAACAGGAAACACTTTATCTTTCCATTTTTCATAGACATGATGTCAGTGCTGGTTCATGAGTCCAATAAAAACCTTTTCAAAAAGTGACTCATGCCTCCTCGTGTTTAAAATGTTGAGCCATAATGCAATCAGGTGTAGAACAGCCTCACAAAAGCAACTAGCCATGCAGCCATATACATAAATGTGTGTGTGTGTGTGTGTGTGTGTGTGTGTGTGTCTGTGGGTGTGTGTCTGTGTGTGTGTCTGTAACAGGTACCAGGTGTATATATTCCGAGAACCAAAACCTGTATACACACTCACACGGTGGGGACCTTACGTAAATGTGGGGACTGCAATGTTGACCCATGTGAAATCATGTTCATTCATTCATTCATTATCTCCCGCTTTATCCTCTATCAGGGTCGCGGTGGGGTTCCCCATGCCCATCCAGGGAAGAACGTCTCGGGCGCTGGGTAGATAGACCCAGGACAGAGCGCCAATCTATCGCTGGGCTGAAATCATGTTGTATGGGTATATTTAGGTTACATAATGGTTAGGGTGAGGTTGCGGTTATGGCTAAGAACTGAATCAAAGTTTATGTAATGTACACTTTGCATTAAAAACTAATTTCTAATTTACATTTAATTATTTAGCTGATGCGTTTAATTACAAATCAATAGTTAAGGATAAGCCAGCTGCACTGTAGTATTATTAAACCTGATCATTATCCAATCTGGTTTCAGTGTCTAGATTCCCCCACCTTTATAAATTTAACCATTTTTGGTAACCACTTGTTCAACATTTTTTCCTTTGTGGCAAAATATTGTTACCTATCTGTCGAAAAAGTGTCGACAATCAGTGTGAATGTGTCAGATATATTTACATATTTACATATATATATATATATATATATATATATATATATATATATATATATATATATATATATATATATATATATATATATATATGTATGCCCATCCAGGGGAGAACGTCTCGGGCGCTGGGCAGATACATCCAGGACAGGGCGCCAATCCATCACTGGGTACACACTCACTCACACATACACACTCTATATGGGGCAATTTGGAGAATTCAATTGACCTTGATCCATGTTTTTGGACTGTGGGAGGAAACCGGAGAACCCGGAGGAAACCCATGCGGACAAGGAGAGAACATGGAAACTCCACCCAGATTTGGATTCAGCTTAGGAATCCCAGCGCTGAGAGGAGAACATGCTAACCACTAAGCCACCGTGCCGCCCTCTATATATATATATATATATATATATATTTTAAACTACATTATCATATTTCTTACCACAATTCGTTTTGAAAGAAAACCTTTTTTATTCTGGTCAGTGTCTTCTTTTGCCTGGAGAGCTTAAATATATAAAGCAGAAACAGGTGACTCTTTAACGATAGTAAAATGGGAACAGATTTACTTTCAGATCCAAAGCTTTGATTCAGTTCTGCCATATTAATGATTATAATGTGCTGGTTGAGCTTTTAGAAGGATGATCAGTGTATGGTTTTGGTTTGAATGCAGCGTGATGTAAAAACAATGTGGACAAGGCATTCTGATGACTGAACTGGATATTATCACAATATAATAAGTGAATTTCTGCCCATTTCTGAGCAGGAGCTGTGGATAATGCTCAATTAATATATTTTTCTCATAATTAAACATTTGTGCCCGTTGGCAGGTGAAGGTAGGGACCAGGATGGAGGCACTGGTTTCTTCATGGTTTTGAATGTTAAATGCTGATAGACATGGTCCACAGAGTAATCCTCAGATATTTACTGTCGGGTTGATGCCATTAGCTGACTGGATGATGAGGTTTGTGGTGGGTCCAAACATAGCATCAGGTTTAGACTGGCACAGGGTCTCCACATTCTTCAAACTGTTCATATCTACCCTTCATTCAGTTGGTCAGGTTTCTCCACTGGAGACATATACCGAATCTTGGTTTCAGTGACACTGGGTCTTTTGATCACCACAAATATAAGCTTTTGATTAAAAATGAGGGTGTATTCATTTAAATTATATTATGTAAATATGTTATATTTATTTATTTGTATTATTTCACTTACTTGCAGTGTTGCCACTTGATTTCTTTCTCTCAATAACACTGCACATCACGTCATCACTCACAGGAGTCATTCTATCACCATTAGGAGTTAAAAAAATTAATAAGTAATTAATATATGTTCATTCATTCATTATCTTCCACTTTATCCTCTATTAGGGTTGCGGTGGGGTTCCCCATGCCCATCCAGGGGAAAACGTCTTGGGCGCTGGGCAGATACACCCAGGACAGGGCGCCAACCATCGCTGGATACACACTCACACACGCACACTCTACTTGGGGCAATTTGGAGAACTCAATTGACTTGATCCATGTTTCTGGACTGTGGGAGAAAACCGGCGAACCCAGAGGAAACCCACACGGACACGGGGAGAACATGGAAACTCCATCCAGATGGGGATTCGAAACAAGAATCCCTAGCTTTGAGAGGCAAACATGCTAACCACTAAGCCACCGTGCCGCCCAATTAATATATATATGTATGTATGTGTGTGTGTGTGTGTGTGTGTGTGTGTAATATTGGATATGTGTATAATGATGGCAACAAATGTTCCCTTTATTATACTGCTTAAATGTAAATATTCCAAAAAAAGCCGATTTCAAAAATCGACGTTACTAATATCAGAGCTGGGTCTGTCATCGTCTTTTAAGATGTTTTTCTTTTTTTGTGTGTGTTATTTTGATGTTGCCGAAATAGATTTAAGACCTTTTTTAATATTCTTCATGTCTGAGTCAAATGTCAGTCATGCAAAAAGATTCACTTATATTCATTTCTATATACCCGACATATAAATACGCTCCAGAAGCTAATCTTGTTATGACAGCGCTTGCTTTTGTGCGATTGAGATTATCGGCAGACGTATGACCTGTCAATCCACAGACCGTTAAAGGAAGGGGTGGGTATAAGAATGCGGGGATTTCCACAGATCCATTTACATGAAGGCTATTGATCTGCTTAAATCAAAGACTTTAAGAAGAAAAGAAAGGCTCTTTGATGACAGCTTAGGATGTTAAGAAAAGATTTTATTATCACATACACACATCATTAAATCTGACTAATATATTCAGTGTCATCTCAGTATCACACACACACATACATACATATATATATATATATATATATATATATATATATATATATATATATATATATATATATATATATATATAGGCGGCACGGTGGCTCAGTGGTTAGCATGTTCTCCTCTCAGCGCTAGAGATTCCCGGTTTGAATCCCCATTTGGGTGGAGTTTCCATGTTCTCCCTGTGTCTGTGTGGGTTTCCTCTGGGTTCTCCGGTTTCCTCCCACTGTCCAAAAACATGGATCAAGTCAATTGAGTTCTCCAAATTGCCCCATGTAGAGTGTGTTTGTGTAAGTGAGTGTGTGCCCAGCGATGGATTGCGCCCTGTCCTGGGTGTATCTGCCCAGCGCCCGAAGCGTTCTCCCCTGGATGGGCATGGGGAACCCCACCGCGACCCTAATAGAGGATATATATATATATATATATATATATATATATATATATATATATATATATATATATATATATATATATATGAATGACATTGAATAAATAAGTCAGATTTAATCATGTTTGTATGTCATAATAAAAAATAAAAAAAAAACATATACTATAGAATTTGCCTTTCATAGAAAATTACAAATCTGGTACTGCCGGCTGTGCACAAGCGTATTTGAATAATTGTTTTGTTTCATTTTATAAAACATCTACAATTTCTTCACCAACTACATGTGTGCAGTCCATTGGCCTGCATGCACAAATGGCTTGTCTTTACTTAGGATTATATTAAATCCAAGTATGATTGCTCATGACACTCAGATTTAGTGTTTAATATGCCAGTGAATGTGTTGTTGATTACGCAGCATTGCAAAAGCATGGTGCTTATTTCTTGCTTAATCTACCAAATTGACATATAAGAAGCAAAATATTAGACACATCTGTATGAAAGCCATCCTTATTTAATAGATTTCAAGCTCTTTTAGACTTCAGAACTAACAAAATCCAAATGTGACATATCTGGAAGATGCTGAACAAGACAAATGTCTCTCCGATGAAACATCTGTTCAGTTTTCAGCAGCCAATGAATCACATTGATCGGGCTTTTCTGGTACCGCCGGCTCACTGGTACACTGGGAAATCGTTCCCTATTGGAGGAAACAGCGTGGGGAATTACATTAATTAAAAGGCACTCATCTGTACCTTCTTTACTCCTTCACTCAGTTTTGATGTGGTTGCTTTTCATGTGACGAGACCAAAAAAAAAAAAGAAGATGAACTCGATGATCAGAGGAAGGTTTGATTAGCACTGTGATTAAAGTCTGACTCAACAGACGGAAATTATGGTTTGCTGTGATCATCCAGTGACCAATCATTTGTAAAGGAAACTAAAAGAACAAACAGTAACACTTTCCATGAATCCCATGTTCATAATGCATTATAAGTTCATTCACAAAGCTTTATAAAGTATTCATAAAGCTTTACAATACTTGTCCTAACCCTTTTGTTAATGTACATAGATGTTTATAATCACATTTATAAATTTATAAAAACATGCCATGACATACTGTATTATAGATTATATATTTTAACTGTTCATTAACTGATGATAGAAACCAGTGACATAAAGCCTTATAACGTTTGTGTTTAATGCTTATAATGCTTTTGCTAAAAATAATAACTTTATTAGTGCTCATAACTGTTTATAAAAGCTTATAAGCTCTCTTTACAGGCATACAGTTATAAGTGTTGTCATTAATTACCTCTTTGAAAGAGACTGCATACATAGTAGTACATAATGACTAATAAAAGCTTATAAATGCTCTTTACAGACTTTAAGTCATGTGTAATCGTCTTGTTTTCAGTAACAATGTCTACATTTTAAAGAATAGAAAATTGGAATAAGTTCATATTATAAAGCATTATGTCACTTTGTGTTATAAAGCCTTATGACAAATTTTTTATAACATTATACTTTATAACTATGATTATAAACATCTGTGTACATTAACAAAGGCTTATGACAAATGTTATAAAGCATTATGAATACTTTATTAAGCTTTATAGATGCACTTATAATGCATTATGAACACTGGATTCATAGAAAGTGTAACCGAAACAATGATGCTATTAATTCTATCTACATATCTGCTATATTTATTCATTCATTCATTCATTATCTCCCGCTTTATCCTCTGTTAGGGTCGCGGTGGGGTTCCCCATGCCCATCCAGGGGAGAACGTCTCGGGCGCTGGGCAGATACACCCAGGACAGGGCGCCAATCCATCACTGGGCACACACTCACTCACACAGACACACTCTATATGGGGCATTTTTTGAGAATTCAATTGACTTGATCCATGTTTTTGGACTGTGGGAGGAAACCGGAGAACCCGGAGGAAACCCATGCAGACACGGGGAGAACATGGAAACTCCACCCAGATGGGTTTCGAACCGGGAATCCCTAGCGCTGAGAGGAGAACATGCTAACCACCAAGCCACCGTGCCACCCTATATATATTTATTCATTAATTTATTTTAATAGGATTTGAATATTAAAAAAATATATATTTTTATGCATTTCATGCATCAAGGCACTGGAGCCTATCCCAGATCTTTTAGGGAAACGTCCAATATAGTGGAAACATACAATTCACATGCAATTTATTCATCTTTTATTCACAAATAATGACGCACATAAATGTAACAGTATAAAAGCAGTACAATACACTGCTGTGTACTTTAATTATGCATCTCTTTAGGCTATTACCAAACTCCTAATTAAGAGCCACTTAATAATGCAGTCAGCTGATTGATTTAGTAATATATGAGCAGTCAATAGACTTAACAGGCCAGCAGTGTACACACACTTCAAACGGAATGAGAATTAGAATGATAATGAATGGCCTTTAGGTAACTCTGTTTCATCACTGTCATTCAAACGCTTCAGCACCCGGTTCATTGTGCTCGTATATATTTTCAGTTCTGACATTCCTCCCCTATCCACTCCCAGCCCTGCTTCCTCACCGTGCGCTCTGCGTTAGAGGGTCGACATATGTGGTTTCATACATGCTGTGATTGGTCCAGGCTCATGCATGCTGCTCGCTGTTTTGGAGAGGCCCATGCAGAAGAGATCAATCACTCCTGTCGTTACCTCCTGAGCCCCTATCTTTTAGTTACCACACGCATCTGCAAAAAAACGCACCGTGAAATTGTGTGGCTCCTGCCCCATCAGAGCCATCTGCCTCCTCACATACACCTCAATCATCTTTAGTCTGCTGGGCTTCCAGTTCCATCATGATTCTGCAGCTATCAGGGTGCTTTTATGTAGCAATCACGCTCCCTAAACAAGAAAAGATTATAGTCTTGATCTGCCACAAAACTTTTGACACTGCTGAGAACTTGCAGGATTATATATATATATATATATACACAGTCTATAGGGTGGCCAATCTGGCTGGAGTTTCCATGTTCTCCCCGTGTCCGTGTGTTTCTCAGGTTTCCTCAATTGAATTCTCCAAGGTCAATTGAATTCTCCAAATTGCCCTATATACAGTGTGTCTGTGTGAGTGAGTGTGTGTCCAGTGATAGATTGGCGCCCTGTCCTGGGTGTATCTGCCCAGCGCCCGAAACGTTCTCCCCTGGATGGGCATGGGGAACCCCCCGCGACCCTAATAGAGGATAAAAGCGGGAGATAATGAATGAATGAATATATATGTATACCTTTATTTATATATATGTATATATATATATATATATATATATATATATATATATATATATATATATATATATATATATATATATATATATATATATATATATATGGCGGCACGGTGGCTTAGTGGTTAGCACGTTCGCCTCTCAGCGCTAGGGATTCCCTCGGATTCCCCGTGTCTGCGTGGGTTTCCTCCGGGTTCTCCGGTTTCCTCCCACAGTCCAAAAACATGGATCAAGTCAATCGAATTCCCAAAAATTGCCCCATATAGAGTGTGTTTGTGTGAGTGAGTGTGTGCCCAGCGATCGATTGGCGCCCTGTCCTGAGTGTTTCTGCCCAGCGCCCGAGACGTTCTCCCCTGGATGGGCATGGGGAACCCCACCGCGACCCTACTAGAGGATAAAGCGGGAGATAATGAATGAATAAATATATATATATATATAGGGCATTATTTCTGTTAAGATGGACTTTGTAGTTCTACAATTCCAGACTGTAGTCCATCTGTTTGTGTTCTTTAGTACATACTGTGCACGTCCCCTTTACTCTGTTCTGATGGTCAGGACCCTAATAGTACCACCACAGAGCAGGGATTATTTGGTGGGTGCATTATTCCTATCCCAGCAGTGTCACTGAGGTGTTTAAATGAAACTACAGCAGCACTGCTGCACTAAAACCCCCTCACCACATCAGTGTCACTGCAGAACTGACAACAATCCACCACCCAAATGATACCTGTTCTGTGATGTTCCTGACCAACAGAGAACAGAGAACCAAGAGAAACAAGCAAACAAAAAGTCCATCTATATAGTAAGTGGAGAAAATAGACAATGTAGTAAGAAGGGGTTGTATCCAAACTTTTGATTGCTACTGTTTTTTGTGATTTAACCTCCAAAAACATTTCTGAGGTCTGGTTTGTATCGGTGGTGTGTTTTTGTATTACAAAATTTCCAATGAGTTCCTGATAAATAACTAAAATAATCTATACTGCGGATTAAATATTGATTTTACAAATTCCTTGAATTCTTTCATCGATTTTGATGTCCTGAATTTGATGTGTTACTGTTGTGGTATATCCCTTTATTGGTTCCACTGACTACGTTTGTAGTCTGTACCATTCACAGCATTATGTTGATGCTAAGTCTACCGCCGAATGAAATGAGAGTCCTAGCTGGAGGCTATGGTTTTCTATATAAATCTATATAGAGCCTTAATAATACAACAACGTGCATGAGGTTGAAGGTTAGATGTTGATATAAAAGCATTTCAAACTTTCATATAGTGTCACGGTTTATACCAGGTTGCTCAAAAATGATTATTGATACAAAATTATGTGTATTTGAAGGAATACCCACATGACCATTAGCCAAAATGTAATTTTATAGATTTGAAATGTTAATAATCCTTTAGCTACTATAATATACGCACAATTCTCTTTTACCTCTTTCTGATTGTAATTATCAGTTCATCAAACAACCATTTTAAAATTACTGTATTTAGTTTATTAAACTATTCAAAGTAAAAAAAAACTTAATTGAATTACAAAATACATTTACATTTAGTGCACTGGGAATCCAGGTGCGAATCCCGATCTGAAGTTGTTCTCCCATGTGCAATAGTTTTCATCTGGGTTCTTTGGTTTTCTCACAGTCCTAAATTTTAATTGGCTGCTTTATATTGCCCCAATCCAAATTTACCCATATATAGTATGTGTTACAATCAGCCAATGCCATGGCTAGAAAGGACAGAGTCCAAAACTGTAGAGGGTTCATTAGTCTTTAATGCAGAAGACACCGGGTGAAACACAGCCATAGCAGGCGACAGGACATGACCATAACACAAAACAATTCAGAAAGGCTGGGTATTCCAACATATAGAGGTTAGTGACATGACGGGAAAACACAGTGGACACAGATTAAACGGATTTACCAGGAAAAGGGTCAAACAGGGTCCAATAGAGGGCGCAGATGTGACAGTATGCGTGTATTTTAGTGCCCAGTAATGGATTGGTGTCCTGTCCTGGGTGTATTTGCCCAGCACCAGAGATATTCACCCCTTGATGGACATAGGAACCCCCCCCCCACACACACACACACTTAATTTTCTACCCCCTAGTGGAGATTCAAGTGGAAGATAATGAGCTAACATAAGTATTTTAGGATTTTTCGTCTCATCTGTGCACATTCATGTACTGTAGATGTGTGTGATTCACACCTAAAAGTTCAGAATTCACTTTCAATGGCTGAGTTGCAATTCATCACCTCGTGTTTGGATCCCATAGTGAATTTTAAAGAAACCTGTTTTTCATTTGTCTTTTCCTCTTATTTCCATTTCATGGTTTTCAATTTGCATCTGTTTTCACCACCTTTCAGATAATCTTGTAACCCCTGTTCCTCTCTTCAGTAGATGCTAAACGGTCTTTATTGCACTCCGGAGAGCAGTAGCGCCTTTAAAGGCACGTTGATTCCCTCCAGATGAGATGCTAGACTATAACAGGACATGAAGTGGATTCCAGTAGACCCAGGAGTGTCATTCAGCAGATTCAGTCCGAAAGAAACAGAGTTCTGTGCTGTGATCGTAATGACAAATGGAGGAGGATGTTGGGTCCCAGATGTCACAAATCATGCAGCTGCATTGTCATGCTCCAGACAGCCTCTTCGTCCTCCATAATCCCTTATGGTTGGGCGTTTAAATGAAGTCATTGATAAATTACTTCACTGAGTTGACAGGTGCAGTTGGAAAGTTTATTGTTAGATAATAAGTTTTCACCCGAAACAAACTGCCTTTGAACAGTGACTATAATATACTTCTCAACGTCTCTTATACCACCGGTCTTACCTCACACCAATCAATGAAAGGTTAATATAGACAATGGACACTTTGAGATTTACAGCCTAAAGTTTATGTTTTTGTCATTTTAAAGTCAATACAATCATTTGGTTACCATCAATCACAGGGCCCGCCCAGTCTCCAGATGCACCACATGCAACACTGTCAAAAAATTAAAATAAGGAAAAAAATAAGTGGGCGTTCTGAAAACTGCGGTTTCAGTTGTTTCTTAAAGATGTCAAATGACTCCGCCTTACGGACAAAGTTGGAAAGATGGTTCCACCATTTTGCGGTGGTGAACGCAACAGAGGGTGGCACGGTGGCTTAGTGGTTAGCATGTTCTCCTCTTAGCACTAGGGATTCCCGGTTTGAATCCCAATCTAGATGGAGTTTCCATGTTCTCCATGGGTCCATGTGGGTTTCCTCAGGGTATTCCAGTGTGTTTCATTCCACAGTCCAAAAACATGGATCAAGGTAAATCGAATTCTCCAAATTGCCTCATATAGAGTGTGTGTGTGTCTGTGTGAATAAGATAGATTGCCACCCTGTCCTCGATGTATCTGCCCAGCGGTTGAAACATTCTCCCCTGGATGGCCAGGGTGAACCCCCCCCCCCCAAACTACAGTTTAGTCTGTAACTAAAGCTTTAAAAAGCTCATTTAATGGCTTTATTTAGGGGCTGGAACCATAATTGGCTTTAGATGTACTGTACCTGCAGTTGTAGCAAATTATAGGGGAATATGAGCCATTATCAAGTAAAGGTTTGAATTCTGATCTGGGTGGAGTTTCCATGTTCTCCTCGTGTGCGCGCTTGTTTCCTCCAGGCTTTAAGGTAAACTGAATGCTGTAAATTGCCCCATATAGTGTGTGTGTCTCTGTAAGTGAATGTGCCCAGCGATAGACTGGCGCCATGTCCTTGGTGTATCTGCCCAGCGGCCAAAACGCTATATCCTGGATGGGTATGGGGAACCAACCCTCCCCCACAACCCCATTAGAGGTTTAAGCAGAAGGTAAACAATGAATGAATGAATGAATAAATGAATATGAACATTATTTATATATGGGATCAGCCCATTGGTTGTTCCAGTCCCAATCTGGTATAAGTAGATGCGTTGTGTCAGAAAAGTGGTCCTATATACAGTAACCATTCAAACTAAACGTAAATTGTGAAATGTCCTGTGAACAAAACAAAAGACAAAATGTAAAGTGTAGTTAGAGAGGAACACTCACTGTATGGAATGTGTTTTTTGGTTATCATGGGTGTCTGGCGTTATGGGTTCTGCTATAACGTGACTGGATTCAAACAAATCATGAATTGTGAAATGTAAAAAAAAGAATCCTGTTGAGGATTAGTTAGTCTAAATTGCCCCATTTAGTGTGTGTGTGTCTCTGTAAGTGAATGTGCCCAGTGATAGATTGGCGCCCTGTCCTGGGTGTATCTGCCCAGCGGCCAAAACGCTATATCCTGGATGGGTATGGGGAACCAACCCTCCCCCACAACACCATTAGAGGATTAAGCAGAAGGTAAACAATGAATAAATGAATGAATGAATTAATATGAACATTATTTATATATGGGATCAGCCCATTGGTTGTTCCAGTCCCAATCTGGTATAAGTAGGTGTGTTGTGTCAGAAAAGTGGTCCTATATACAGTAACCACTCAAACTAAACGTAAATTGTGAAATGTCCTGTGAACAAAACAAAAGATGAAATGTAAAGTGTAGGTTTAGAGGAACACTCACTGTATGGAATGTGTTTTTTGGTTATCATGAGTGTCTGGCGTTACGATTCTGCTATAACATGACTGGATTCAAACAAAGCATGAATTGTGAAATGTAAAAAAAAAGAATCCTGTTGAGGATTAGTTAGTCTAAATTGCCCCATTTAGTGTGTGTGTGTCTCTGTAAGTGAATGTGCCCAGAGATAGGTTGGCGCCCTGTCCTGGGTGTGTCTGCCCAGCGGCCAAAACGCTATATCCTGGATGGGTATCGGGAACCAACCCTCCCCCACAACCCCATTAGAGGATTAAGCAGAAGGTAAACAATGAATGAATGAATGAATGAATGAATGAATATGAACATTATTTATATATGGGGTCAGTCCATTGGTTGTCCATTGGCCAGTCCCAATCTGGTATAAGTATAAGTTGTGTCAGAAAAGTGGTCCTATATACAGTAACCATTCAAACTAAACGTAAATTGTGAAATGTCCTGTGAACAAAACAAAAGATGAAATGTAAAGTGTAGGTTTAGAGGAACACTGTATGGAATGTGTTTTTTGGTTATCATGGGTGTCTGGCGTTACGGTTCTGCTATAACATGACTGGATTTGTGCCCTATGGCAAGCAATTATTAAAAAAAATTCCAGTGGAAGAGCTCGGATTTCTGTAGTTCCTTTATAGCTCAAAAATGTCAAAACCATAAAAACCACAAGTTCACCTCTGGAGCTTTGTAAAGGGATATGATGTACCAGTTACGTCTGGCAATGTTTGACCTTTTACAAACAACATAAAAACTAGCTAAATATCTTTCAGCCTGAGAAAATGGCTTGGGAGTCGTAGGCTCCGTCCGCTTATTAATCAGCAATAGCATGTTAGACCGGTGGCTACGGCTTTAAAGGCTAATTACAGGGCACAGGTAATTCCTTATCAAACATTAGACTTACTAATGAGCCACATTTGCTAATGCTTATCCTGTAAAACAGATGACTGACTGATGTTAGAACAGGATGATGTGAAGCAGTGCTGACTGAGCCACTGTGCATTCGGTAGCCGGTGCAGGGTTTCGGTCTTGGATCAGTGAGCTGCGAGTAGTTTTGCGGTTGCGTAGATAACAATCGTGATCGAGACGAAGGTAAACAGCAATCAAAACCGCGGCCGATTCTGATTAGAGAGCTGAACACTCCACACATAAACATTTACGTCGAGCTATTATTCTGCAATCAGATCTCTGTGCATTTCTTTAGTACACTTATTTCTATATAAAGAAGTAATATTTTATGTATATCGAGGGGTGCAGACAGGCACACAGTGTGCAGCAGTTCATCAGAACCACAGTTTGAAAGTCTGAGGAGCCGTCTGGGAGTTCAGCAGAATGCAGGTTTTCTCCTATAAGCCCTGAGGACGGTCATTACATAGGCTTTACAGTGGGGTTCCTCTTACCTAATTATCATTTTAAAAGAAAGGGAAATTAAGAAAGCAGTGTGTCTGTTAACACCAAGACATGTGTGCTGAACAGATAAAAAATATTATAATAATATTTTATATAATATATATATATATATTCATTCATTCATTCAATATCTCACGCTTTATCCTCTATTAGGGTCGCGGTGGGGTTCCCCATACCCATCCAGGGGAGAACATCTGGGCAGATAGACCCACACTCTATATGGGGCAATTTTGAGAATTCAATTCACTTGATCCATGTTTTTGGACTGTGGAAGGAAACCGGAGAACCCGGAGGAAACCCACGCAGACACGGGGGGAAAATGGAAACTTCACCCAGATTGGGATTCGAACCGGGAATCCCTAGTGCTGAGAGGAGAACGTGCTAACCACTAAGCCACCGTGCCGCCCATACATATATATATATATATATATATATATATATATATATATATATATATATATATATATCATTCATTCATTATCTTTCGCTTTATCCTCTATTAGGGTCGTGGTGGGGTTCCCCATGCCCATCCAGGGGAGAACGTCTCGGGCGCTGGGCAGATAGACCCAGGACAGGGCGCCAATCCATCGCTGGACACACACTCACTCACACAGACACACTCTATATGGGGCAATTTTGAGAATTCAATTAACTTGATCCATGTTTTGGACTGTGGGAGGAAACCGAAGAACCCGGAGGAAACTCACGCAGACACGGGGAGAACATGGAAACTCCACCCAGATGGGGATTCGAACCGGGAATCCCTAGCGCTGAGAGGCGAACGTGCTAACCACTAAGCCACCATGCCGCCCAAATATATATATATAATATATTTTAATACATAATATATAATAAAAATACCATTGGTGTAAATGAGTTTCTGATATACAGTAAAGGCTTGTTGTGATTAGACACCTACTGAGGTTTGTATTGACGACATTTAGCTTATACGCATAGAGCTTATACACATACACATACAGAACGTGACATCCATCCATCCATTATCTCCCGCTTTATCCTCTATTAGGGTCGCGGTGGGGTTCCCCATGCCCATCCAGGGGAGAACGTTTCAGGAGCTGGGCAGATACACCCAGACAAGTCGCCATCCATCCATCCATTATCTTCTGCTTTATCCTCTATTAGGGTCACGGGGGAGTTCCCCATGCCCATTCAGGGGAGAACGTCACGGGCGCTGGACGGATACACCCAGGACAGGGCGCCAATCTATCGCTGGGCACACACACACACACCCACTCACACAGACACACTCTATATGGGACAATTTGGAGAATTCAATTGACCTTGATCCATATTTTTTTGGACTGTGGGAGGAAACCGGCGAACCCGGAGGACACCCACGTGGACACAGGGAGAACATGGAAACTCCACCCAGATTGGGATTTCGAACCACTAGGCCACCGTGCCACCCCCTTTTATTTATTAATTTAATTTAAGATGCCATATGACCCCGCCTTACGCACAGAGTTGGGAAGATGGTTCCACCATTTTGCGGTGGTGAACGCAACAGAGGGCGGCACTGTGGCTTAGTGGTTAGCACGTTCGCACTAGGGATTCCCGGTTCGAATCCCCATCTGGGTCGAGTTTCCATGTTCTCCCCATGTCCACATGGGTTTCCTCCGGGTTCTCTGGTTTCCTCCCAGATCATGAACATGGATCAAGTCAATTGAATTCTCCAAATTGCCCCATATTGAGTGTGTTTGCGTGAGTGAGTGTGTGCCCAGCGATAAATTGGCGCCCTGTCCTGGGTGTATCTGCCCAGCGCCCGAGACGTTCTCCCCTGGATGGGCATGGGGAACCCCCTCCCACGACCCTAATAGAGGATAAAGCGGAAGATAATGGATGGATGAACGCAACAGAGTGAGAATTAGTACCACGGTGAGGTGGAATCCCATCACTAGAAAGTAGTGAACGAGTGAACATATGTGCTTATGATTTGCATCCTGCATAAACTAGTTTTTGGAAGGAACTATTAAAATAAATAAAGTAAATATCCCGTTTATAACACATCCAATTAAAGAAGGTCAGTGAGTGTGAACACTCTAATTAGGATTTTCACACCAGCACAGATGATCATAGCACTTGGCATTATCAGGCCATTCTTAATTCAGTGAGCAGGGAGAGTGGCTGCCTCAGAAAGGAGCCACCTGTGCAGCCTTGAATTGTCTGAATACCTTCCAGCAGATAATGATGGGAAAAGTGTCAGTCTCCCATACTCCTCTCTCCTTCCCATCGAGTATTATCAGACAGATAAGACGTGCTAAGGGTTGAAACGTCCTGTGGAACCGGATTAGTGTTGGAAAAAAACCCACAGAAAGCAGCATTTCAGTTTAATAACTTATAAAGTCTGCTACATTTACAGTTTTACAATGTGCATACGTCATCCAGTGTAAATTAAGTATATTCAGTATCAGTCAAAAGTTTGGACACGCCTCCTTTTTGCTGCACTTATTGTTCATTGTATCAGTTCTATTAGATCAGTGATTCTCAATTATTTTCTGTTAAGCCCCCCCTAGGAAGAAGAAAACATTTTGCGCCCCCCACACATGATTTATCCCCCCAAATTTATCGAAAATGGGGTGAAAAAGTATTTTTACACGCCCGCTGTAGTATGATTTGTCTATAAATTTGTTATAAATACAGCTCTTTTATAACAATGTATCCTTATTAACAATAAAGAAAACAAAAAAGAAAGAAGTATAGCTCAACTTAGAACAAAGAATCATTTTATTAACTTTGTTTTTTAGTTTGTAACAGAAACGAATTTCTTCAGTTCACTTAATATCACTTGCTCTGTGAGATCTTGTTATGCCCATCCCCCCCCCCCATGCACCACACTGCGCCCCCCCAGGAGGGCGCGCCCCACTATTTGAGAAGCACTGTATTAGATCTATTAGGTTTTGTCTTTACAAAAAATACTTTTACAAAGAAAAAAGAGGATAAAGGAGTTTGGACCGTCCCACTTTGTGCGTCCCCAAGTGATCAAGGACGATCCTACACTCAGGCCTTTGTTTTTTTACATCCATTATCTTCCGCTTTATCCTCTATTAGGGTCGTTATCCTCTATTATGCCCATCCAGGGAGAACGTTTCAGGCGCTGGGCAGATACACCCAGGACAGGGCGCAAATCTATCGCTGGGCACACACTCACCCACACAGACACCCTCTACTGTATATGGGGCAATTTGGAGAACTCAATTGACTTGATCCATGTTTTTGGACTGTGGGAGGAAACCGGAGAACCCGGAGGAACTCCACGTGGACACGGAGAGAACATGCAAACTCCACCCAGATTGGGATTCAGCTTGGGAATCCCAGCACTGAGAGGAGAACATGCTAACCACTAAGCCACCGTGCTGCCCTCTATATATATATTTTTTTTAAACTAAATTATCATATTTCTTACCACAATTCGTTTTGAAAGAAAGCAGTTTTTATTTTGGTCAGTGTCTTCTTCTGCCTGGAGAGCTTAAATATATAAAGCAGACACGGGGAGAACATGGAAACTCCACCCAGATTGGGATTCGAACCGGGAATCCCTAGCGCTGAGAGGAGAACATGCTAACCACTAAGTCTCCTTTGTTTTTTTTTGTATTTGTCTTAATTTTTTTCTTTTGTTTGAGCCCCACACCATTTTTTTCGCACCAGCCGCCACTGCTGGCCCTGTATGTTCTGTATGTGTTCAGTAGGTCCATCAAGACAGGTTCACACATGTACTGATGAAGTTATCTGCCACACAATAAAAGAAATCAAGTCCCGATTCTGGTTCTGTCTTTAGGTCTCTGGGTAAAAGCTGTAATCTCTACAGTCTATATGGGGCAATTGCTCCCAACCTGCTTTCTCTGGGCACTAATCTTCACGATGTTGGTCTCATTGAGTGCTAAGGCAGCTCTTTGTAGTCTTCTCTATTTATGGTGCAGCAGACATTACCTCAAAGTGATAATAATTATGGGTAAGAGAGGACAAGTGTCTGTGGAGCTGACATGCTTTGACAGATCTGAAGATGCGTCTATGCCTCCAGCTCGAAATAACAGCACGTTTTTTTTATTAAGCCTCAAAATCCCGAGGATATATGACCTTTCCTTTGCATTTGCTTTTTTCCCTTTTATTTTATTTCACTTGACTGAGTTTTATTACATGTTTACAGACTTGTCCTGTTTTGCTTTGCTTACCCCCATGTATTTTTTACGCCTCAATTTCCACCGCCATTCCTCGCTTTGCCTGACTTTTACTTGTATTGGCATCAATATTCTTGTTTTGCATTGTTTATCTCACCCTGCCGTGCATTGCATTTCTATCGATTTCCTTCCTTTACTCTTCATTAACATAAATAGCTTTTTATGGCTTGCCTTGTTTTGCACTTTACATTCATCTCCAAAGCTTCACATAACCTTCTGGTTTATTCCATATTTCTAGCTCCTTATTCCGTCATTATTATCCATCCATTATCTTCTGCTTTATCCTCTATTAGGGTCGCGGGGGGGTTCCCCATGCCCATCCAGGGGAGAACATACACCCAGGACCCAGGCAGATAACCCACACAGACATGGGGAGAACATGGAAACTTCACCCAGATTGGGATTCGAACCGGCAATCCTTAGCGCTGAGAGGAGAACATGCTAACCACTAAGCCACCGTGCCACCCATTATTATTATTCATTCATTCATTCATTCATTCATTCATTCATTCATTATCTTCCGCTTTATCCTATATTAGGACCGCGGGGGGTTCCCCATGCCCATCCAGGGGAGAACGTTTCGGGCGCTGGGCAGATACAACCAGGACAGGGTGCCAACCCATCGCTGGGCACACACCCACACACGGACACGCACACAAACACACTCTATATGGGGCAATTTGGAGAACTCAGTTGACTTGATCCATGTTTTTGGACTGTGGGACCCCGGAGGAAACCCACGCGGACACGGGGAGAACACAGATGGGGATTCGAACCGGGAATCCCTAGCGCTGAGAGGTGAACGCGCTAACCACTAAGTCCCCGTGCCGCCCACCCATTATTATTATTATTGTTTTATTTTATTATTATTTTTTTCATTATTTTTAATCCATTCATCCATTATCTTCCACTTCGTCCTCTACTAGGGTCGCGGGGGGGTTTCCCAGGCCCATCCAGGGGAGAACGTTTCGGACGCTGGGCAGATTCACCCATGACAGGGCGCCAATCTATCTACACACACAAATATACACTATATGGGGCAATTTATAGCATTCAATTTACCTTGAGAACCTGGAGGAAACCCATGTGGACACGAGGAGAACATGGAAACCAGTCAGATTGGGATTCGAACCTGAATCCCAAGACTAAGAGACAAACGTTCTAACCACTAAGTCACCATGCTGCCCTGTTTATAGGACATATTTATATTATATCCATTAATTCATTATCTCCCGCTTTATCCTCTATTAGGGTCGCGGTGGGGTTCCCCATGCCCATCCAGGGGAGAACGTCTCGGGCGCTGGGCAGATACACCCAGGACAGGGCGCCAATCCATCGCTGGACACACACTCACTCACACAGACACACTCTATATGGGGAAATTTTGAGAATTCAATTGACTTGATCCATGTTTTTGGACTGTGGGAGGAAACCCACGCGGACACGGGGAGAACATGGAAACTCCACCCAGATGGGGATTCGAACCGGGAATCCCTAGCGCTGAGAGGCGAACGTGCTAACCACTAAGCCACCGTGCCACAAGTTATATTATATATTTATTTAAATAGAGAAGATGTTAAGTTATTGACACAAAAACAGGCAAGTTAACGGCGGTGTCCATATCCTGTACAGTGAGATTTACAGTATCTTCAGATTCCTTTATGGTTGTATCAGCGTTTCTAATGTGTGTATGAGTATTTTCGGGATGGCATATACAGACACACTATTATTATCATGTGGCCAATATAAATGGCTAATTGTGAGAAGAGTAGATGATTAACGTTCAGGGACTTTACTTACCCACTGGATGATCAGACTGGGACTCCAACACGAGGCACTGCTACTGTTCTCAAGCGCACAAAGACACAGTGGTTTATTTCATGCTAAGCCCGCAGTACTGTAACACCAAATTCCAGCCATTCCTGGTTTGCTGAAGAAGGTATAAATCTGACACATCTCCTGCCACTGCAGACCAACAAAAACCCAGAAATGCTCTATTGGAAGACAGTGTTGATTTGAAAGCAGATTAACTATGCGCTTTGCATTTGATAGCCACTCTACGCTCTATTCTTCTCTATGAGTGATTGATGGGGTGGTCAGGCCCAAAGAATGTGCTCTTAAAAACATCAGCACCATGATGCAGTGCAGTGTGGGTGATGCATACGTTTGGAATGGTCAAACGGCGCTCAGTCATTGAGATCTCGGAACAGACATCTGGATTAGATTGGAGATGGATGGTGTGAATGTAATTGGGGCTGTTCAGCATGAGCAGCAGAGAAAAGAGATGCTTTGTTGCTTTGCATCTGCTTCCAAATGATATCCGTGATTCATGCCACATTCGGTGGAACAGCTAACAGTTACACAAACAACGTGCTGACAAAAGGTTTGACCCACTATAACGAAAGTGGAACGAGGCGTGTAGTCAAATGGTAATTACTATTTATTTGTTTTCGTATCTCTGCAGTCGCTTTTTAAAAATGCATCCATGGGAAGACAGTTGACTAACACAACTAAAACCTACAAAGAAGCTCAGTGGTTGGTGTGTTGGGCTGTCAATCTGAAGGTTGTAGGTTCAAATCCCAGAACTGAACCTTATTCCTATCCCAGCAGTGTCACAGAGGTGTTTAAATGAAACTAAAGCAGCACTACTGCACTAAAAAAACCCTCACCACATCAGTGTCACAGCAGAACTGACAATAAACAATCCACCACCCAAATGATACCTGTCCTGTGATGCTTCTGACCAACAGAGAACCAACAGGGGACTAACAAAAACAAATAAAACAGATGTTCTACAGTCTGTAATTGTAAAAATATTGTAAAAAAAAAAAGGTGATCTATATGAGAGGTGGAGGAAATTGACGATCAAGCAAAAAGGAGGTGCAAACTTTTGACTGGCACTCAATGGCGGTTGTTCCATAGGGATAGGTTGTAGGTTCACTGAAGTTACCAGTGTGGCTCCTTGAGCAAGACCCTTAACCCTCATTGCTCCAGGGATGCTGTATCAACCCTGTGCTCACTTTGTAAGTTGGTTTGGATAAAACCATCTACTAACTGACCAAATGGAAATATCTAAAATGTGTTATAGCTGCATAGGGGGGCAACTACATATTATTTACATTTACATTTAGTCATTTAGCAGACACTTTTATCCAAAGTGACTTACAAATAAGAACATCACAAGTTATGAAGAACACTATACTGTAGAATTATCAAAACTGATCCTTAGATAGGGCGCTGTAGCTCAGTGGTTAAGGCATTGGACTATCAATCTGAAGGTTGGGGGTTTAAATCCCAGGTCCACTGAAGTTACCAGTGTGGCTCCTTGAGCAAGACCCTTAACCCTCATTGTTCCAGGGATGTTGTGATTAACCCTGTGCTCACCTTGTAAGTCGCTTTGGACAAAAGCGTCCAATAAATGACCAAATCTAATGTAAATATAATGTGATGCTGCCCCCCCCCCCTTTTATATTTTATTTATTATTATTATCCATCCAACCATTATTATGCACTTTATCCTCTACTTGGGTCATGAGGGGGGGCTCCCCATGCCCATCCATGGGAGAACGTCTTGGGAACTGGGCAGATACATCCAGCACAGGACGCCAATCTATCGCTGGGCACACACTCACAACAGACACATTGTATATGGGGCAATTTGGAGAATTCAATTGACCTTGATCCATGTTTTTGGACTGTGGGGGGAAACCGGAGAAAACCCACGCGGACACGGGGAGACCATGGAAACTCCACCCAGATTGGGATTCGAACCAGGAATCCCTAGCGCTGAGAGGAGAACATGCTAAACACTAAGCCACCGTGCCGCCTATTATTATTATTATTATTATTATTTATTTGTGCGGCACGGTGGCTTAGTGGTTAGCACGTTCGCTTCTCAGCACTAGGGATTCCCGGTTCGAATCCCCATCTGGGTGGAGTTTCCATGTTCTCCCTGTGTCCGCGTGGGTTTCCTCCGGGTTCTCCGGTTTCCTCCCACAGTCCAAAAACATGGATCAAGTCAATTGAGTTCTCCAAATTGCCCCATATAGAGTGTGTTTGTGTGCGTGTCTGTGTGTGTGTGCGCGTGTCAATGTGTGCCCAGCGATAGATTGGCAACCTGTCCTCGGTGTATCTGCCCAGCGCCCGAGACGTTCTCCCCTGGGTGGGCATGGGGAACCCCACCGCGACCCTAATAGAGGATAAAGCGGGAGATAATGAATGAATGAATTATTATTTATTTATTTATTTATTTATTAATTATTGCAGTCAGATTTTTTGCCAAATAAAATGTTCAACAAAGCAGATATACAGTACTGTACTCTGGATTGTCTGGAGTCCAGATCCTTTGGCCAATTATGTTTATATACAAGTTTTGTTGGATTTCAGTGACATACAGCCTGTTGAAACAATTGCTTGTGGTTAGATGTGTGCCAGAGTAACAAAGCTTTGCTTCAGCCTTCCAGAGTCAGCTGTAAATGAGAAATTGACATCTTTGTTTGTGTGAGACAGACCATTACGTCCTTGTTAGCTTTGATCAAAAGAACATGGGCGACTACATGAATTAGCAGCGGACGGCGTTTCCTGATTGAACTTTGATGTCACAGTTCAAAGCACATACTAATGTCATTATACAAAGAGCAGCAACAATGAATCCAGTCTCATAGCCCTTTGCAGAATTGATGAAGCACAGATCTGCTATAAACACCAAACACACACATTCAGAAGAAACGCACTCTTAGCTGAAGCTAATGTGTTTTCTGCGTGTGCATAAACGCAGGGATAAAAGCGTTTTATTGATTTAGATAAAGTAGTCGTGATGTTCAAAGGGGTTTTACATTAGAAATTAGGAACAAACAAATGGCATCGGCTACAAATACTGCATAACTGTTATGCCTTTATTATGTATTAACAGATAAAAGATGTAAACATATACACACACATACACACACACATACACACACACACATATACACATACACACACACATACACAAACACATACACACACATACATACACACATATACACATACACACACACATATACACACACATATACACATACACATACATAAACACATACACACATATACACATACACACAAATCACACATACACACTCACATACACAGATATACACACCCATACACATATACACATACACACATACAAACACACATACACATCACAAACACTCACATACACAAAAAACATACACACACATACATACACAAACACACACACACACATACACACATATACACAATCACACACATACATAAACACATACACACACACACATACACATATACACATACACAAATACACACTCACATACACACCTATACACACACACACACACACAAATCACACACACACATACACACTCACATACACAGATATACACACACATACACATCACACATACACATCACACACTCATACACACATACACATCACACACTCATATACACACATGCACACACACACACACACACACATACACAAACACATACACATCATACACACCACACACACACACACACACACACACACACATACACACATACATACATACAATCATACACCACACAAACACACTCACATAAACACACAAACACACACATACACATTACACACACATACACAAACACACCACACACACTCACCACAAACACACACACACGCACAAACATTTTTCTTTTTTCTCAAAATGTAGGTTTCCTCCCACAGTCCAAAAACATGGATGAAGGTCAACTGAATTCTCCAAATTGCCCCATATAGAGTGTGTGTGTGAATGAGTGTGTGCCCAGCGATAGATTGCCGCCCTGTCCTGGGTGTATCTGCCCAGCGCCCGAAACGTTCTCCCCTGGATGGGCATGCGACCCTAGTAGAAGATGAAGCAGAAGATAATGGATGGATGGTTATCGGAAAATGATTGTTTTATTGTTGTATTAAACACAAAGATCCCAGTCAGCAAAAATCTTGCTAAAAGCCAACATTAATAAAAATACAAATAAAATAAAAAGCTAAAATGTACCCAGGTTGTACTGATTTACTGTATTCCCTATTACTTTCCAAAAATATGCCAGTAGGTTGATCTCTAAATGATTGTGATTGTAAATAAAAGAAGGCTGTGCACTGCTGTCATTTATAATGAATGTAAGACATAAGTCATAATCAACCAAATGTTTTAACTCAAGGTTTCCTGACAGCTGAAATATGAATAAAAAGCACATCTTCACTTCAAACCCACTGAAACCAGAAAATGGTAACATATGTTGCATGAGTTTATTATGCAGGCCAGTCATTGGCTGAGAATACAGTGGTATGAGATGAATGAATCCACTGGATGCGTCCGCACAAGGAGATGCTATATAAATGAAACCTGCATAATCCCATATGTAGATAATGTTTCATTCTGTGTCTGCTACTCCTACATGTAAGATGTGAGTAATTTGCAGAAAGTCCACACCCTTGTTACAGTGTGTAAGGAAACTGGCTCTGAAATATGGCACCATGGGTAAATGGACTGTGAAACACACATTCTCCGCACCCTCACTCTGCCCAACTCACTGAGTGTGACTCCTTCCTTTATCCCATGTTCACTTTCATTTCTCCCCTCATTTCCCTCATACTCTCTGTCCCGTTTTATAGACAGAGACATGCAGTAAATCAAGCCTAGCTTTTGGGACACATTTCAGGATTTGAAAGCCAAATCCATGTTTTCTGTTTTTTTTTCTCAGTGCAAAAAATGCTCTAACCAAATCCAGTCCGAGCCTCCTTTGAGGCCACGTGTATCGAGGGAAGCAATGGATTCTGCGATGTGTCCGAAAGATGATTGATTTTAATTGTCATATTTTTGAAGAATGGATCTGAATATAGAGTTGGATTGAGAGAGTGATGGATGAGCAGGGCTCTTTGGATGTGCGGTAGGGTTTGTTGATGAATAAAGAATGGATTAGTCTGGTTTGCTTTAAAAATGATGGACCATGTGACACATAGCATAAACAAAAACCAAGTTGAAAATCTTGGTGGTTATTTGTGCACATGCTCTGAGATTATTTAAAAGAAATAAATAAACCGATTTTTAAAATATAATCTTTCTTCCATTTAGGTTAAATTTCCTTTAAATAACTTCATGCCCATACAGGGGAGAACGTTTTGGACGCTGGGGAGATACACCCAGAACAGGGCTCAAATCTATTGCTGGGCACACAGTCACTCACACAGACACACTCTATGTGGGGCAATTTGGAGAATTAATTTTTCCTAGATACCACCAAGCCACCGTGCTGCCCATAAACGAAACCATCCGTCCATCCATTATTGTCCGCTTTATCCTCTACTAGGGTCACAGGGGGTTCCCCATGCCCATCCAGGGAGGAACGTCTCGGACACTGGGGAGATACACCCAGGACAGGGCGCCAATCTGTTGCTGGACACACAGTCACTCACTCACACACACTCCAAATGGGGCAATTTGGAGAATTAATTTGTCCTAGATACCACTAAACCACAGTGCTGCCCATAAACAAAACCATCCATCCATCCATCCATTATCTTCCGCTTTATCCTCTATTAGGATCGCGGGGGGGTTCCCCATGCCCATTCAGGGGAGAACGTTTCGGTCGCTGGGCAGATACACCCAGGACAGGGCACCAATCTATTGCTGGGCACACATTCACTCACACAGACACACTCTATATGGGGCAATTTGGAGAATACAATTGTCCTAGATACATGTTTTTGGACTGTGGGAGGAAACTGTGTACTGTGGAGAACCCGGAGGAAACCCACGTGGACACGGGGAGAACATGGAAACTCCACCCAGATTGGGATTCGAACCGGGAATCCCTAGAGCTGAGAGGAGAACCTGCTAACCAAGTGGCTAGTTTAGTAAATAAATTGTAAATGCATATTTAAATATGCTTTTGCTATTATGGCACTTAAGCCTAAAGGTCAGAGACAATATATTAATCCATCCATCCATTATCTTCTGCTTTATCCTCTATTAAGGTCACAGGGGGGCCAATCTATTGCTGGACACACAGTCACTCACTCACACACACTCCAAATGGGGCAATTTGGAGAATTAATTTGTCCTAGATACCACTAAACCACAGTGCTGCCTATAAACAAAACCATCCATCCATCCATCCATTATCTTCCTCTTTATCCTGTACTAGGGTCGCGGGGGGGGGGGGGGGCTGTGGGGGTTCCCCATGCCCATCCGGGGAGAACATTTCAAGCGCTGGGCAGATACACCCAGGACAGGGCGCCAATCTATCGCTGGGCACACACTCACTCACACAGACACTCACACTCTCTATGGGGCAATTTGGAGAACTCAATTCACTTGATCCATGTTTTTGGACTGTGGGAGGAAACCGGAGAACCCGGAGGAAACCCACGCGGACACGGGGAGAACATGGAAACTCCACCCAGATGGGGATTCGAACCGGGAATCCCTAGAGCTGAGAGGAGAACGTGCTAACCACTAAGCCACCGTGCCGCCCTTTATATGTTAAAATTGAATCTAATATTTATTTTCATTTTTTAAGATAAGTTCTACTTTTGTGTGTGTGTGTGTGTGTGTGTGTGTGTGTGTAGGTGTGTGTGTGTGTGTGTGTGTGTGTGGGAGAATGATGGGCTCCATGGTCTATAAGGTGCAAACTCAGTCATCATGAAGCATCTCTCGAAGCCGAATCCACTCTCTTCACTTCAGAGTGATTTGATTAATGAGGTTCCAAGGTGCAGCATTAAGTGTGATACAAAGTTGGCTGCAAACAAAGCAGGGATTTTCTTTCTCTTGTTCCAGTCCTCCGTCGTTCCATATATGACCTGCATTAAGTAAACGTCAGTTTTGGCATTCTCTCCGGATAGGAAAGGTATATCTTCCATGTTTATCCATGCTCAAATACTGAGCCAAGTGCAATACCGCTAAAAGAGAAAAGAAGTCTCAGTGATGCGTTTGGTGCTTTGGTCGTATTTCAGGTGCTGACAGGCTGACAACTCATTCTGGAAAATAAGAAATGATGATGATTTTAAATAAAAAATGTCTTTTTATTACGTTTTGATATGCAGATTTCTGATTCTACATGTACAACACGGTTACCTTAAATGAAATATAAAATACTGGAAAAAACACGATGAAATGGTTAACATTTTACCATAAATTTTCCATACATTTTTTATTTATCATCAATTTTGGCCATTACAAATTTAAAATAACAAACAAATACCGAGTGGGACCACATGGTGGCTTAGTGGTTAGCATGTTCTCCTCTCAGCGCTAGGGATTCCCAGTTCGAATCCCCATCTGGGTGGAGTTTCCATGTTCTCCCCGTGTCCACGTGTGTTCTTACCGGGTTCTCCGGTTTCCTCCCAAAGTTCAAAAACATGGATCAAGGTCAATTAAGTTTTGCCCCATATAGAGTGTGGGGGTCACGGGGGGGGTTCCCCATGCCCATCCAGGGGAGAACATTTCGGGCGCTGGGCAGATACACCCAGGATAGGGCGCCAATCTATCACTGGGCACAGTCACACACACAAACACACTCTGTATGGGGCAATTTGGAGAATTCAATTGACCTTGATCCATGTTTTTGGCCTGTGGGAGGAAACCGGAGAACGCGGAGGAAACCCACGCGGACACGGGGAGAACATGGAAACTCCACCCAGATGGGGATTCGAAGCGGGAATCCTTAGCGCTGAGAGGAGAACATGCTAACCACTAAGCCACCATGCGGTCCCACTCGGTATTTGTTTGTTATTTTAAATTTGTAATGGCCAAAATTAATAATAAAAAAATAAATTAATGGAAAATTTATGGTAAATTGTTAAAAAATTTAATAGTGTGTTTTTTTTCCAGTTTTTTATATTTAATTTAAGGTAACAGTGTTGTCAAAAGTGCAGTTGTTTGTTGCTAAAAGTAAATCATTAGACCATGGAATATAACTTGGATATGTGGTGTGTGGTTAGTTATGTTACCTCACAGCAAGAGGGCTCTTAGTTTAATTCCCAGGCAGGGCAGACTTTACATGTTTTCACTGTTTGTGGGCTCTGGAAGCTTGAGGTAGCTCTGGATTCCCCTAACGCTTCATTTTGAATATGAAATTCGCTGTAAGTGTGTGTGTGTGTGTGTGTGTGTGTGTGTGTGTGTGTGCGCGTTCATGTGTTTGTGAATTTGAGACATTTATTGTTGGATATTATTATTGCATTGCATATTATTATTACCGTTAACTATCTCCTAATTGCCGTTGGATGCAAGTGTTGGACCAGAGCAATTTTCTCCATATTAAGATTAGAACAGGAAAAACTGAGTCTAAGGTTCCAGTATCCAATTTCTCCTGCTGCACATTTATCTTCCTTTCATATAAACATGTTATGTTAGTAATTTCTTGCTTTTGCTCAAACCCCCTACCTGTCTGGCTTTGCTTTCCATATATTTTTCTTGGGCTGCACTGCAATCTCAAACTGTATTTGCTAACTCACCAGATTGAAATAATGTGGCCTTTGGGACCACACCACTTAATGTATCTGTTGGATAATAGTCTGTTGAAAGCTGAATCTGTTGGGAGGGAGCGAACAGATTGCAGGTACAATGAAAAAGATGTAATCTGGGAAGCGTGGTTTGTGTAGGAGAATGCAGCAAGTTTTTTGACAGGGGGCAAAATAAAAGTTGAAAAGGTGAAGGCCAGATTGTGAGGTTTGGAGTCGCTCAGGTATCAGTCGGCAGTGGAAGGTAGGCATATGGGCCGCTCAGAGAGTCTGCATACCTATCATCGAAAAATGTTTAACCCTAAAGAACATGACAAAGACAGACTACCTGCATATTGGTATGGTACACAATTGGTATCTGTGAAAAGCCATTCTGAAATAAAGCATACCATCCATCCATTATCTTCCGCTTTATCTGCTATTAGGGTCACGGGGGGGTTCCCCCTGCCCATCCAGGGGAGAACGTCTCAGGCGCTGGGCAGATACACCCAGGACAGGGCGCCAATCTATCACTGGGTGCACACTCACTCACACAGACACACACACACACACACACACACACACACAAACACACTCTATATGGGGCAATTTGGAGAATTCAATTGACTTCATCCATGTTTTTGGACTGTGGGTGGAAACCGAGGAAGCCGGAGGAAACCCACTCGGACACGGGGAGAACATGGAAACTCCACCCAGATTGGGATTCGAACCTGAATCCCTAGCACTGAGAGGAGAACATGCTAACCACTATATATATATATACAGTATATATATATATATACACTTATATATATATATATATATATATATATATATATATATATATATATATATATATATATATATATACTATATATATATATATATATATATATATATATATATATATATATATATATATATATATACACATATATATATATATATACACTCTATATATATATATATATATATATATATATATATATATATATATATATATATATATATATATACACACTTATGTAATGTTATGTTTTAACCTTGGGCTTAAAACTGTGGGTGGGACGGTGGCTTAGTGGTTGGCATGTTCTCCTCTCAGCGCTAGGGATTCCCGGTTCGAATCCCAAATTCTGGGTGGTGTTTCCATGTTCTCCCCGTGTCCATGTGGGTTTCCTTCGGGTTCTCCGGTTTCCTCCCACAGTCCAAAAACATGGATCATGTAAATTGTCCATCATTTTCTCTCGCTTTATCCTCTATTAGGGTCGCGGTGGGGTTCCCCATGCCCATCCAGGGGAGAACGTCTCAGGCACACACTCACTCACACAGACACACTCTATATGGGGCAATTTTGAGAATTCAATTTCAAGACTTGATCCATGTTTTTGGACTGTGGGAGGAAACCGGAGAACCCGGAGGAAACCCACGCAGACACGGAGAGAACATGGAAACTCCACCCAGATGAGGATTCGAACCGGGAATCCCTAGCGCTGAGAGGCGAACGTGCTAACCACTAAGCCACCGTGCCGCTCATGTCAATTGAGTTCTCCAAATTGCCCCATATAGTGCATGTCTGTGTGAGTGAGTGGGTGCCCAGCACGAAACGTTCTCCCCTGGATGGGCATGGGGAACCCCCCCGCGACCCTAGTAGAGGATGATGCGGAAGATAATGGATGGATGGATGGCTTAAAACTGTTGGGAAAGTTTAGATATTTATAATCCTGTGAAAAAAAGATGTGTGATATAACAAAATGTGAGTTTTCAGATAGCATGCATTATAACTAATACCCTACATCACAATTTTGCTCAAAACAATTGGCAAAACATGCATTTTAAATTGAGGACCCAGAAGGGTTTTCCCTGTGAATCTCCTTGCCAGTAATATGGCTTCTTCACTAACAGTGATGCTGCCACAGATCTTTATTTTTTTCCCCTCTTTTCTATGTTAGCTGTCAGAACGACTCTTATCCAACCCGTTGGAATGGAGAATTTAACTTGGCAGAACTAGAGGAGGACACCCACGTACAGGAATAAATCCCACAGAAGTTTCTTAAACTTATGTACAGAAACTCAACTGCTAAATTACTCATGCAGCAACATAAATTCTTTACAAGTGGCAATTTCCAAAAAGTGAGCATCACAGCTGGAAATGTTATGCAGCTTTTTATATAGGGCAACTGCCTACATGAGAGGAGTTGATCAGAAACACTTTCATTTATGAATGTACCCGTCTTCTTGTAGACATTTCACCTGTTAGATGTTTGCGACAACCACATGATACACTGTACTGTATCTACTCACCAAAATATAACCAAAACATGTTCTCATCTCAGTGTTTAGTGGTTAGCACGTTCTCCTCTCAGCGCTAGGGATTCCCGGTTCCAATCCCAATCTGGGTGGAGTTTCCATGTTCTCCCCGTGTCCAAAAACATGGATCGAGGTCAATTGAATTCTCCAAATTGCCCCATTCGGCACGGTGGCTTAGTGGTTAGCACGTTCTCCTCTCAGCGCTAGGGATTCCCGGTTCCAATCCCAATCTAGGTGGAGTTTCCATGTTCTCCCCGTGTTGGCATGTGTTTCGTCTGGGTTCTCCGATTTCCTCCCACATTCCAAAAACATTGATCAAGGTCAATTGAATTCTCAGCACCATATAGAGTCTGTTTGTGTGAGTAGTGTGTGCCCAGCGATAGATTGGCGCCCTGTCCTGGGTGTATCTGCCCCGCGACCGAAACGTTCTCCCCTGGATGGGCATGGGGAACCCCACCACGACCCTAATAGAGGGTAAAGTGTAAGATAATGGATGGATGAGTGGAAATTGCCGCATATAGAGTGTGTCTGTGTGAGTGAGTGTGTGCCCAGTGATGGATTGGCACCCTGTCCTGGGTGTATCTGCCCAGCGCCCAAAATGTTCTCCCCTGGATGCCCCCCCGGATGGATCTTTTAACTAATCCTCCACTATGGTCATTTCAGGCGCTGCGCAGATACTCCCAGGACAGGGCGCCATTCCATCGCTGGGCACTCACTCACTCACACAGATACACTGTATAAGGGCAATTTAGAGCAGCTTATTCACCTTGAATCCATGTTTTTTTGGACAGTGGGAGGAAACTGGAGAACCAGAAGAAAACCCACAGGAACACAGGGAGAACATGGAAACTCCACGCAGATCAGGATCCCAAGCGCTGAGAGGTGGCTATGCTAACCACTTGGCCAAGTCATGTTATTAGCTGCAATTGAAATATCTTATTTATGTCCTCGAGGAAACATTTTAGCTAAATTTAGCCTGAAATAAGTTGCTGCCAGAATTACAGGAATTGGCTGTTTGGAGGCAGCTGTGTTGGAACCACAGCTTTTCTGAAGTTCTCTGCATGTCATAAATAGCACAGTGCATAAACCAAAAATTAACAACACTTGTGCAGTGAAAACTTGGCCACTCAGTGATATAATTTAGCATCTTAAAGCAATTTCCTTGCTTTTTCCTAAAAAGCTCATATAAACAGAGAAACTATAGTGTACTAATTACAATGGTTCGTTATTTACATTTACATTTAGTCATTTAGCAGACGCTTTTATCCAAAGCGACTTACAAATGAGAACAACACAAGTCAATAGTTATGAAGAAAACCAACTATACTGTAAATTCATCAAACCTGATTGTTATTTGATACTGTGCCCCCCCCCTTCTTTTCAATCATTCAAAATCTTCCGCTTTATCCTCTATTAGGGTGGGTGGGTTCCCCATGCCCATCCAGGGGAGAACGTTTCAGGCGCTGGGCAGATACACCCAGGACAGGGCGCCAATCTATCATTGGGGAAGCAATCACTCACACAGGCACGCACACAAACACACTCTATATGGGGCAATTTGAAGAACTCAATTGACTTGATCCATGTTTTTGCACTGTGGGAGGAAACCGGAGAACCCGGAGGAAACCCACGCGGACACGGGGAGAACATGGAAACTCCACCCAGATTGGGATTCGCCTCTCAGCGCTCGGGATTCCTGGTTCGAATCCCCATCTGGGTGGAGTTTCCATGTTCTCCCCGTGTCTGCGTGGGTTTCCTCCGGGTTCTCTGGTTTCCTCCCACAGTCCAAAAACATGGATCAAGTCAATTGAATTCTCCAAATTGCCCCATGTAGAGTGTGTCTGTGTGAGTGAGTGTGTGCCCAGCGATGGATTGGCGCCCTGTCTTGGGTCTGTCTGCCCAGCGCCCGAGATGTTCTCCCCTGGATGGGCATGGGGAACCCCCGCGACCCTAATAGAGGATAAAGCGGGAGATAATGAATGAATGAATGAATATCATAAATATCATACATAGTGTAGCATGATTGTCCAACATGTAGTATCAGTGATACTCAGATAAAGGGGTAGATCAAGGGGAGATCGTTTAGGGCGCTGGGCAAATACACCCAGGACAGGGCGCAAATCTATTACTGGGCACACACTCACTCACACAGACACACTCAATATGAGGCAATTTGGAGAATTCAATTCGACCTCAATCCAACCTTCTCCCCTGGATGGGCATGGAGAACTGCCCCGCGACCCTAATAGAGGATAAAGCGGAAGATAATGAATGAATGGATTAAGTTTTTGTGATGGGTGGCACGGTGGCGTAGTGGTTAGCTCGTCCACCTTTTAGCATTGGATATCCAGGTTCGAATCTCGATCAGGGTGGAATGTCCATGTTCTCCATGCTCCCATATAGGTTTCCTCTAGGTTCTCCAATTTCCTTCTACAGTCCAAAAAACATGGCCCCTATGTAGTGTGTGTGTATATAAGTGAGTGAGTGTCTACCCAGGGATAGACTGCTGCCCTGTCCTGGGTGTATCCGCCCGAAATGTTTACTCTTCGATTGGCATGGAAAATGGAGAACCCCCCCCCCTCCCAACAACCCTAGTAGAGTATTTAGTGGAAAATAATAGATGGAAGGTTTTGTGATCAGTGATCAGTATGCCCAATATATTAATTTTGAATCAATACTTTCCAGCTTTTGATCTCGTATACGGCCGTCTTACATGACGTTTCGGGTTTATTTATTTCCATCTCTTCCTTGTTCTGCTCTACCCCAGTATCTCTCTCATGCTGTTCAAAATGACGTAGCTGCTGTGGCAGCTGCCTTCATTGCAGACAGTGGTGAAGCTGTGGTTTCATTACAAGTTTTCTAAACCTTCAACGGCCTCCCCTTCCATTTGAAATCCGCAAGCCAGATATCCAGGACTATTGGCTCGAACTGAACCACAATAAGTAGGGCTGCTTCATCTTGGAACAGGCATCTTATAATCCAAGATTGGTGGAGTGTGCCAGTTTATCACATATCAAAGCGAACCGAGGATTAGTCCTAAACATGCATCAGAATATAGTCCTGCTTTGACGTCCCAGCGTCCTCTGATCCAGGGAATCTAGAAACGGTGCCAATGTAAGCAGCGCACGAGCAAAAAGATGTCAGCGGAGGTCCGAAAATGAAAAAATGAACAAAACGTCTGTATTGGAGACACTATTAAAGCTATAAATGCAAATGCATATACAACTCTACCTCTTCACCACAACACACATGTTTCGGATTTGGTGCCTCATCCTGCCAGCTTGTGTGCATGAAGTATGAAGAAGTATGTTGCATGAAGGGCTACTGCATGCTGACTCTAACAAGACTGATTACAATGGGGGGTATAGGCTTCCTCCACAATACCCACCCAACTACACTCGGCATCTGGTGCATCCGCCCAGCGGTAAGTGCCTGTAACCTGGGGCAGATCTGTCATTAGCACCGAAGCTTTAGCCAGTAAACACTCACAGATGAGCGTCATGCTTCCCACATTCTGTGTGTAATTCCTATTGTTCAGTCAAATTTATTTATTTATGGCAAACATATTTCTGGGAAATCATGTGAGTGGAGTGCTCGGACGAGGGGTTATTTGGGCCCAGTTGCAGACAAACGTGAAACATCTCATAAAGCGTGTGTACCTGCATGGGGTAGTTAGAACGTTGAGAACAGTTTTGTTTTAGTTTATAAACAAGGCTTAACATTTTGCACACGGGGAACACATAGAACGTAATATTGTATATACCAGCCTAAAAACTAAATGATGTAAAATCATCGGCGAACAATGTTGTACTGTGTGAAGAACACACGGCACTAAATTTATTTTCAGTTAGTTCTCCATAAGGGTGGCATGGTGTCTTAGTGGTTAGCACGTTCTCCGCTCAGCACTAGGGATTCCCGGTTCGAATCCCAATCTTGGTGGAGTTCCCATGTTCTCCCTGTGTCCGCGTGGATTTCTTCCGTGTTCTCCGGTTTTCTCCCACAGTCCAAAAACATGGATCAAGTAAATTGAATTCTCCAAATTGCCCCAAATAGAGTGTGTTTGTGTGAGTGAGTGTGTGCCCAGAGATAGATTGGCGCCCTGTCCTGGGTGTATCTGCCCAACGCCCGAGACGTTCTTCCCTGGATGGACATGGGGAACCCCCAACAACACTAGTAGAGGATAAAGCGGAAGATAATGGATGGATATATAATAATAATAGGGCGGCACGGTAGCTTAGTGGTTAGCATGTTCGCCTCTCAGCGCTGGGGATTCCCGGTTCGAATCCCCATCTGGGTGGAGTTTCCATGTTCTCCCCATGTCCGTGTGAGTTTCCTCCGGGTTCTCCGGTTTCCTCCCACAGTCCAAAAACAAGGATAAAGTAAATTGAATTCTCCAAATTGCCCCAAATAGAGTGTGTTTGTGTGAGTGAGTGTGTGCCCAGAGATAGATTGGCGCCCTGTCCTGGGTGTATCTGCCCAGCGCCCGAAACGTTCTCCCCTGGATGGACATGGGGAACCCCCCCGCGACCCTAATATAGGATAAAGCGGAAGGTAATGGATGGATAGATGGATAGTTCTGCATAAATTTTGTGGTCGATATTTAACTGGAAATGGGAAAGATGCATAAAAAAAAAAATTATAATAATATTAGGGCGGCACGGTGGCTTAGTGGTTAGCACGTTCTCCTCTCAGCACTAGGGATTCCCGGTTCAAATGCCAATCTGGGTGGAGTTTCCATGTTCTCCCCATGTCCGCGTTTCCTCCGGGTTCTCCGGTTTCCTCCCACATTCCAAAAAACATGGATCAATTCAGTTGAATTCTCCAAATTGCCCCATATAGAGTGTGTGAGTGAGTGTGTGCCCAGCGATAGATTGGCGCCCTGTCCTGGGTGTGTCTGCCCAGCGCCCGAAACATTCTCCCTGGATGGGCGTGACATTTGCATTAATAACAGTTACAAAAGAGTTAACAGCAATTATCCATTATCTTCCGCTTTATCCTCTATTAGGGTCGCTGCCCATCCAGGGGAGAACGTTTCAGGCGCTGGGCAGATACACCCAGGACAGGACGCCAATCTATCGCTGGACACACACTCACTCACACAGACATACAGACTCTATATGGGGCAATTTGGAGAATTGTACAGTAGATATCGGAGATATGGGAGCCTTGACATTTTCCAAGCAGAGCATTTTTGTCCTCAGAACTGTGACTCACAGGATGGCAGTGATTCCTGGAAGTCAGCAGTTATAAATATTATTAAACTGCTCCATCTGGCACTAATAAGCATGCTGCAGAGAGAAGCATTGAGATCATATTGCTGCACCCATTCTGTTAATTTCTATTAAGACGACTCGTGTCTGCATGTTCTTACGTATTGCACTAATTCCGTTTGATGGCCGGAGTAATGAGATAATTGCATGAAAAGCATTTTGCGCAGCATAGACGTATAGTAATAAACATAAATGCACAGCAGTGTACAGTACACCTACTAAGGATTGATTCATGTGATCAACACGACATACAAACGGATTAAAAAAAAAAAAAAACATTGACAAATTGACTGACTGCAAACTTCAAACTCATTCATTCATTCATTATCTCCCGCTTTATCCTCTATTAGGGTCGCGGTGGGGTTCCCCATGCCCATCCAGGGGAGAACATCTCGGGCGCTGGGCAGATATACCCAGGACAGGGCGCCAATCCATCTCTGGGTACACACTCACACACTCAAACATACTCTATATGGGGCAATTTAGAGAACTCAATTAAATTGAACCATGTTTTTGGACTGTGGGAGGAAACCGGAGAACTCGGAGGAAACCCACGCGGACACGGGGAGAACATGGAAACTCCACCCAGATGGGGATTCGAACCGGGAATCCCTAGCGCTGAGAGGCGAACGTGCTAACCACTAAGCCACCGTGCCGCCAACTTCAAACTCAAACTTCAAAATACACACACAGCATACTGAACTCGGCATCATTAGGAACTGTTATGCACTCATCACCTTGAAGTATACATCCATCCATCCATCCATTTTCTTCCACTTTATCCTATATAAGGGTCGGGGGGGGGGGGGGATGGGGGGGTTCTTCATGCCCATCCAGGGGAGTAACGTGAGTGAATCAGTCATACAGAGAGTAACGTTTCAAAACAAAATGCATTGCATTTAGAGATATTGTCTGAGAAACCACACACCAAACTCTACGAACATCCATCCATCCATCCATCCATCCATTATCTTCTGCTTTTATCCTCTACTACGGTTGCGGTGGGTTCCACATGCCCATCCAGGGGAGAACGTTTCGGGCGCTGGGCAGATACACCCAGGACAGGACGCTAATCTATCTCTGGCGACACACTCACTCACACAGACAGACTCTATATGGGGCAATTTGGAGAACTTAATTGACCTTAATCGATGTTTTTGGACTGTGGGAGGAAACCAGAGAACCTGGAGGAAACCCAGGCGGACACGGGGAGAACATGTGCCACCCTTTCCATGTGCATCCTTTAAGGACAAAATAAACAGACCAGTGTACTGCAAGTGGAACCTTTCAAGTAACCTTTTTCTGTCTCTATAACTCACACACACACACACACACACACACACTCACACACACATTCTCATTACATTCACAGAACACTGATGGCTGCTGCACATACATTTAGTTGATGTTTGCTGTCAGCAGGTTTCCTGATGGTCCATCTGAGGACAGCAGCAGCTGATAAATGGCTTTTGGAGCGTCCCTTTCCTCCTGCAGGCCAGAGTGGAGTCCAGCTCCTGAGCTGCTTAGCACTGATTGATGAGCATGTAAGAGACGTGGGGGCAAACGCTTAGACTCTGGTTTACTTTGGAAAGACAAACAGAGCAGTGCATCAAGACGCTCGGTTACTCAGAGCACTCAGTCATTAACATGTACTGAGTGCAGAGCGCCATGACGAGCGAGCAGGTGAATAACACACATTTAAACATATTACAAACAATCATGTCTCCTTTAACGTAGTAGTTCAGTAAAATCAGGTAAAAAACAAAGTAAACAAATCAATATGAATACCTTATTAATCACCGGGGGGGGGGGGGGGGGGGGGGGGGAGGGGGGGGGGGGGGGGGGTATTAGTTATAAATAAATATGATATGATTTAAATAAAGAAATAAATATGATAATTAGTATGAGGCTTACGGTGGCTTAGTGATTAGCACATTCTCCTCTCTTCCCGGTTCGAATCCCAATCTGGGTGGAGTTTCCATTTTCTCGCCGTGTCCGCATGGGTTTCCTCCGGGTTCTCCGGTTTCCTCCCACAGTCCAAAAACATAGATTAAGGTCAATTGAATACTCCAAATTGCCCCATATAGAGTGTGTCAGTGTGAGTGAGTGTGTGCCCAGCGATGGATTGGCGTCCTGTCGTGGGTGTATCTGCCCAACACCCAAAATGTTCTCCCCTGGATGGGCATGTGGAACCCCCCCACGACCCTAATAGAGGATAAAGCAAATATAATAGATGGAGTATCAGGCAGGACGGTGGATTAGTGGTTAGCATGTTCTCCTCTCAGCACTAGGGATTCCCGGTTCAAACCCCAATCCGGATGGAGTTTCCATGTTCTCCCCGTGTCCGCATGGGTTTCCTCCAGGTTCTCCGGTTTCCTCCCACAGTCCAAAAACATAGATTAAGGTCAATTGAATACTCCAAATTGCCCCATATAGAGTGTGTGTGTGTGTGAGAGTGATTGTTCTATTTAGTGTGTGTGTGAGTGAGTGTGTGCCCAGCGATAGTTTGGTGCCCTGTCCTGGGTGTATCTGCCCAGCGCCCGAGATGTTCTCCCCTGGATGGGCATGAGAACCCCCCCCCCCCCCCCCCCCCCCCCCCCCCCCCCCCCCCCCCCCCCCGCGACCCTAATAGAGGATAAAGCCAAAGATAATGGATGAATAAATGTTGATCCTGAACAAAATATTGGCCAACATTTGCAAAATATTAAGCTTTTCAAAATACCAACAACATATTAATAGTTAAAGTTAAAGAGAGTGAGAGAGAGAGAGAGAGAGAGAGAGAGAGAGAGAGAGAGAGAGAGAGAGAGAGAGAGAGAGAAATAGACTTCTAACACATGCCACTATTTTTAATGTAGTAAATGTTGATTGCAGGACACAAACAAATTCCCTCAATCTAGTCTTTTTGTGGAGACAAAGCAAAACAGATTCGGTAATCTGTGTTTATCAGTCAGTTTGAAGTGAGAATTGGGACAGCCATTCATTTAGCAATTTCGGATTTGCACTCATTTTCCCAGGAGTGTAGATATCTCCAAATATGGTGAGACTGAAGTTCTTTACTTTAAAGGAATAAAAACAAAGTTTAGCATTTGGTTCTAGACAGACAAACGTATTTAAAATGTCTTAATTCATTGCGATACATTCATCAAATAAATAAATCCATTTCCAAAGCAATTTGTTAGTATGATAAGCTGACCACATGAAGCATTGGACTTCCTGGAGGAAGTTTCCGTAGTGACCAGGCTCAGACTTATTTGTGTGTAGAGACGGAAACCACCGAGACAGTGAAATGAATCTTCTTTAGACTTAAATTATACTATCTAGCGGTGTAATAAGTCAAAGTCAGTCTGCGTGGATATTTCAAACCCTTTATTTTTTATGAGGTTAGAAAATATTTGCTTTTTTATTTTATTTTTTTCAGACGTTGACTGATCTGATCAATGTTGTTACACTTTACAAATGAACAGCCAAATATTATTCATCCATCCATTATCTTCCACATTATCCTCTATTAGGGTCGCTGGGTTCCCCATGTCCATCCAGGGGAGAACATTTCAGGCTCTGGCAGATACACCCAGGACAGGGCGCCAATCTATCGCTATGCACACACTCACTCACACAGACACACTCTATATGGAGCAATTTGGAGAACTCAATTGACTTTATCCATGTTTTTTGGACAGTGGAAAACTGGACAACCCGGAGGAAACCCACGCAGACACGGGGAGAACATGGAAACTCCACCCAGATTGGATTTCGAACCGGGAATCCCTAGTGCTGAGAGGAGAACATGCTAACCACTAAGCCCTGGACACATACTCACTCACATAAACACATACTATATGAGGCAAAATAGTGCATTCAATTCTCCTTGAATGTGGACTGTAGGAGGAAACTGGAGAATCCAGAGGAAACCCATGTGGACACAAGGAGAACATGGAAATTCCACCCAGACTGGGATTTGAACCTGGAATCCCCAGCGCTGAGAGGAGAACATGCTAACCACTAAACCAGTATGCCGGCCTGATACAGATATCACTTATTAATTACTTTACTAGTCAAAGATACACAAGGTGGCTTAGTGGTTAGCATGTTCTCCTCTCAGCACTAGGGATTCCCGGTTCGAATCCCAATCTGGGTGGAGTTTCCATGTTCTCCCCATGTCCACGTGGGTTTCCTCCGGTTTCTCCGGTTTTCTCCCACAGTCTCCCACAGAATTCTCCAAATTGCCCCATATAGAATGTTTGTGTCTGTGTGAGTGAGTGTGTGCCCAGTGATAGATTGTCGTCCTGTCCTGGGTGTATCTGCCCAGCGCCCGAAACGTTCTCCCCTGGATGGGCATGGGGAACCCCCCCACAACCCTAGTATAGGATAAAGTGGAAGATAATGGATGGATGGAAGACACATAAATAACTTTCCATGTACAGTTGATGATGATATACACACTGGGCATTGTCATGAACTTGGTGCGTCAGTGTCTTTCGTCATAGCGTTTGTTCTTGGCTTCATCCTCGCCCTGGTTCCGAGGCATAACAGATGGAAAAATAATCTGCAAGCATTCTCATAGGCATGGGGCTGGAAAAGAACAGCTCAATTCATTTGTGGTATCTGTTCAGCTCTACATGTGAAGCCATTGGCTTTCGTTTATGTTTTAGCAGTTTCTGCACAATATCTTTTGATCTTTCGCAGTTTCGCAGATGGTACTTTCCTGCAGATTCCTTCCCAACATGCTATATTTGCTTCATTGGGTCATATATGTGTGAGTAATAAAAAGTAAGAGATAATCTAGTTTGGAACCTTCTTCTGCTTTCTCATGTAATATATGATTGTGGTTTGGGTTCAGACTGCAGTTGAGGACACAGAACAAGCTGTGTGGGGAATCCACATGAAACATTGCCTAAATTGCAAGTTAAAAAGAAACAAATAAGACGAAACCTCAACATCCCGGCCACGTTGTCTGTTTCTAAGCCCTGTTGTGCTGTAAACGAACATGGAATCACTGCAGTAGTAAACAGGCTTAGAGATCGACTGCAGAGCTGTACTTCATTCCCACTATAGACGTAATGTTCGTACAGCGGGACGGTGGCTTAGTGGTTAGCATGTTCTCCTCTCAGCGATAGGGATTCCCGATTTGAATCCCAATCTGGATGGAGTTTCCATGTT
The DNA here is from genome assembly GCA_019802505.1 of Corydoras sp. C115. Taxonomy (NCBI): domain Eukaryota; kingdom Metazoa; phylum Chordata; class Actinopteri; order Siluriformes; family Callichthyidae; genus Corydoras; species Corydoras sp. C115. The sequence continues at coordinate 198,782 of JAFMOC010000425.1, forward strand.
CTCCCCGTGTCCGCGTGGGTTTTCTTGGGGTTCTCCGGTTTCCTCCCACAGTCTAAAAACATGGATCAAGTCAATTGAGTTCTCCAAATTGCCCCATAAAGAGTGTGTCTTTGTGAGTGAGTGTGTGCCCAGCGATAGATTGGCACCCTGTCCTGGGTGTATCTACCCAGCACCCGAAAAGTTCTCCCCTGGATAGGCATGTGGAACCCCTAATAGAGAATAAAGCGGAAGATAATGGATGGATGGATGGATGGATGGGTGTTCGTACAGCGGCACGGTGGTTTAGTGGTTAGCACATTCACCTCTCAGTGCTAGGGATTCCCGGTTCGAATCCCAATCTGGATGGAGTTTCCATGTTCTCCCCGTGTCCGCGTGGGTTTCCTCCGGTTTCTCCGGTTTCCTCCCACAGTCCAAAAACATGGATCAAGTCAATTGAATTCTCAAAATTGCCCCATATAGAAAGTAAGTCTGTGTGAGTGAGTGTGTGCCCAGTGATGGGTTGGCACCTTGTCTTGGGTGTATCTGCCCAGCACCCGAAACGTTCTCCACTGGATGGGCATGAGGAACCCCCTGTGACCCTAGTAGAGGATAAAGTGGAAGATAATGTATGGATGGATGGATAGATGGATACATACAGCGGCACGGTGGCTTAGTGGTTAGCAGGTTCTCCTCTCAGCGCTAGGGATTCCCGGTTCGAATCCCAATCTGGGTGGAGTTTCCATGTTCTCCCTGTGTCCGCGTGGGTTTCCTCCGGGTTCTCCGGTTTCCTCCCACAGTCCAAAAACATAGATCAAGGTCAATTGAGTTCTCCAAATTGCCCCATATAGAGTGTGTCTGTGTGAGTGAGTGTGTGCCCAGTGATAGATTGGCGCCCTGTCCTGGGTGTATCGACCCACCCAGCACCCAAAACGTTCTCCCCTGGATGGGCATGGGGAACCCCCCCCTGCGACCCTAGTAGAGGATAAAGTGGAAGATAATGGATGGATTGATGGATGGATATTTGTACAGGTGGCTTAGTGGTTAGCATGTTCTCCTCTCAGTGCTAGCGATTCCCGGTTTAAAGCAGCAGATAATGGATGGATGGATGGATGTTCGTACAGTTTGGTGTGTGGTTTCTCAGACAATATCTCTAAATGCCAAGCACTTTGTTTTCAAACGTTACTCTCTGTATGACTGATTCACTCAGCACACCTGCCTCTCAGCGCTGGGGATCCAGGTTCGAATCCCGATACGATCTGGGTGGTTCTCCAGTTTCCTCCCACAGATTAAAAACATGAATTCAACATAAATTAAATGCTCTAAATTGCCCCATATAGAATATTTGTGTGTGTGTGTGTTTGCCCAGTGATAGATTGGCGTCTTGTCCTGGGTGTATCTGCCCAGCACCCAAAAAGTTCTCCCCTAGATGGTCATTGGGAACCCCCCCTCCACTCCCCCGTAACCCTAGTAAGGGGTTAAGCAGAAGATAATGTATGAATGAATGAATGAATGACTACACGGGCAACATGGTGGCATAGAGTTTAGAACGTCTCTGATCTGGGAGCAGTTTCCATATTCTCCCTGTGTCCATGTGGGTTTTCTCCTGGTTTCCTCCCACGGTCCAAAACATGCATTCAAGGTGAATTAACTGCTTTAAATTACATAGTCTGTGTGTTTATGTCTGTGTGAGTAAGTGTGTGTCCTGTCCTTGGTGTATCTGACCAGCGCCCAAAACCTTCTCTCTTGGATGAGCACCACACCCCCCCTCCCCCCATAGAGGAATAAGCCTAAAATAAGGAGATGAGATGATTACTCCACACATTAATACACAGTTACATCTACAGTACATGTACAGGAGGGCATGGTAGCTCAGTGGTTTGGGTGTTGAGCTCTCAATCAGAAGGTTGGGGGTTCAAATCCCAGGTCCACTGAAGTTACCAGTGTGGGTCCTTGAGCAAGACCAGTGTTCCAGTGATGTTGTGATGAACCCTGTGCTCACCTTGTAAGTCGCTTTGGATAAAAGCGTCCAATAAATGACCAAATGTAATGTAAATGTAAATGTAATGTACATCTACAGTAAAGCAGCATTTTCCAAAGGGACAGATTCTATATATTTTCTTTTTTATTTTCTGTTTCTATATATTCCTATATTATTAGAGAGAGCTTTACACAGGACCGTTTGACATCCAGAACGACAACAAATCACGTCATAGCTGTCCACTTTGTCCACATTTTGTTCAATTGAGTTCTCCAAATTGCCCCATATAGAGTGTGTTTGTGTGTGTGTGTGTGTGTGTGAGTGTGTGCACAGCGATGGGTTGGTGCCCTGTCCTGGGTGTATCTGCCCAGCGCCCGAAACGTTCTCCCCTGGATGGGAACCCCCCTCCCCATGACCCTAGTGGAGGAAAAAGTGATAATGGATAAGATAACTGATATATATATAGGGCGGCATGGTGGCTTACTGGTTAGCATGTTCTCCTCTCAGCACTAGGGATTCCCGGTTCAAATCCCAATCCGGATGGAGTTTCCATGTTCTCCCCGTGTCCGCGTGGGTTTCCTCCGGGTTCTCCGGTTTCCTCCCACAGTCCAAAAACATGGATCAAGTCAATTAAGTTCTCCAAAATTGCCCCATATAGAGTGTGTCTGTGTGAGTGAGTGTGTGGCCAGCGATAGATTGGCGCCCTGTCCTGGGTGTATCTGCCCAGCGCCCGAGACGTTCTCCCCTGGATGGGCATGGGGAACCCCAACGCCACCCTAATAGAGGATAAAGCGGGAGATAATGAATGAATGAATATATATATATATGGTGGCTTAGTGGTTAGCAAGTTCGCCTATCAGCAATGAGTTTCCTTGCTCTCCCCATGTCCGCGTTCTCTGGGTTCTCTGGGTTCTCTGGTTTCCTCCCACAGTCCAAAAACATGGATTGAGAGAGAGAGCTTTACACAGGACCGTTTGACATCCAGAACGACAACAAGTCACGTCATAGCTGTCCACTTTGTCCACATTTTGTTCTGCGCAAATATTAGCCCATGCAGACAGACATACGGTTGCCACAGGTTAGGTCAACATACTGACATGCTCAGGACAGCACCTTCATCCCCATTCTAAAAATGCTATAGGAAGAGCTATATATATATATATATGAGCCGGCAACGGCAAGGCGTGGACATGCAAGGAAACGTACTGTCACTTTCCTGTAAGCATTCTATATGACCCATGTGTCAGGGTGTGGGTGTTGTGTCATGTTTGTATCTGCCAAAAGTGTAACAGATAGCAACACATTCACCACAAATGCTCCAAACATCCCAAAATACAAAACACACCAAGAGAACCTTCTGAAGAGGAGCTTTATCATCAGCAAGTAATCAGATAATAATCATTGCTATTAAAGAAAAACATTTACATTTAGTCATTTAGAAGATGCTTGTTATATATATATATATATATATATATATATATATATATATATATATATATATATATATATATATGAGCGGCATAGTGGTTTAGTGATTTAGCATGTTTTCCTCTCAGCACTAGGGATTCCCGGTTCGAATCCCAATCTGGGTGGAGATTCCATGGTCTCCCCGTGTCCGTGTGGGTTTCCTCCGGGTTCTCCGGTTTCTTCCCACAGTCCAAAAACATGGATCAAGCTCAATTGAGTTCTCCAAATTGCCCCATATAGAGTGTGTATGTGTGAGTGAGTGAGTGTGTGCCCAGCGATGGGTTGGCGCCCGAAACGTTCTCCCCTGGATGGGCATGGGGAACCCCCCCGACCCTGGTACAGGATAAAGCAGAAGATAATAAATACAGTTGTGATCAAATTTATTCAACCCCCAATGCTGCGAAGGGTTTTATGGAATTCAGTGCACATTTGTAATTGTGTTCATAATGAAATCTTACAAGAACTTGTTAAAGAACTAAATGCAACTAAGATAGCATCAATTGTTTTTGTCATAAAGTATTAAATGGCCTTTTTGTGATTTCTTCATTGACACAATTATTCAACCCCTTTACAACTACCACTCATAAGAACAGAGGTTCATTCCAGTGTTTTCAATCAGGTATTGAAAACACCTGTGGATGTCAACGAGCAGCAATGAAGCATGATAAGCACCAATTAGGCAGATTTAAAAGGACTGTGATACTCAGCTCCTTCTAGACATCTACTGGTGTGTTTACAAGCATGGTGAAGGCAAGAGAATGGTCCCAGAAGACAAGAGAAGAGGTTATTGCTCTTCACAAGAATGGCAATGGATATAAAAAGATTGCGAAGTTGTTAAATATTCCAAGAGACACTATCGGAAGTATCATTCGGAAGTTCAAGTTAAAGGGCACAGTGGAAACGTTACCTGGTCGTGGCAGAAAGAAGATCCTGACCGCGACTGCTGTGCGCTACCTGAAGCGTAATGTGGAGAAAAATCCCCGCGTGACTGCTAAGGAACTGAAAAAAGACCTGTCAGATGTGGGCACTGAAGTTTCAGCTCAGACAATAAGGCGCGCACTGCATAACGAAGACCTCCATGCCAGAACTCCCAGGCGCACCCCCTTGCTGACTCCAAAGAACAAGAAAAGTCGACTGCAGTATGCCAAAAGTCATGTGGACAAGCCACAAAGGTTTTGGGACAGTGTACTGTGGTCAGATGAAACTAAATTAGAACTGTTTGGGACAATGGACCAGCGCTATGTTTGGAGGAGGAAGAACCAGGCTTATGAACAAAAGAACACCTTGCCTACTGTGAAGCATGGCGGGGGGTCAATTATGCTTTGGGGCTGTTTTGCTTCTAATGGTACAGGAAAGCTTCAACGTGTGCAGGGTACCATGAATTCCCTTCAGTACCAGGAGATCTTGGAGGAAAATGTGATGGAGTCAGTCACAAACCTGCGGCTTGGGAGACGTTGGACCTTCCAACAGGACAATGATCCGAAGCACACATCCAAGTCCACTAGAGCATGGTTGAACATGAAAGGCTGGAACATTCTAGAGTGGCCATCGCAATCACCAGACTTAAATCCAATTGAGAACCTCTGGTGGGACCTAAAGAAGGCAGTTGCAGTGCGCAAGCCTAAGAATGTGACTGAACTGGAGGCTTTTGCCCATGAAGAATGGGCTAAGATACCCATAGGTCGCTGCAAGACACTTGTGTCAAGCTATGCTTCACGCTTGAAAGCTGTCATAACTGGAAAAGGATGTTGTACTAAGTACTAAAAAATAATGTCACTAGGGAGTTGAATAAAACTGATAATGATGTGAGCACAGTAAAGACATTTGTGGTTATTCCATCATAAATATTATGTTATATTTGTCTAATTTATAAGTGCCTCTTTGATATAATTGTAAATAAGATGACTGAAATGATCCAAATCAATTTCAACTGATCAAAACACTTTATTTCAGTGGGGGTTGAATAAATTTGATCACAACTGTAGATGGATAAATATTTATATATATTATATATTTATAAAGACGGCACTGTGGCTTAGTGGTTAGCAAGTTCGCCTATCAGCAATGGGGATCCCGGTTCGAATCTCAGTCTGGGTGGAGTTTCCATGTTCTCCCTGTGTCCGCGTCCTCCGGGTTCTCTGGTTTCCTCCCACAGTCCAAAAACGTGGATTCAAGGTAAATTGAATGCTAAATAGATCCATATATAGTGTGTTTGTTTCTGTGTGAGTGTCCAGCGATAGATTGGCGACCTGCCCAGCACCCGAAACCTGTCCCCTGAATGGGCAATAGGAACCTCTCCCCCACCCATGACCCTAGTAGAGGATTAAGCGAAAGATAAATCATTGACTATATTTATACATATATATATATATATATTTTGCCAAGTTGGTGGCACAGTGGCTTAGTGGTTTGCATGTTCTCCTCTCAGCGCTAGGGATTCCCGGTTCGAATCCCCATCTGGGTGGAGTTTCCATGTTCTCCCTGTGTCCGCGTGGGTTTCCTCCGGGTTCTCCGGTTTCCTCCCACAGTCCAAAAACATGGATCAAGTCAATTGAGTTCTCCAAATTGCCCCATATAGAGTGTGTCTGTGTGAGTGAGTGTGTGCCCAGCGATAGATTGGCGCCCTGTCCTGGGTGTATCTGCTCAGCGCCCGAAACGTTCTCCCCTGGATGGGCATGGGGAACCCCACCGCGACCCTAATATAGGATAAAGCAGAAGATAATGGATGGATGGATGCGAAGTGATGCCAAGTGACTGCCTCAGTGACAGAGTTGGGCTCTGTGTATAGTGCCATAGAAATCTGGATTTATTTATGTTTTTTCACTGTATGTAATACTTTTTTTTGCTCTTTCCCCACTGCCGTCTTCTCTTTACTGTTTCTCTTTAATAACGATGACACTCAAACCGATTATTTGCTGTTATGCCCGTCCATACTAAGGAAAACCATGTGCCTTTAGATATTGGTTGGAACACCAGCTTTGTATTTGGCAGCAATTTGCTAACCCACCGTCTGTTTGTCAGAATGATTCGTTCCAACCTGCTCAACCTCTTTTATTAAAGAATTGTTTACAAGTTAAATGCTTTACCGCGATTGCACCATGCTTGATATACTTCTAATACACTTGCACAAGAAAGCCTTCCATGGATCCAGTTCTTTCACACAAACTGCAGACAGCACTGAGCATCTATTGTCTTTTGTTTACGTCAATGCAGCTGATGTCCACAATTTGTTAACTGCAGTTTAAACATTGGCCAATTCACCTTCGCTGATGGTAAACTATGTGCATTTACTTAGTGATTCGAGTCTGGTTTGGGTTTTAGCTTCATCAAATCCATTTGCTACCCCTGTTAGTTAGGTCTGGCTCCTTAGATCAGATAAAGGTTTCAGCCATTTTATATTTGTATTTATTTTATTTACAGCTCCACGCTGGAACTCTTTATTAGTGTCCCAGACAGCCTCAAACCATAAAATAAATACCAAACCGTATCTCAAAATAGGTGCAACACTAATACTGGTGTACTAATTGGGGCAGATATTTTGTAGGTACAGTATTAATAGCTAAAATGTTTTTTTTAATATGTGGCTCTATATACGACTGATTCATCGTGGATTGCTTCTTTAGTCCCTTTTTTATATCATTTTGTAAAGTCAGCTTAATAAAGAAACAATTTGAGGCCTTATTATTATTCATGAATACTACATGGGTGGATCGAATCCCCATCTGGGTGGAGTTTCCATGTTCTCCCCGTGTACGCGCGGGTTTCCTCCGGGTTCTCCGGTTTCCTCCCACAGTCCAAAAACATGGATCAATTCAATTGAGTACTCCAAATTGCCCCATATAGAGTGTGTATGTGTCTGTGTGAGTGAGTGAGTGTGTGCCCAGCGATAGATTGGCGCCCTGTCCTGGGTCTATTTGCCCAGCGCCCGAAATGTTCTCCCCTGGATGGGCATGGGGAACCCCCCCCCCACCCGCGCGACCCTAATATAGGATAAAGCAGAAGATAATAGATGGATGGATACATGGGTGGATCCATGTTCTCCCTGTGTCTTCGTGGGTTTCCTCTGGGTTCTCTGGTTTCCTCACACAGTCCAAAAACAGGGATTTGGGCTAAATTGCATGCTCTTAATTGCCCCATATAAAGTGTATGTGTCTATGTTTAAGTGAGTGTGTGCACATTGAGTCCCAGACAGCCTTAAACCATAAAATAAATACCAAACCGTATGTCAAAATAGGAGCGACACTAATACTGGTGTACTAATTGGGGCAGCTATTTTGTAGGTACAGTATTAATGGCTAAAGTGTTCGCTTTGGCTTTGGCGGAGGATCAAACTATATCCTTAAATGCCATGTACTTTATGTTTGTTTTAATACGTGGCTCTATATACGACTGATTCATCATGGATTGCTTCTTTAGTCCCATTTTATATCAGTTAAAAGTCAGCTTCATAAAGAAATATTTTGAGGCCTCTTAATTATTTATGAATACTACATGGGTGGCGGGTGGCCTGGTGGCTTAGTGATTAGGGATCCAGGTTCGAATCCATGGTCTCCTTGTATCTTCGTGGGCTTCCTCTGGGTTATCTGGTTTCCTAACACAGTCCAAAATCATGGATTTGGGCTAAATTGCATGTTCTTAATTGCCCCATATAAAGTGTATGTGTCTGTTTAAGTGAGTGTGTGCACATTGATAGATCAGTGCTTTGTTCTGGGTGTATCTGCCCAGCGCCCGAAACTTTCTCCCCTGGATAGGCATTAAGAACCCCTTTGAGACCGAGCAACTGTACAGCAACACTCTGTAACTCTTTCCTAGAGTCCCAGACAGCCTTAAACCATAAAATAAATACCAAACCGTATGTCAAAATAGGAGCGACACTAATACTGGTGTACTAATTGGGGCAGCTATTTTGTAGGTACGGTTTGTGGTGTAGTATTAATGTCTTAAAGTCTTTGCTTTGTTTTGGCAGAGGGTCTAAAGCTAGAACACAAGCAAGTAGAAAACAGACACTGTATACTATCCATCCATCCATTATCTTCCGCTTTATCCTCTATTAGGGTCGCAGTGGGGTTCCCCATGCCCATCCAGGGGAGAACGTTTCAGGCGCTGGGCAGATACACCCAGGACAGGGCACCAATCTATCGCTGGGCACACACTCACTCACAAACACACACTCTATTTGGGGCAATTTGGAGAATTCAATTGACATGATCCATGTTTTTGGACTGTGGGAGGAAACCGGAGAACCTGGAGGAAACCCACGCGGACACGGGGAGAACATGGAAACTCCACCAAGATTGGGATTCGAACTGGGAATCCCTAGCGCTGAGAGGAGAACATGCTAACCACTAAGCCACCGTGCCGCCCCAGCCTTAAACCATTAAATATACTGGATACTATCCATCCATCCATTATCTTCCGCTTTATCCTATATTAGGGTCGTGGGGGGGTTCCCCATGCCCATCCAGGGGAGAACATTTCAGGCGCTGGGCAGATACCCCCAGGACAGGACGCCAATCTATTGCTGGGCACACACTCACTCACACACACACACTCTATATGGGACAATTTGGAGAACTCAATTGACTTCATCCATGTTTTTGGACTGTGGGAGGAAACCGGAGAACCCGGAGGAAACCTACATGGACATGGGGAGAACATGGAAACTTGACCCAGATTGGGATTCGAACCGGGAATCCCTAGAGCTGAGAAGCGAACATGCTAACCACTAAGCCACCGTGCCGCCCCACTGTATACTATACTGGGAAAAAATATATATAAAATAGTCATATTCAGTTTTAAACAATCTGTATTTAATAACCTAGTTTTCCGCTGCAAAATGAATTCGTTCACTTATTTCACGTCCTCTAATGTGCAGCAGAATCAGATTTCCATGACGTTAGTCAGTCCATGCTGGTAAAACTTGGCGAGTCTGTCTGTGGCTGCCAAAATGCATCCCCAAATGAAGCTTCTTCCAATGAAAAGAACAGTTTATGTGCTTTTTCCTTTTTATGGTATTGATCAGTCTAGTGTCTATGTCTCCTCACTATAACTATGAACTAATCAGAGAGGGAACAAAGGAGGATGACAGTCATCATCAGATTTATTGGTTTTAACAGGACCCAAGTGGCACTGACACATAGAGAATATAACAACATAGCAACATTAACGATCGATATTTTCTTTGGCCTTCCTCTGCTCCTCCTGCCTTGTAATTCCATTCTCAGCATCCTTCTGCCAATATAAACCTAAACCCTCATCTGCACATGTCCACACCATCTCAATCCCGCCTTCATAATTCTGTCTCCAAAACATCCTTCCTGTGCCGTCTTGTTCGTCGTCCATTTTAACTCCACTTTTCATGAAGAGGCGTTTACATTACTTATGCATTAACTCATCTTGCAGACTCGCAAACAGCACGTGTTAGTCAGTAGGGTAGAAGCAGTTGACCTGCGGTATTATTAATATTTGGGTACAGGATGTGCTCGATTCGAAACATATTTGAAATTAATCTTCAAAAAATCTTCAGACACTGATATTTGCACACACTCAATGACATTTACATGGTGGTGTCATTGACTGTAATGTCTGTAATGTGCTGATACTATATATATATATATATATATATATATATATATATATATATATATATATATATATATATATATATATATATATATATGCTATTAGAATTCACACACCTTGGATAAATTCATTTTTTTTATTTATTACATAAATAATTTATTATTTAGGCGGCACGGTGGCTTAGTGGTTAGCACGTTCGCCTCAGCGCTAGGGATTCCCGGTTCGAATACCCATCTGGGTGGAGTTTCCATGTTCTCCCCGTGTCTGTGTGGGTTTCCTCCGGGTTCTCCGGTTTTCTCCCACAGTCCAAAAATATTGATCAAGTCAATTGAATTCTCAAAATTGCCCCATATAGAGTGTGTCTGTGTGAGTGAGTGTGTGCCCAGCGATGGACTGGCGCCCTGTCCTGGGTCTATCTGCCCAGCGCCCGAGACGTTCTCCCCTGGATGGGCATGGGGAACCCCACCGCGACCCTAATAGAGGATAAAGCGGGAGATAATGAATGAATGAATTTATTATTTATATCTTTGAAAGTTTTTTTTAGCATGTTCTTCTCTCAGCGCTAGGGATTCCTGGTTCAATTCTCAATCTGCGTGGAGTTTCCATGTTCTCCCCGTGTCAGCGTGGGTTTCCTCCGGGTTCTCCGATTTACTCAAAGTCAATTGAATTCTTCAAAATTGCCCCATATAGAGTGTGTATGTGTGTGTCTGTGTGAGTGAGTGTGTGCATAGAGGTAGATCTGCCCAGCGCCCGAAAGGTTCTCCGCTAGATAAGTGTGGGGAACCCCCCCCTCCCCCCGCGATCCTGATAGATGATAAAGTGGAAGATAATGGATAAACATAATTTTTTTGATTGAATGTTTTAGACTCAATGTACTAAGTCCAGAATGAAATTTTAAAAAATCAATACATTTTATTATAATGTATTGAATAGAAATTCTTTCTTTATCTAGACAAGCTGACCAGCATGCCCTGTTAATTTGTGAATTGATGGATGAGTTCTGTTTAGCATTCTTCAGATGTGGAGTGACTATACTTACTAAAACCTCAAAACGCCTGAGAAACAGATGCACCATTACGTCATTTGTTTGTCAATGTGTGTGTCCAATTTTCTTTGTGCATTTGCCTCGTTCTTTAATCTCTGGGTTATGAGGTGAAACCCAGGAACTTCTCATGGTTGTGCAGTAGTGTGACATGTATATGACTTTGATAACTTGATTTGCTAAAATTGTTTTGTTTTTATTTGTTTTTTTTATTGCAAAAGTGTTTATATATTATTCTGTTAACGTTTAGGAACATATTTTGGAGCAAAAACCTGTGCCTTTGTAAGAGAAAAGTCACTCCTGTGTATTAGTGATACTTGAGGAGGCAATTGAAGACAAAATTAATTTCATTTTATAATTAAATGTCCAGAATTTTATAATAAAGTTTCAAAAAATGTAACTTCATGTTAAACGCAGTATTTGCACATCAGCAAGTTAGTGAATTTATGTGATGAGCATTGTGCATTGTAAAAAAAATGCTTTTTTATATTCGGTTTTCTTACACATATATTTATCATATATTTATCATACTCATATATTTTCTTACACAAGTTTTACCTGAAAATTAACTTCATTAGTGCTCATAACTGTTTATAAAGGCTTATAAGCTCTCATTACAGGCATAAAGTTGTCATTAATTACCTCTTTAAATAAGACGGAATATATAGTGGTACATAATGACTTATAAAAGCTTATTAATGCTCTTTACAGATTTTAAGTAACGTGTAATCATCTTTTTCTGAGTAAGAATGTCTAAACATCCAAAGAATCAACCGTTGAAATAAGTTCATGTTATAATGCATTATGTCACTTTCCATCCATCCATCATCTTCCGCTTTATCCTCTATTAGGGTCGCGGGGGGTTCCATATGCCCATCCAGGGGAGAACGTTTCGGGCGCTGGGCAGATACACTCAGATACACACTCACTCACAGAAACACACTCTATATGGGGCAACTTGGAAAACTCAATTGACTTGACTGTGGGAGGAAACCGGAGAACCCGGAGGAAACTCACGCGGACACGGGGAGAACATGGAAACTCTACCCAGATTGGGATTCGAACCGGGAATCCCTAGCGCTGAGAGGAGAAAATGCCAACCACTAAACCACTGTGCCACCAGATATTCGTTCATTATCTCCCGCTTTATTCTCTATTAGGGAAGCGGTGGGGTTCCCCATGCCCATCCAGGGGAAAACGTTTCGGGCGCTGGGCAGATACACCCAGGACAGGGCGCCAATCCATCGCTGGGCACACACTCACTCACTCACACACACTCTATATGGGGCAATTTAGAGAACTCAATTAACTTGATCCATGTTTTTGGACTGTGGGAGGAAACCGGAGAACCCGGAGGAAACCCACGCGGACACGGGGAGAACATGGAAACTCCACCCAGATTGGGATTCGAACCGGGAATCCCTAGTGCTGAGAGGAGAACATGCTAACCACTAAGCCACCGTGCCGCCGAATATAAATATTATTTTTACATATATATATATTTATACAATAATGCGAACGGTAAAGACATAATAAAATACTGGTGTGTTATTAGATTAGGAATTTATGTTTATATAATATTATTATTTAAAGTTGCCCCATGCACACACCATGTGCAATCAATGCAAAAGCATCCGTAAAAGGCTTTACATCATCGTCGTTGTCTTTGTTTAAACTGTGCCTACTGAGTTCCATCCTCAAACTGAATTCTCACATAATGTAACATCCTGCTGCTCTAGAGATCCTGTCTCTTGTTGCAGGTTGAATTCCAGAGGTTGGAATCTTGGCAGTGCTTTGACCTTCTTTTCCGGGTGGCCATCAATGCCTGACGAAAAATAACCAATAAAGCTGTCTCCATCCAGACACACACAGAGCAATGCCCTCTGTTACCGCGAGGCGTTTAGGAGACAAACCCAAAATCTGTGTGGGCCAAAACATTATTTCTCATTCCTCTCAGCAGGTGGCTACGTTTTAATTGCCTGTTCCTCCAAACCATTAAAGCTGATTATGCATTGGAAGGCCAGTTCCGCGTTTCATAACAAATGAGGCTCCAAACCCAGTGGAACCATTTTTTTATATTCCAATCAAACTGGTTTGTTTATTCCTCTTCGAAATAATGCTAATCGTTAGAGCTGGGCTTTCAGGGCTATAGCCCCGGATGTTTTGTCAGTAGCCCCGGACAGGGGCAGTTTTAGGGTTTTGAAACCTCAGGGGCTTTAGCCCAGATCCCTTATTCCCACTCTGCCCTCTTTAAAAAGTGCCCATTCATGAGGGTATTTATCCATTTTTCAAACTGTTGTTACATTCATTTTGTTTGATCAATTATTAGTTATTCATTCATTCATTCATTCATTCATTTTCTTCCGCTTTATCCTCTATTAGGGTCGTGGTGGGGTTCCCCATGCCCATCCAGGGGAGAACGTTTCAGGCGCTGGGCAGATACACCCAGGACACCAGGACAGGGTGCCAATCCATCGCTGGGCACACACTCACTCACACAGACACACTCTATATGGGGCGATTTTGAGAACTCAATTGACTTGATCCATGTTTTTGGACTGTGGGAGGAAACCGGAGAACCCGGAGGAAACACACGTGGACACGGGGAGAACATGGAAACTCCACCCTGATTGGGATTCGAACCGGGAATCCCTAGCGCTGAGAGGCGAACGTGCTAACCACTAAGCCATCGTGCCGCCCTTCGTTAGTTATTCATTATCTACCACTTTATCCTCTATTAGGGTCGCGGTGGGGTTCTCCATGCCCATCCAGGGGAGAACATCTCGGGCGCTGGGCAGATAGACCCAGGCCAGGGCGCCAATCCATCGCTGGGCACACACTCACTCACACAGACACACTCTATATGGGGCGATTTTGAGAATTCAATTGACTTGATCCATGTTTTTGGACTGTGGGAGGAAACCGGAGAACCCGGAGGAAACCCACGCAGACACGGGGAGAACATGGAAACTCCACCCAGATGGGGATTCGAACCGGGAATCCCTAGTGCTGAGAGGAGAACGTGCTAACCACTAAGCCACCATGCCGCCCTTCGTTAGTTATATTGGATATAATTAGATAACATGTGAAAGATGTCTGTCTGCAGTGGAGAACACATTCAGTTCTAATAAATGATGGTTCTGGATGAAACATTTTTAATAAATGAACCTGAGCTTCAGCAGAAAAGCATGAATCTGTTTTATGAGTCGGTCGCAGATGAGACAGTTTTAATGAGGTTTTGATTTGAAATACCGTAAGTTTGAGACAATTTGCGCCTTCAGAAAAATTCTGACGGTTTATGAAAACTGAGAAGCTGCTCTTTACAGCCAACATACAGTTATTACGGTAACTTTACTCCTGATACTGACGAAAAATATGTCTCCCACACACACACACACACACACACACACACACACACACAGAGCTTGGAAGCACAAACAGCTGAGGGTGACTCCATTGTTTGGTCCCGCTGCTGGAGGAGAGGCTGCAGAGAAAGCTGCTCTCATTTGATCCGGGGCAACTGATAAAACACCCGGGGCAATAACCCCGAAAGCCCAGGTCTAACGACGCCCCTTGGCCCCGGATCAAATGAGACCAGCTTTATTTTGCCGCCTCTCCTCAAGGATTGGGACCGTACGGAGTCACCGTCAGCTGTTTGTGCTTGTGTGTGTGTGTGTGTGTGTGTGTGTGTGTGTGTGTGTGTGTGTGTGTGTGTGTGTGTGTAGGTGTAGGTGTAGGTGTGTGTGTGTGTGTGTGTGTGTGTGTGTGTGTGTGTGTGTATCGTGAGTAAAGTTACCGTAATAACTGTATGTAATAACTCAGCTTTCATAAACTGTCAGAATTTTTCTGAAGGTGCAAATTGTCTCAAACTTACGGTATTTCAAATCAAAACCTCATTAAAACTGTCTCATCTGCGACCGACTCATAAAACAGATTCATGCTTTTCTGCCGAAGCTCAGGTTCGTTTATTCAAAAGTTTTCAGCCAGAACCATCATTTATTAGAACTGAATGTGTTCTCCACTGCAGACAGACATCTTTCACATGTTATCTAATTATATCCAATATAACTAATAAATGGGTGGCACGGTGGCTTAGTGGTTTGCATGTTCTCCTCTCAGCACTAGGGATTCCCGGTTCGAATCCCCATCTGGGTGGAGTTTCCATGTTCTCACCGTGTCCACGTGGGTTTCCTCCGGGTTCTCCGGTTTCCTCCCACAGTCCAAAAACATGGATCAAGTCATTTGAATTCTCCAAAATTGCCCCATATAGAGTGTGTTTGTGTGTGTGAGTGTGTGCCCAGCGATAGATTGGTGTCCTGTCCTGGGTCTATCTGCCCAGCGCCCGAAACGTTCTCCCCTGGATGGGCATGAGGAACCCCACCGCAACCCTGATAGAGGATAAACCGGAAGATAATAAATGAATGAATAACTAATGAATGGGTGGCACAGTGGTTTAGTGGTTAGCATGTTCTCCTCTCAGCACTAGGGATTCCCGGTTCGAACCATCTGGATGGAGTTTCCATGTTCTCCCCATGTCTACGTGGGTTTCTTCCGGGTTCTCCGGTTTCCTCCCACAGTCCAAAAACATGGATCAAGTCAATTGAGTTCTCCAAATTGCCCCATGTAGAGTGTGTTTGTGTGAGTGAGTGTGTGCCCAGCGATAGATTGGCGCCCTGTCCTGGGTCTATCTGCCCAGCGCCCGAGACCCCCCCCCTCCGCGCGACCCTAATATTGGATAAAGCGGAAGATAATGAATGAATGAATGGATAACTAATAAATGATCAAACAAAATGAATGTAACAACAGTTTGAAACTGGATAAATACCCCCATGATAAGGGATCTGGGCTAAAGCCCCTGATGTTTCTAAACCCTAAAACTGCCCCTGCTCATAGCAGCATGATGGAGCGGCGGTAAAGTTGAAAGATCAGGCTCATTGAAGTAGGAACGCTATTCCATTTTCCCATAATGATTGTACCCTTAGATTATTATAATTATTAACGTTATTTGGGGTTTATAAATTGGCCAATGTACATGGAAAGAAAAGAATCATGTTCAAAACGTTATACATAAGAGCTTTTATAATAAGTAATAACTGAGCATTATTACACAACTCTAATCACAGCATGCCAAGTGTATGACTGATGCGTATTATGATTCTAGAATAGATTCAGCCTTGATTTTATGAGTTTATGCCTACATACAGGATTTGAAGCCTGACTCCGACACGTAATCGCAGCAGTGCGTTATAGCGTTCTCGCTTTGATTTCATATTGTTTAGTTGATTTCCATAACAACAGACTTAATCAAACGCATAAACCGGCCCCCGGCATGCGGTGACTGTTCGCCCGGAGTCGAGTGCCATCGGTCTTGTCGACTCGTCGGATCAAAAAGGAGTGTGCGCCAAACGGCAAAGACTGTTTAAAGCACTTTTAAAATATGGACCACAATAAGGATGCTACATTCAGACTGGACTGTGTCATCCCACATGCAATCATGGTTACAGATGCTTTGTGTAATTATCTCAGTGTAGCATTGCAGTGCAAGCCAGTGCATTACCACAAAGAGCATATGTACTTAATGAATTCCAGAGCCAACTGCTTCATGCTGTCATTTTAACCATAACCGATGAAAAGTTTGGTTGTATAAGATTTTGAAGGAATTTGGGGACGTGCGCTTTCATGTTCCATTGCTTTTTTGATGCTTTTCCCCAATGAAGAAAAAAAAAACAGTTTTAGAGATATCTTTAAAGTGATATACAAATATCTGTTTACTATTTTATTGGACTCACTGTGGAGGCAGGATTAGTACCAAACTTAATATATTCATTATTCATTATCTCCCGCTTTATCCTCTATTAGGGTCGCGGTGGGGTTCCCCATGCCCATCCAGGGGAGAACGTCTCAAACGCTGGGCAGATACACCAAGGACAGGGCGCCAATCCATCACTGGGCACACACTCACTCACACAGACACACTCTATATGGGGCAATTTGCAGAATTCAATTGACTTGATCCATGTTTTTGGACTGTGGGAGGAAACCAGAGAACCCGCATGAAACCCATGTGGACACAGGGAGGACATGGAAACTCCACCCAGATGAGGATTCGAACCGGGAATCCCTAGCGCTGAGAGGCGAACGTGCTAACCACTAAGCCACCGTGCCGCCAACTTAATATATATATAATATTTATATACGAGCGATAGTGATTGATAAGCACCCTGTACTGTGTGTATCTGCCCAGCGTCTGAAACGTTCTCCCCTGGATGGGCATGGGGAACCCCCCCTGCAACCCTAATAAAGCGGAAGATAATGGATGGATGTATATATATATATATATATATATATATATATATATATATATATATATATATATATATATATATATATATACTTAGTGGTTAGCATGCTATGTTCTCCTCTCAGCGCTATGGATTTCAATTGGATTAAGGTCAATTGAATTCACCAAATTGCCCCATATAGAGTGTGTTTGTGTGTGTGTGTCTGTGTGAGAGAGTGTGTGCCCAGCGATAGATTGGCGCCTTGTCCTAGGTATTTCTGCCCAGCGCCTGAAACGTTCTCCCCTGGATGGGCATGGGGAACCCCCCCCCCCGCGACCCTAATATAGGATAAAGCGGAAGATAATGGATGGTTATACAGTTGTGATCAAATTTATTCAACCCCCAATGCTGCGAAGGGTTTTATGGAATTCAGTGCACATTTGTAATTGTGTTCATAATGAAATCTTACAAGGACTTGTTAAAGAACTAAATGCAACTAAGATAGCATCCATTGTTTTTGTCATAAAGTATTAAATGGCCTTTTTGTGATTTCTTCATTGACACAATTATTCAACCCCTTTACAACTACCACTCATAAGAACAGAGGTTCATTCCAGTGTTTTCAATCAGGTATTGAAAACACCTGTGGATGTCAACGAGCAGCAATCAAGCATGATAAGCACTAATTAGGCAGATTTAAAAGGACTGTGATACTCAGCTCCTTCTAGACATCTACTGGTGTGTTTACAAGCATGGTGAAGGCAAGAGAATGGTCCCAGAAGACAAGAGAAGAGGTTATTGCTCTTCACAAGAATGGCAATGGATATAAAAAGATTGCGAAGTTGTTAAATATTCCAAGAGACACTATCGGAAGTATCATTCGCAAGTTCAAGTTAAAGGGCACAGTGGAAACGTTACCTGGTCGTGGCAGAAAGAAGATCCTGACCGCGACTGCTGTGCGCTACCTGAAGCGTAATGTGGAGAAAAATCCCCGCGTGACTGCTAAGGAACTGAAAAAAGACCTGTCAGATGTGGGCACTGAAGTTTCAGCTCAGACAATAAGGCGCGCACTGCATAACGAAGACCTCCATGCCAGAACTCCCAGGCGCACCCCCTTGCTGACTCCAAAGAACAAGAAAAGTCGACTGCAGTATGCCAAAAGTCATGTGGACAAGCCACAAAGGTTTTGGGACAGTGTACTGTGGTCAGATGAAACTAAATTAGAACTGTTTGGGACAATGGACCAGCGCTATGTTTGGAGGAGGAAGAACCAGGCTTATGAACAAAAGAACACCTTGCCTACTGTGAAGCATGGCGGGGGGTCAATTATGCTTTGGGGCTGTTTTGCTTCTAATGGTACAGGAAAGCTTCAACGTGTGCAGGGTACCATGAATTCCCTTCAGTACCAGGAGATCTTGGAGGAAAATGTGATGGAGTCAGTCACAAACCTGCGGCTTGGGAGACGTTGGACCTTCCAACAGGACAATGATCCGAAGCACACATCCAAGTCCACTAGAGCATGGTTGAACATGAAAGGCTGGAACATTCTAGAGTGGCCATCGCAATCACCAGACTTAAATCCAATTGAGAACCTCTGGTGGGACCTAAAGAAGGCAGTTGCAGTGCGCAAGCCTAAGAATGTGACTGAACTGGAGGCTTTTGCCCATGAAGAATGGGCTAAGATACCCATAGGTCGCTGCAAGACACTTGTGTCAAGCTATGCTTCACGCTTGAAAGCTGTCATAACTGGAAAAGGATGTTGTACTAAGTACTAAAAAATAATGTCACTAGGGGGTTGAATAAAACTGATAATGATGTGAGCACAGTAAAGACATTTGTGGTTATTCCATCATAAATATTATGTTATATTTGTCTAATTTATAAGTGCCTCTTTGATATAATTGTAAATAAGATGACTGAAATGATCCAAATCAATGTCAAACTGGCCAAAACACTTTATTTCAGTGGGGGTTGAATAAATTTGATCACAACTGTATGTATATATATGGCCAAAAGTCTGTGGGAAAAGGTTGAAACAGTGGAAAGGTTGACCCATACTGATATCTAGGAAACCATGCACATTTTTCTCAATATTCTAATATTCTAATAGTTTGTTTCCTAATTGTCTTCTCCTCAATCGCAGTGTAGACACACAGACAAGCACATCATACAGTCTCTAGCACAGAGAAGCACTGGTCAAAGACAGAAGTCTGTTTTTATAAAAACCTTTTTGGCCAACAGAGTAAAATCCGACTTCAACAACAAACCATAGCAGTCAGGCAAGTGGTATTGTACAGCCAAGCCAGGAGGCCCAATCTGCAGATAAGTTGGAGTCAAGGACGTTTCAAGCACTACTTCATGATTTTGGCCCATGTCTGGTGGTTGGATCTGAGATAGTGTAAGCAAAGCATGGATATAGCCTCAGTTTAATGAGAAGGAACTTTTTTGTAATGACAGAAAGTGCAGAACCAGACTGTTTATCTCTGGACATCTGGTCCACAGTGGATGGGTCCTTCCCACGCTGACTGTGATAGAGACTTGCACTGTTCAAGGATCTTTAAAAGAGGTGATCAGAGGTGAAAAGAAGGATCTTTAAAAGATTACTAGATTACTAGTCGTAATCAAGACCGCCATTGCTGGTGTTACAGATCAAACCTTCCATTATATCAGGCACATTGATGTGCGGGGTAGACGTTGCTCAAAGTTGCTCTGGTGTAAGCTGTTATGAAATTGTTAAAATTATCTCACTGATCACTTCATACATTGGGGATAACGCACAGTAATATGAAATGAATTAAGTTTATCCAATAGGTGATCAGGGAGTTATACTAGTCGTAATCAAGACCGCCATTGCAGATCAAACCGTCAATTATATCAGGCACATTGATGTTTGGGTTTTATTGGAATGAGTTAGAGTTGGAGTTGGATTGAGTTTTAATTGGATTAAGTTTATCCAAATAAGACAACAACACAAGACAGTAGTGGAAAAACCCACCACATTGTAGAATTATAGACCATGATAATTATCTGGGTGGCACGGTGGCTTAGTGGTTAGCACGTTCTCCTCTCAGCGCTATGGATTCCCTGTTCGAATCCCCATCTGGGTGGAGTTTCCATGTCCTCCCTGTGTCCACATGGGTTTCCTCCGGGTTCTCCGGTGTCCTCCCACAGTCCAAAAACATGGATCAAGGTCAATTGAATTCTCCAAATTGCCCCATTTAGAGTGTGTCTTTGTGAATGAGTGTGCCCAGCGATAGATTGGCCCCCTGTCCTAGGTGTATCTGCCCAGCGCCCGAGACGTTCTCCCTAGGATGGGCATGGGGAACCCGACCCTAGTAGAGGATGAAGCGGAAAGATATGGGATGGATGGATGGATAATTATCTGATCCTGCCTTTATATATATCCATCCATCATCTTCCGCTTTATCCTATATTAGGGTCGTGGGGGTGTTCCCCATGCTCGTGTCCGTGTGGGTTTCCTCCGGGTTCTCCGGTTTCCTCCCACAGTCCGAAAACATGGATCAAGTCAATTGATTTCTCCAAAGTGCCCCATATAGAGTGTGTCTGTGTGAGTGAGTGTGTGCCCAGTGATAAATTGGTGCCCTGTCCTGGGTGTATATGCTCAGTGCCCGAGATGTTCTCCCCTGGATGGGCATGGGGAACCCGACCCTAGTAGAGGATGAAGCTGAAGATAATGGATGGATGGATATTTACTAAAGAAATCACTAACCCACCTTAAACTTTTACTTTAATGTAGTATTACTGACTTTAAAATAAAAGTTGTGTCTGCAATAGCATACCAGACGCAAAGCATCTATAGCATGAGTCTGTTATTCATAGCACTGGTCTGCTGTTCCTCTCTGTTTCAAAACAGCCTCAGAGTTTGACGTGTTGTGCATTCTGAGTTGCTTCTCTGCTCATGACAATGGTGCAGTGTGGTTATCTAGGTCGCTGTAGGTTTTCTGTCAGCAACCACCAGTCTGTTCTCTGTTAACCTCTTTTATCAGTTCTGTGCTTTTGATTGCATGTTTTGAGATTTGGAGAATAGATTGATATTGCATCATTCTAACGAACATCTGTAGACATGACATGAGATCAACTATCTGACATTTTGCAGTACGTTAACAAGCATGTCGTGGACCAAATAACTGAGATAAATTGTTTACTTATTGTCACGGAATAAAGCTGAGAAGGTAAGCCTTGATACTGATGATTGTTTGAATGAAAACAACATCCGTCCATCCATCCATCCATCCATTATCTTCTGCTTTACTTCTTATCTTCTGCATGGGGGGGGTTCCCCATGCCCATTCAGGGGAGAATGTCTCGGGCGCTGGGCAGATACACCCAGGACAGGACGCCAATCTATTGCTGGGCACACACTCACTCACACACACTCTACATGGGGCAATTTGGAGAACTCAATTGACCTTAATCCATGTTTTTGGACTGTGGGAGGAAACCGGAGAACCCGAAGGAAACCCATGTGGACGCGGCGAGAACATGGAAACTCCACCCAGATTGGGATTCGAACCGGGAATCCCTAACTCTGAGAGGAGAACATGCTAACCACTAAGCCAACACCTTATTTATTATTATTAATTCATTCATTCATTCATTCATTCATCTTCCACTTTATCCTATATTAGGGTTGCGGGGGGGTTCCCCATGCCCATCCAAGGGAGAATGTTTCAGGTGCTGGGCAGATACACCCAGGACAGGGCGCCAATCCATCGCTGGACACACACTCACACACACAGACACACTCTATATGGGGCAATTTGGAGAACTCAATTGACTTGATCCATGTTTTTGGACTGTGGGAGGAACCCGGAGAACCCGGAGGAAACCCACGCAGACACGGGGAGAACATGGAAACTCCACCCAGATTGGGATTCGAACCAGGAATCCTTAACTCTGAGAGTAGAACATGCTAACCACTAAGCCACCACCCTATTTATTATTATGTTTATTTATTTATTATAATAACAATAATAATAATAATAATAATAATAATAATAATAGTAATAATAATAATAATAATAATAATAATTATTATTATTATTATTATTATTATTATTATTATTATTATTATTATTATTATTATTATTATTATATTTTATACATATTTTTTCACTAAATGAAACAAATCTCTGCAGTTCTTTTTCTATTTGTAACAAAAAACTGTCTTAACATCCTGAATGCTCGAAAAGATCATAATATGTTTGTTATTGTTATTTATCATTAACATTTTATTATTATTTATCATTAAATTGAGCTCTCAATACAATCCCATCCTGCAAAATAATTATTAATCCAGAATTTACACACAAACTCTTACTCTCCAATTGAAACCAAACAAAGAACCACATTTATAAACTTGCACTCAGACATACCGTAACTTACACAACAATCTCCTAATGAGACGGAGGGGAGGAAGACATGTAATGACGCACAGGAGAACTAAATACGTAAAAAAAACAATACGTAGTGATAATAATGATGACTCATGAACTCAACAAAGACCAAGGTGATAAACTAATACAAAGTTCTAATAAGGACTAATGACGTAATTAACTAAACACAGGCAAAGACAAAGATTAATCACTAAAGGATGAAAACCAAATGAAAAGACATTCCTGCCAGGAGTGCCAAGTGTGCTTTTGACACCCATTCTGATAGTTGAAGTGAACATTACCACCATTGCACTTTGCCATCATAATTTTCTAGACCATCACGAGAAGGCAGAGCCCAAAATGAATACTTGGAGAAGTGACAATGGTGCTTTGACAGTAGAGTGTCACAGCGTAATGGACATTCACACAATTAGTCTGCGTCATTGAGCTCTCTTTCTATGAAAGTACAAAGTATGCACAGCATAAAGGCATTTCAACTCAAGGACAGATGCTAAAGGACTTAACCACCTACTTCAACTTTACCTTAAACACCCTGGAACTATTTCTTTACAATTCCCATTATTTTTTAGAGTCATATAAAGCTAGCTGAAATTAGCCCAGAGCTGGCAATTGACCTTGCACTTTTTGGAAGACGACAATAAATATGTCACAGAAAGCCGAATAGAGCCCGTTACTGTAATGCTGATAATGACAAGTTTAAGGTCACTGGCACTGTCTCATTGCTGCAAAAAGGAGACCATGTGGAAGCAATACAATGACGTGCATATTCAGAAACATGTACAAGGACGTCCTCTGAAAAGGTCATCGGATTATTTGAAAGAATTATGACATATTTTGCAATATTACAGAAAGAAAGTTGACCACTTTAGGTATTTTCTTTTGAAACCACAATAAAACTCCTTTTTTATTAGCTTGTCATGTTTAGAACACTGTAATTATTTTATCGTATGTTGGAATCATTTATCAGAATTGACAGACCTGAATATCCTATAA
Organism: Corydoras sp. C115; assembly: GCA_019802505.1. Lineage (NCBI taxonomy): Eukaryota > Metazoa > Chordata > Actinopteri > Siluriformes > Callichthyidae > Corydoras > Corydoras sp. C115. The sequence continues at coordinate 222,521 of JAFMOC010000425.1, forward strand.
TTTGTAAATGACCTTGAACTGTAAATTATCCATCCATCCATCCATTATCTTCGGCTTTATCCTCTATTAGGGTCGCGCGGAGGGGGGGGGGGGGGGGGGTTTCCCATGCCCATCCAGGGGAGAACGTTTCGGGCGCAGGGCAGATAGACCCAGGACAGGATGCCAATCTATCGCTGGGCACACACTCACTCACACACACACACTCTTTATGGGGCAATTTGGAGAACTCAAATGACTTGATCCATGTTTTTGGACTGTGGGAGGAAACCGGAGAACCCGGAGGAAACCAACATGGAAACTGGGAGAACATGGAAACTCCACCCAGATGGGGATTCGAACCGGGAATGATTTAAAATCATTTTGTAAATTAATTTAAGTATAGGGCAGCACGGTGGCTTAGTGGTTAGCACGTTCGCCTCTCAGCGCTAGGGATTCTCACAATTGCCCCAAATAGAGTGTGTCTGTCTGAGTGAGTGTGTGCCCAGCGATGGATTGGCACCCTGTCCTGGGTGTATCTGCCCAGCGCCCAAGACGTTCTCCCCTGGATGGGCATGGGGAACCCCACCGCGACCCTAATAGAGGATAAAGCGGGAGATAATGAATGAATGAATTTAAGTATATATATTTTCTAATTTACTTACTCAAACATCCATACTTTAAATGTATGGAAATGTTTGGAATAGAAATAATATTTAATACGTTTTAAAATTTTAATTATATTAAAATGTCAATTAAATCTAAATATTAATTATAAATATTGTATTATGACTTGAATAATAAATTATTATTATTATTATTATTATTATTATTATTCATTCATTCATTCATTATCTCCCGCTTTATCCTCTATTAGGGTCGCGGTGGGGTTCCCCATGCCCATCTAGGGGAGAACGTCTCGGGCGCTGGGCAGATAGACCCAGGACAGGGCGCCAATCCATCGCTGGGTACACACTCACACACTCAAACACACTCTATATGGGGCAATTTAGAGTACTCAATTAACTTGATCCATGTTTTTG
>JAFMOC010000426.1:7500-17500 GCA_019802505.1 Corydoras sp. C115
CGTGCCGGAATGTCGGGGAACGTCGGGGAGACACAGATGCACACTTACAAACACCACAGACAGGGGGCGCCTGCGCGAAGGCCATGTGCTCACCCTCAGCGCCGCGCCGTCGGGGATCCGGCCGTTAGTAATTATCGGGAATCCCCTTTAACGAAGGCGAAAGCTACTTATTAAATAAAATAGACTTCAGCTGTGTGCGGTCGCCCCCTGGTGGTGCCGAGGTGAACGGCGTGCGTCCCGTCATCCGGCTCCAGCGTCGTTTCCACTTAAAACTGCAAACCTCTCGTCAGATAATTAATAATTTAATTAATGACGGCTTAATCAGAGAACGTGCCGGAATGTCGGGGAGCGTCGGGGAGACACAGATGCACACTTACAAACACCACAGACAGGGGGCGCCTGCGCGAAGGCCACGTGCTCACCCTCAGTGCCGCGCCGACCGGGATCCGGCCGTTAGTAATTATTATCGGGAATCCCCTTTAACGAAGACGAAAGCTACTTATTAAATAAAATAGACTTCAGCTGTGTGCGGTCGCCCCCTGGTGGTGCCGAGGTGAACGGCGTGCGTCCCGTCATCCGGCTCCAGCGTCGTTTCCACTTAAAGCTGCAAACCTCTCGTCAGATAATTAATGATTTAATTAATGACGGCTTAATCAGAGAACGTGCCGGAATGTCGGGGAACGTCGGGAGACACAGACGCACACTTATATACACCACAGACAGGGGGCGCCTGTGCAAAGGCCATGTGCTCACCCTCAGTGCCGCGCCGACCGGGATCCGGCCGTTAGTAATTATTATCGGGAATCCCCTTTAACGAAGACGAAAGCTACTTATTAAATAAAATAGACTTCAGCTGTGTGCGGTCGCCCCCTGGTGGTGCCGAGGTGAACGGCGTGCGTCCCGTCACCCGCTTCAGCGTCGTTTCCACTTAAAGCTGCAGTCGTCTCGTCTTCGTCTCTTTGTTCTGTAGCTGTGGGTGTGTGTTGTCTCCGTCGTGCGAGCGTCTCCGCGTGTCCCGCGCCGCCGCGCCGCTGATGAAAACGCTGACGCTAACGACGCAACCAAACGCGCGGCTTTGAAAATACTTTGCTTGTTATTGCACTTTTCGTCTCCGACGGGAGCCGCGGCGGTTCCTTTTCTGTGCGGGAATGGGGAGGGGGAGGGGGAGGGACAGGTGGGCAGGGCGTCCCGGGGGACGGGGCGGGTGACGGGGACGGTTAGTAAACTGTCTCAGGGTTCTTGTTAACGCCACTCAGCGTCTTTCACTTTACACCTTTCCCGACTCGAGACCCGCTGTTCCCCCGAACAATTAGTGCCGCCCCGCCGTTCCGCCGTTCCGCCGTTCTGCGCCCACGCCGTCGCCGCGCAGACGCCTTTAATCTCCCGTGATTTACATTTATTTATTTGATTTCCGACGCCATTTCTCAGCCCATTATCACCGACTCTCCTGACGAACCGCCGCTAATTACAGAAAACGCGCTTACACCTTCATCCACCAACGACATCATCCTGACATCAGCACCATGTGACCAAACTATTAATATTATTATTATTATTAATATTATTATTATTATTATGTTGTTTTAATGTTATGAATAAATAAAGGACCGATATGCCGCATAACATTAGTTGGGTGTGGTTATGATGTCATATGTAATCAGGGCGTGGTTATGATGTCATGTGTTACTTGGGCATGGTTATGATGTCATGTGTTAGTCAGACATGGTTATGATGTCATATGTTAACGTTGAGGTTAACCCATTGGTTGAGGGTTCTGCGTTCCGCAGATGTCCCCCCCGTCGTTCCGCCAATGTCCCCTCGGCGTTCCTCAGACGTCTTCTCGGCGTTCCTCAGACGTCTCCTTGTAGTTTGGCAGACATCCCCTCAGCGTTCCTCAGACGTCCCCTCAGCGTTCCTCAGACGTCCCCTCAGCGTTCCTCGGACGTCCCCTCTTCATTCCGCAGACGTCCCCTCGGTGTTCCTCAGACGTCCCCTCTTCGTTCCTCGGACGTTCCCCCTTCGTTCCTCGGTGTTCCTCAGACGTCTTCTCGTCGTTCCGCAGACGTCCCCTCAGCGTTCCTCAGACGTCCCCTCTTCGTTCCGCAGACGTCCCCTCGGTGTTCCTCAGACGTCCCCTCTTCGTTCCTCGGACGTCCCCCCTTCGTTCCTCGGTGTTCCTCAGACGTCTTCTCGTCGTTCCGCAGACGTCCCCTCAGCGTTCCTCAGACGTCCCCTCTTCGTTCCGCAGACGTCCCCTCGGTGTTCCTCAGACGTCCCCTCTTCGTTCCCTCGGACGTCCCCCTTCGTTCCTCGGTGTTCCTCAGACGTCTTCTCGTCGTTCCGCAGACGTCCCCTCAGCGTTCCTCAGACGTCCCCTCTTCGTTCCGCAGACGTCCCCTCGGTGTTCCTCAGACGTCCCCTCTTCGTTCCTCGGACGTCCCCCCTTCGTTCCTCGGTGTTCCTCAGACGTCCCGTCTTCATTCTGCAGACGTCTCCTCGTCATTCCTCAGACGTCCCCTCTTCGTTCCGCAGACGTCCCCTCGGTGTTCCTCAGACGTCCCCTCTTCGTTCCTCGGACGTCCCCCCTTCGTTCCTCGGTGTTCCTCAGACGTCCCCTCTTCGTTCCTCGGATGTCCCCTCTTCGTTCCGCAGACGTCCCCTTGGTGTTCCTCAGACGTCCCCTCTTCGTTCCTCGGATGTCCCCCCTTCGTTCCGCAGACGTCCCCTCGGCGTTCCTCAGACGTCTCCTCTTCGTTCCGCAGACGTCCCCTCTTCGTTCCTCGGATGTCCCCTCTTCGTTCCGCAGACGTCCCCTCGGCGTTCCTCAGATGTCTCCTCGTCGTTCCTCAGACGTCTCCTCGTCGTATGTGGAACCCTTGATCATATGGACACCTGTTCTGGGTTCCCGGCGCCGGTGCGGCGGCTTATCGCGCCTCCACACAAAGCAGCAGCGGGTTCGGCTGCCCCCCCCCCCCACACACACACACACACACACACCCCCCCCCCCCCGCGTCCTCGTGCCAATCCCCCCCAAAAAAGTATCAGTTCTCCAACATGAGAGCGGCGCCGCGCTCCGTAACCCCCCCCCCCCCCCCCCGACAGGTGTGCTGAGGAGCATTAGCGTCAGAGGACGCAGAACTTTCTGAGGCGCCCGCTTCTGTAAACTGGGCGCCGCCTTCACGCCCGCCCGGCCGCCGCGGGATTAGCTAAACAGATTATCAGCGGCTTTGGGAGTTTAGTGTGAGGAAGCGGTGCTAATGCCGACGCCGCCGACGCCCGCCCGCCCGCCCGCCCGCCGCGCTCAGAGCGCCCACACGCCTTTTTCATTTACCACCGCCGGCTGGCAGAGGGGGGCGCTAATCCGGCCGGAGACGGAGCGACCGCCGCCGACCGGGCCGAGCCGAGCCGAGCTCGTCCACCTGCACGAACCGTGAGCCCCGTGGACGACGCTCAGCGCTCTCCTCTCAGAACTGGCTCTGCGCTTTGGTATGTTCTCCAGCAGGGTTTTTTTTTTATTAGGAAATCCTGTATTAATAATGTCCTCGGGGGGACACTGTGACATCACCCACACGAGCGTGATGGACGAAGCTTAGTACTCTCCTCTCAGTACTGGCTCTGCACTTTGGTATGTTCTCCAGCAGGGGTGTTTAGGAAGTCCTGTATTAATCATGTCCTCGAGTGGACACCGTGCCGTCACACCCACACGAGCGTGATGGATGGAGGGACCGGGTCCCGGTTCTTCGGATGGGCGTGTCCACTGAGGGGGTTGGGGTTAACTCCGGAGGGGGGGGGGCGCTGTTTCTCGCCGTCCTCTCACTCCGAGCTCTCTGTGTTCCTGCCCTCTGTTTGCCCCCTACCTCACCGCTCCACCCCACCTGCCCCGCCCACCCGACCACAGATCCGGTTCCGTCTCTGTTCCATCCTCATCAACACAGACCCGTCACATGGTGGAGCGCGCGCCACCAATTTATGTCCCTCTCCGCCTGTGGACCCTCTGTCCTCCACCTGCTCACCTCTGTTTCCCCATCACTTCCACTTCCACATGTCCACCCCCCCCAGACCCCCCCCCCCACACACACACACTCAGCCCCACCTGTCCACACTCGCTCTGTTTGGCCTTTTCTGTCGTGTAGTTTGTTCAGGGAAACCTAACAAAGTGTGTGTGTGTGTGTGTGTGTGTGTGTGTGTGTGTGTGTGTGTGTGTGTGTGTGTGTGTTCTCCTCGGGGAACTCAGCGTGATGCACTTGGCAGGTTCTTCATCACTCAGCGGGGTCTCCGTTCCCCTCAGGTCCTCCTTTCTCTTTATCGTGTCACTCATGTGTCACTGTCTCTCGCAGGTGCGAAAGCAAACCGCTTTCTCTCTCTCTCTCTCTGTCTGTCTCTCTCTCTCTCTCTCTCTCTCTCTCTGTCTCACTCTCTCTCTCTCTCTCTCTCTCTGTCTCTCTCTGTCTCTGTCTCACTCTCTCTCTCTCTCTCTCTCTCTCTGTCTCTGTCTCACTCTCTCTCTCTTTCTCTCTCTCTGTCTCTCTCTCTCTCTCTGTCTCACTCTCTCTCTCTCTCTCTCGCCCATGAGCTCGGTTACCGTCCCGCGAAAGTTCGTGCATCGCCAACGATTAGAACGTTAGAACGTCGGCAGCCGTCGCCCCCCGCTGGCCGTCTCTGGTACTCGGCCCTCGGTCAGCTGTGTGGTCAGATGCGGATGCTGATTGTGTTTTTGGAGTTTGGATCATGTGACCGCCGCGGTTCTGCTAGAAAATCCAATTTATGTTCCACGACCTGCTTTCTGCGCCGTCGATACTCAACGCTTCAGCCGGAGCGCAGACAGCGCCTGAAAAACGATCACACACACACACACACACACACACACACACACACACACACTCTGACAGGCCTCACACCCCTGACCTCCAGACAGTCATCAGTGATAAATGGATCTGTGACACCTGAGCTGCTGGACGGAGCCCAGGATCGACCCACTGGTTGGAGGTGATAAGAGGACAAATGTCCCTCCACCCTCCTGCACCCTCCTGCATCGTCCTCCACCCTCCTCCACCCTCGAGCAGTTTCTTCATCCACTCGGTTATGTATCTCAGAGTCGTAGGTCTGAGTGGAGGCCTCACTGAGGAACCACTCACAGACATGGGGAGAACATGCCAATTCTAAAGACATGCAGCAGCTCTCATAGTCAGGTGACATGGACCCAGGTCCCAGGTGATCTCCACTACCTCACCTGCCCCTCTGACTCCGCCTCTCATTCTCTCACTTAGCGCTGTCCACTCGGCGGTCTGTGGAGACGTTGTTCTTGGGGGGGGCGTTGTTCTTGGGGGGGGGTGTTGTTCTTGGGGGGGGGGGGGTTCTTGGGGGGGGTGTTGTTCTTGGGGGGGGGGGGCGTTGAGGAACCTGAAGGTCAGGAGCTCAGACTTTTTATTGTGTCTTTATCTGAATGAGAAGGAAATCAATCAGCATTCAGAGAAATCTAAAGTTCAGGTCTCTCTCTCTCACACACACACCTCACACACACACACACCTCTCACACACACACCTCTCACACACACACCTCTCACACACACACACACACACCTCACACACACACACACACACATCACACACACCTCTCACACACACACCTCTCACACACACACACCTCTCACACACACACACACCTCACACACACACACACACCTCTCACACACACACACACCTCACACACACAGTTTTTAATAATTGGAGAAGTGCTAATGAGGAATTGACTTTCTGCTGAACATGCTTCACGGAGCTGATTGAGTTTTATCAATTCCTCCACATTAGCTGCGTCCTCCAGAGATGGGGGGGGGGGGGGGGGTACCACACACACACACACACACACACACACACACACACACACACACACACACACACGCACACAGGCTAATTAGTACTAAAGCTGGTGTGAATTGCAGCAGTGCACTGTGTGTCATGATCTTTCTCGGGGTCGGTGACGGCTGTCTGTCCTGATTCTCTAAACTATACACAGAACCCGGAGAACCCAGAGAGAACACACAGAACATAGAGAACATACAGAACACAGAGAACTGCAAGAACAGAGAACACAAAGAACACACTGAACACAGAGAACCGCAAGAACAGAGAACGCTGGGTTCTAATGAGAATCAGAGGTTATTAAGGCCTGGATGAGAGAGAGAGAGAAGAGTATGTTATGTGTGTATTTCTGTATGTGTGTGTGTATAAATATATATATATGTGTGTGTGTGTGTGTGTGTGTGTGTGTGTACATATGTGTGTGTGTGTATATGTGTGTATGTATATATATATATATATATATATATATATATATATATATATATATATATGTATATATATATATATGTGTTAGTGTATATGTATGGTAAGTAAATCTGTGCTGTGTGTGTGTGAGTGTGTGTGTGTGTGTGTGTGTGTGTGTGTGTTAAATGGTAAGTAAATCTGTGCTGTGTGTGTGTGTGTGTGTGTGTGTGTGTTAAATGGTAAGTAAATCTGTGCTGTGTGTTCATATATTTTCTGAGTTTGTTCTGAACTGGTGTGAGAAACAAATCAGGACGTTCTGATTTCAGTCAGAGGGGGCGCTGTGGTTCAGAAGCTAACGATTCAGACTTTATTTAAAACCGGACAGGTTACCCATCAGCCCCCGGGGCCGGTCCACCCGGGGCCGGTGTGTTTGTTTATAATGAGGCGGACCCGGTGTGTCCTTTAGAACTCAGAGCTGAATCCCGGTTGATGTTTGAGTTCCTGAGGTGCGCTCATCAGCGTTCCAGGTTCCGGTTCTCCACCACGGAAACTTTACAGATCCGCACCGTGATGCTGTGAATGGTTACAGCCGGTTGCCATGGCGACCAGCGCTGCTCTTACTTCTTGCTGACCTGCGCTTCGTTAATATCAAACCCAACGGTCGATGGGTTCCCGTTTGCATGTTCTCCCCCCGTCTGCGTGGGAACTCGTTTTCCACCACGTTCTAAAGACGTCCCTGAGAACGCGTCACGCTGAAGCGTCCAGTTCTGAGTCCTGAAGCATCGTCATGACGACGCAGCAAAGAGCAGCAGCTTCTGCCCTCTGAGCACCGGGATAGGCTCCATGACCATGCAACCCTGAACAGAATCATTTTATTTGATGTGTGTGTGTGTGTGTCTGGGTGTGTGTGTGTTGGGTGTGTGTGTTGGTGTGTGTGTGTGTGTGTGTGTGTTGGGTGTGTGTGTGTGTGTGTGTGTGTTGGGTGTGTGTGTTGGGTGTGTGTGTGTTGGGTGTGTGTGTGTGTGTGTGTGTGTGTTTTAATGTCTCTCTCTCTCTCTCTCTCTCTCTCTCTCTCTCTCTCTCTCTCTCAGTCGGTTTTGATGACTGCTCGGGGAACAAAGCGATTGGTTTACGGAGCAGTGACCCCGCCTTCAGAGTCGACCCTGACGGATCCGTTTACACCGAACGAGACGTGATGTCACAAAACTCATTTACATTTACAATCACAGCACACACTGCGGACGGAACACACACCTGGAACAGCAGCGTCCACCTGCAACTACAGGTGAGGGGGTGCAGTACGTCTCTGTGTGTGGGGGGGGGTGTATGTGTGTGTGTGTGTGCATGTGTGTGTGGGGGAGGGTTGTGTGTGGGGTAGGTGTGTGTGTGTGTGTGTATGTACGTATGTGTGTGTGTGTGGGGGGGTGTGTGTATGTGTGTGTGTGTGTGCATGTGTGTGTGGGGGGGGTTGTGTGTGTGTGGGGGGGGTGTGTGAGTGTGGGGGGGGTTGTGTGTGTGTGGGGGGGGGGTTTGTGTGTGTGTATGTGTGTGTGTGTGTGTGGCGTGTGTGTGTGGGGGGGGTTGTGTGTGTGTGTGGGGGGGGTGTGTGAGTGTGTGGGGGGTTGTGGTGTGTGTGTGTGTGGTGCGGGGGTGTGTGTGTGTGTGAGTGTGGGGGGGGTTTGTGTGTGAGTGTGGGGGGGGGGGGTTGTGTGTGTGTGGGGGGGGTGTGGTGGGGGTGTGAGTGTGTGTGTGTGGGGTGTGTGTGTTGTGTGAGTGTGGGGGGGTGTGAGTGTGGGGGGGGTGTGTGGGGGGGGTGTGTGTTGTGTGTGTGTGGGTGTGGGTTGTGTGTGTGTGTGTGTGGGGGGGGGTGTGTGAGTGTGGGGGGGGTTGTTGTGTGTGTGTGTGGGGGGGGGGGGGTGTGTGAGTGTGTGTGTGTGTGTGGGTGTGTGTGTTTGTGTGAGTGTGTGGGGGGGTTGGTGGGGGGGGGGGGGTGTGTGAGTGTGTGTGTGTGTGTGTGTGGGGTTGTGTGTGTGGGGGGGGGTGTGTGAGTGTAGGGGGGGGGTTGTGTGTGTGTGATGAGGAGGAGGTTCTGAGTGAATCTGATTGGCCGCTGACCTCCTCACTTCATCTTCATTTTTATTTCACAGGAAGTGACGCGTAGTTCCACAGGAAGCAGCGTGGCGGCGGGCGGGGCGTGGGCGGAGGTTCTCCTGTTCCCGTGGAGGTCGAGGTCCGGCGGTCTGCGGCGGCGGAAGCGTGACTGGGTCATCCCCCCCATCAACGTCCCCGAGAACTCGCGAGGGCCCTTCCCCCAGATGCTCGTCAGCGTGAGTCCCGCCCCCTCCTCTCTGATTGGATGGTGTGTGCGCGAGTGGTTTGAGAGCGGTACGAGAGTGGTACAAGAGCAGTGCGAGAGCGGTTTGAGAGCGGTGCGAGAGCGGTTTGAGAGCGGTGCGAGAGCGGTTTGAGAGCGGTGCGAGAGTGGTTTGAGAGCGGTGCGAGAGTGGTGCAAGAGCAGAGCAAGAGCGGTGCAAGAGCGGTGCACAAGAGGTGCGAGAGCGGTGCGAGAGCGGTGCGAGAGTGGTTTGAGAGCGGTGCAAGAGCGGTGCACAAGAGGTGCGAGAGTGGTGCGAGAGCGGTGCGAGAGTGGTTTGAGAGCGGTGCGAGAGTGGTGCAAGAGCAGAGCAAGAGCGGTGCGAGAGCGGTGCACAAGAGGTGCGAGAGTGGTGCGAGAGTGGTACAAGAGCAGTGCGAGAGTGGTTTAAGAGCGGTGCGAGAGCGGTGCAAGAGCAGAGCAAGAGTGGTTTGAGAGCGGTTTGAGAGCGGTGCGAGAGCGGTTTGAGAGCGGTGCGAGAGTGGTTTGAGAGCGGTGTGAGAGTGGTTTGAGAGCGGTGCGAGAGTGGTGCAAGAGCAGAGCAAGAACGGTGCGAGAGCGGTGCACAAGAGGTGCGAGAGTGGTGCGAGAGCGGTGCGAGAGTGGTACAAGAGCAGTGCGAGAGTGGTTTAAGAGCGGTGCGAGAGCGGTTTGAGAGCGGTGCGAGAGTGGTTTGAGAGCGGTGTGAGAGCGGTGCGAGAGCGGTTTGAGAGCGGTGCGAGAGTGGTTTGAGAGCGGTGTGAGAGTGGTTTGAGAGCGGTGCGAGAGTGGTGCAAGAGCAGAGCAAGAGTGGTTTGAGAGCGGTTTGAGAGCGGTTTGAGAGCGGTGCGAGAGTGGTTTGAGAGCGGTGTGAGAGTGGTTTGAGAGCGGTGCGAGAGTGGTGCAAGAGCAGAGCAAGAACGGTGCGAGAGCGGTGCACAAGAGGTGCGAGAGTGGTGCGAGAGCGGTGCGAGAGTGGTACAAGAGCAGTGCGAGAGTGGTTTAAGAGCGGTGCGAGAGCGGTTTAAGAGCGGTGCGAGAGCGGTTTGAGAGCGGTGCGAGAGCGGTGCAAGAGCAGAGCAAGAGTGGTTTGAGAGTGGTTTGAGAGCGGTGCGAGAGTGGTGCAAGAGCAGAACAAGAGCGGTGCGAGAGCGTTGCACAAGAGGTGCGAGAGTGGTGCGAGAGCGGTGCGAGAGGCATCCTGACTGCAGGTGGCGCCGTTGGTAGCAGCCCGTTCTCAGAGGTTCTGCGTCGGTCCGGTCCGGTTCTGCAGATCCAGAGTGAATGTTCAGAACCTGGTTAGAGTTCTGTGAGGGGGTCGCCCCCCCCCCCTCGCGGAACATCACAGGGACTTCTGGGATGTGGGCGGGACCCGCGCTAAGC
>JAFMOC010000426.1:22500-37500 GCA_019802505.1 Corydoras sp. C115
TGGTTCCATCCCTCCGATGGCGTCGGGATGACGACGGATTCCTGCCGAGTCGGCACGCCGTTCTCTCACCCCGACGCGGCGGAACGTCCACCCCGTCTCCTCCAGGCCTGGATTCCACCGAGGTTCCAGCTTTAGTTCCCGTAAATCAGAAGGTTCTGGGATCGGGGCCAGCGCTGCTGCGTGTTCATTACAAACTCCATAAAACAGAAGTGATGCGAGTCCAGGAGCGGCTCTGCTGACCCGCAGTCGGAGTTCCAATGACGATCAATCCGTCAGGGTCGGCAGAACCCAGAGGAACCTTTTAGAGAACCCACAGCTCCGTTCAACGGGACGGCCGTAGCAGAACGTGTACTGCGCCCTTCTTGGTGGGGGTGGTGGAGCTGGTGGGGGTGGTAGAGGTGGTGCAGGTGGTGGGGGTGGTGGTGATTGAGGTGGTGATTGAGGTGGTGGGGGTGGTGGTGGAGGTGGTGGAGGTGGGGGTGGTGGTGATTGTGGTGGTGGAGGTGGTGGAGGTGGGGGTGGTGGTGGTGGAGGTGGGGGTGGTGGTGGTGGAGGGGGGGGTGGTGGGGGAGGTGGAGGGGGTGGTGGAGGTGGTGGTGGTGGGTGAGGTGGTGGAGGTGGAGGTGGAGGTGGAGGTGGGGGTGGAGGTGGTGGGGGTGTGGAGGTGGTGGTGGTGGTGGTGGTGGAGGTGGTGGTGGTGGTGGAGGTGGTGGTGGAGGTGGTGGTGGTGGTGGTGGGGGTGATGGAGGTGGTGGGGGAGGTGGTGGTGGTGGTGGTGGTGGTGGGGGAGGTGGGGGTGGTGGAGCTGTGTGTTAAACGTCCTGGTGGTGGAGGTGGGTGTGGAGATGGAGGTGGAGGGGGTGGTGGAGATGGAGGTGGAGGTGGAGGTGGAGGTGGGGGTGGAGGTGGTGGAGGTGGTGGGGGTGATGGAGGTGGGGGTGGTGGAGGTGGTGGTGGTGGTGGTGGAGGTGGTGGTGGTGGTGGTGGGGGTGATGGAGGTGGTGGGGGAGGTGGTGGTGGTGGAGCTGTGTGTTAAACGTCCTGGTGGTGGAGGTGGGTGTGGAGATGGAGGTGGAGGGGGTGGTGGAGATGGAGGTGGAGGGGGTGGTGGAGGTGGTGGAGGGGGTGGTGGTGGTGGAGGTGATGTGGGGGTGGTGGTGGTGGGGGGGGTGGGGGTGGTGGAGGTGGTGTGGTGGGTGAGGTGGTGGAGGTGGAGGTGGAGGTGGAGGTGGGGGTGGAGGTGGTGGGGGTGATGGAGGTGGGGGTGGTGGTGGTGGTGGTGGTGGAGGTGGTGGTGGTGGTGGAGGTGGTGGTGGAGGTGGTGGTGGTGGTGGTGGGGTGTGGAGGTGGTGGGGGAGGTGGTGGTGGTGGTGGTGGTGGTGGGGGAGGTGGGGGTGGTGGAGCTGTGTGTTAAACGTCCTGGTGGTGGAGGTGGGTGTGGAGATGGAGGTGGTGGGGGAGGTGGTGGGATGGAGGTGGAGGTGGAGGTGGAGGTGGGGGTGGTGGTGGAGGTGGTGGGGGGATGGAGGTGGGGGTGTGGAGGTGGTGGTGGTGGGTGGAGGTGGTGGTGGTGGTGGTGGGGGGGATGGAGGTGGTGGGGGAGGTGGTGGTGGTGGAGCTGTGTGTTAAACGTCCTGGTGGTGGAGGTGGGTGTGGAGATGGAGGTGGAGGGGGTGGTGGAGATGGAGGTGGAGGGGGTGGTGGAGGTGGTGGAGGGGGTGGTGGTGGTGGAGGTGGATGTGGGGGTGGTGGTGGTGGGGGAGGTGGAGGGGGTGGTGGAGCTGTGTGTTAAACGTCCTGGCGTTCTGAAGATTCTTGGCTCAGGGATTTAAAGCTTAAATCGTCAGCGGAGACGAAATTAATTAATAATTAAATCCTCTGAATGTATAATTAATTACAGAGAACTGAGTCTGATCTCAGCCACTCACACAGCTCCTCCACCATCACATGACCTCACACAGCTCCTCCACCATCACATGACCTCACACAGCTCCTCCACCATCACATGACCTCACACAGCTCCTCCACCATCACATGACCTCACACAGCTCCTCCACCATCACATGACCTCACACAGCTCCTCCACCACACATGACCTCACACAGCTCCTCCACCATCACATGACCTCACACAGCTCCTCCACCATCACATGACCTCACACAGCTCCTCCACCATCACATGACCTCACACAGCTCCTCCACCATCACATGACCTCACACAGCTCCTCCACCATCACATGACCTCACACAGCTCCTCCACCATCACATGACCTCACACAGCTCCTCCACCATCACATGACCTCACACAGCTCCTCCACCATCACATGACCTCACACAGCTCCTCCACCATCACATGACCTCACACAGCTCCTCCACCATCACATGACCTCACACAGCTCCATCACATGACCTCACACAGCTCTGTAACATTGTAACCATGTTATGAGAACAGATCTCCTTCCAGCAGGAGGCGCTGTGTTAATCAGATCAGCCGTTACATAATGAAACGCCGCCAGGGGCTTTAACCAGAGTCCACTAATTACACAGGGCTAATTACTACTGATCTGCTCTTTATTAAACCACACACACACACACACACACACACACACACACACACACACACACACAGAGCTCCGCCCACAGCCCACGGCGCCGACGCGTTCACCTTGGCGTTTTAATATCTCGCTCATTTAATATGCAGAAACAAACTTTCACTGTAAAGTCACTGCCCCCCCCCCCCCCCCACCACACCCAACACACTGCAGACCACAATCACACCGATCACACCGCTCGAATCCCAATCTGGGTGGAGTTGGCATGTTCTCCCCGTGTCCGCGTGGGTTTCCTCCGGGTTTTCCGGTTTTCTTCCCACAGTCCAAAAACATGGATTCAAGGTGAATTGAATGCTCTCAATTGCCCCATATAGAGTGTGTTTATGTGAGGGAGTGTCCAGTGATAGATGTTCTCCCTTGGATAGGCATGAGGAACCCCCCCCCCCCCCCCCCGGAACCCTACTAGAGAATTAAGTGGAATATAAAATACAAGTAAATTTACATGTTAATAAATAATAATAATGATTCATTGGAAATTACATGTACATGTGTATGTATAGGGCGGCAGGGTGGGTTAGTGGTTTAGCATGTTCTCCTCTCAGCGCTAGGGATTCCCGGTTCAAATCCCCACCTGGGTGGAGTTTACATGTTCTCCCCTCTGGGTTCTCTGGTTTCCTCCCACAGTCCAAAAACATGGATCAAGGTCAATTGAGTTCTCCAAATTGCCCCATATAGAGTGTGTGTTTGAGTGAGTGTGTGTCCAGTGATAGATTGGCGCCCTGTCCTGGGTGTATCTGCCCAGCGCCCTAAACGTTCTACCCTGGATGGGCATGGGGAACCCCCCCCCCCCCCCCCCCCCCCCCCCCCCCCCCCCCCCACCCCCCCCCCCCCCCCCCCCCCCCCCCCGACCCTAATAGAGGATAAAGCGGAAGATAATGATGGATGGATATAAATATATATTTATGGTGATGTTGGAAACACTAACTTAATAAATCTCTCTATATATTTTAATGTCATTACTGATAATCCTCCAGACTCAGTAACCATAGCAACATTAATAATAATAAAACGAACAAAGGAATCCAAAGCAACGATCCGCAGGCTTTCCAAACACTAACGCCGTCTTATAAATAACAACGTATAAAATAATATAAAGCACCGCTCTCTTTTATCGGTAGGTTTATAGATTCATTTATATTATATATTTACACGGCAAGACACAGCAGGGAGGACACCCCCCCCCCCCCCCACCCCCCCCGAGACGAGTCTCAATCAAAACGGGGAGCGCTTAAGGAGAATTGCATTAGGACGCGGACGGAGCGCGAGGCGCGGCGCTTAATAAATGGGAATCATGTCGGTTTGGAGAACCCAGAGAATAAATAAGACGCATTACGTTCTGAAGAGGCTCGGTGGGATGGGGGGGGGGGGGGATGGGATGGGGGGGGGTGGGGGGGGGTGGAGCATCGGCGAGGATGGAGGCAGGACGGCGTGGAAATGATAAAGTCCCGGGGGCCGCGGCGCCGGCGTCCTCCGTCCTCGTTTCGCTCTTTAATTCGGCGCGTTCCCTCCAGCGGGTTCCTCTGACAGATATACGCCCGCGCCCGGGAGGTACCCCCCCCACCCCCCACCCCCCCATGTAAATATAATAGATCCCACTGTAGGTTAATGGTGATTACCCACGATGCCCCACAGCAGCCTCTCTCTTCAGGAGCGCGCGGCTGACGGATGTGAGGACGGGTGGAGGGGTGCCATTAGAACGGCGCTCAGGTGGGGGGGGGGGGGGGGGGGACGAATCGCCGTTCATCGGAACGAATCGCCGTCCGACGCCGACGTTCAGACGCTTAAAGAAATACAATCACAAACGGAACCGCATAACCCACGCAGAACCCACACAGAACCCACACAGAACCCATACAGAACCTTCTGCCCTGACACATTAAGTACAGGGTTCACCAGCAGAACGCTGTGGCCTGCGTGCATACGGGTACTGGAACTGATACAGGAACTGGAACTGGTATGGGTACTGTTACTGCAGTTGTGTGTGTGTGTGTGTGAGTGTTTGAGTGTGTGTGTGTGTTTGAGTGTGTGTGTGTGTGTGTGAGTGTTTGAGTGTGTGTGTGTGTGAGTGTGTGTGTGAGTGTTTGAGTGTGTGTGTGTGTGTGTGTGTGTGTGTGTGTGTGTGAGTGTTTGAGTGTGTGTGTGTGTGTGTGTGAGTGTGTGAGTGTGTGTGTGTGTGTGTGTGTGTGTGTGTTTGAGTGTGTGTGTGTGTGTGTGTGAGTGTTTGAGTGTGTGTGTGTGTGTGTGTGTGTGTGTGTGTTCATGTGCATCCAGCTCATTCATCATGCTGACAGCTGTCCGTGTGCAGGTCGGTGCATCCAGGTGCATCCTGGGAGACGTTGTTTTTGGAGATGAATGTTAGCCAGCGATGCTACGCTAACAGACGGCACATCTTGGCTCAGATAGCGTAGCTTCGGCTCGGATGCTAATATTTACTGTCACGCATCCAGCGGACATCAGACTCCATCACATTCACACACACACACACACACTCACTCACTCACACACACACACACACACACACACACACACACACACACACACACACTCACACACACACACTCACAGTATGGAGCAGGAGGGGTGGAGATGAAAGAGCTTTGAAAAATCGTTGAGTTTGTTCTGTTTGTTTTTTGTTGTGTTGGTGTGTGTTAGTTTTTGTTGGTGTGTATAGCTGTGTGTTACTTGTGTAGCTGTGTGTCGGTTAGTTGGTGTGTGTAGCTGTGTGTAGCTGTGTGTTGTTGTGTGTCGGTGTGTTGGTGTGTGTAGCTGTGTGTTGGTGTGTGTAGCTGTGTGTGTTGTGTGTCGGTTTGTTGGTGTGTGTAGCTGTGTGTTGGTGTGTTGGTGTGTGTAGCTGTGTGTCGGTGTGTTGGTGTGTGTAGCTGTGTGTAGCTGTGTGTCGGTGTGTGTTGGTGTGTGTTGGTGTGTGTTGGTGTGTGTCGGTTTGTTGGTGTGTGTAGCTGTGTGTTGGTGTGTGTTGGTGTGTGTAGCTGTGTGTCGGTGTGTGTTGGTGTGTGTCGGTTTGTTGGTGTGTGTAGCTGTGTGTTGGTGTGTGTTGGTGTGTGTAGCTGTGTGTTGGTGTGTTGGTGTGTAAATGTGTTAGTGGTGGACTGCTGTGATGGATAAACAGTTGATGATTTTGCTGATGTATGAAACGCTGACGCAGCATTCACAGTCGGAGTTCTGATGCAGGTTAAAAGCTTTTAGTACAGTTTCTGTAATAATAAGAACAGCTTGAAGGCGTGCTGACGGGATAGGAGGCGGCGGCGCGTGACGCGAGTGTTAGAAGATCCGCGCTCTCACGTCGTCACCATCTGCAGCGCCGTTTACACCACCTCCTCCACCACCTCCTCCACCTCCTCCTCCTCCTCCAACACCTCCACCTCCTCCACCCTCAGCATCTGCTCCCACATCAGACCCTCACACGCCAAACACACAATAAACGCCGTCCTGCAAACGCCACACGCCAAACACACACCAAACGCACGCCAAACACACGCCAAACGCACACCAAACGCACGCCAAATGCACACCAAACACACGTCAAACGCACACCAAACGCACACCAAACGCACGCCAAATGCACACCAAACACACGCCAAACGCACACCAAACACACGCCAAACGCACGCCAAATGCACACCAAACACACGTCAAACGCACGCCAAACGCACACCAAACACACGTCCAAACACACACCAAACGCATGCCAAACACACGCCAAACACACACCAAACGCACACCAAACACACACCAAACGCATGCCAAACACACACCAAACACACACCAAACGCACACCAAACGCACGCCCAACACACGCCAAACACACACCAAACGCACACCAAACGCACGCCCAACACACGCCAAACACACACCAAACGCACACCAAACGCACACCAAACGCACGCCAAACGCACACCAAATGCACGCCAAACGCACGCCAAACACACGCCAAACGCACGCCAAACACACACCAAACGCACGCCAAACGCACACCAAATGCACGCCAAACGCATGCCAAACACACGCCAAACGCACACCAAACGCACGCCAAACACATGCCAAACACATGCCAAACGCACGCCAAACACACGCCAAACGCACACCAAACGCACGCCCAACACACGCCAAACGCACACCAAACGCGCGCCAAACACACACCAAACGCACACCAAACGCACGCCAAACGCACACCAAACGCACGCCAAACGCACGCCAAACACACGCCAAACGCACGCCAAACGCACGCCAAACACACGCCAAACACACGCCAAACGCACGCCAAACACACACCAAACACACACCAAACGCACACCAAACGCACGCCCAACACACGCCAAACACACACCAAACGCACACCAAACGCACGCCCAACACACGCCAAACACACACCAAACGCACACCAAACGCACACCAAACGCACGCCAAACGCACACCAAATGCACGCCAAACGCACGCCAAACACACGCCAAACGCACGCCAAACACACACCAAACGCACGCCAAACGCACACCAAATGCACGCCAAACGCATGCCAAACACACGCCAAACGCACACCAAACGCACGCCAAACACATGCCAAACACATGCCAAACGCACGCCAAACACACGCCAAACGCACACCAAACGCACGCCCAACACACGCCAAACGCACACCAAACGCGCGCCAAACACACACCAAACGCACACCAAACGCACGCCAAACGCACACCAAACGCACGCCAAACGCACGCCAAACACACGCCAAACGCACGCCAAACGCACGCCAAACACACGCCAAACACACGCCAAACGCACACCAAACGCACGCCAAACGCACGCCGTCCTGCAAACACCCGTTGTTAAAGTGAAAAGTCGTCTTTAATGTGGCGTCACAGTTAATTAAATGAATTAAACATCCAAACTAATGATTAAAATCAGATAATACATTCATTAAGATTAATTATTCATAAGTCTTTGCATTAAATCATTAATATTCATAAATCTTCATTCTCTGGAGGATGTTCTCCTCTCATACAGATGGAGTCGGTGGTTCCACCAGGTGTGATTAGGGTGGAGGATGACTCCACTCACATGGTGGTGCAGGTGTGATTAGGGTGGAGGATGACTCCACTCACATGGTGGTGCAGGTGTGATTAGGGTGGAGGATGACTCCACTCACATGGTGGTGCAGGTGTGATTAGTGTCTGTTTAAATAGATCTGAGAGATCTAATGATGTCGGTATGAAATCGTTAAGGTTAATAATTAAATGAAGATATTAACGAAGGCGGAGGAGCTCTGATGAAAACGCTCCTCTGATTTTAAGGAGATGAATAAGAGCTGCGGGTGGAGCAGACGGTGGAGCCATCATCATACAGAACAGGTGGTCCATCAGCAGGACCAGAGGAACCATGGAAACCAGCAGCGCTCCCCACGGATCGGCCTAGAACTTAGAACGTTACACATTTAGAACGTTACACACTCTAAATGTTACACATTTACAACGTTTCACATTTAGAACGTTACACATTTAGAACGTTGCACACTCCTCAGTTGTTCTGCTTTAATGTGGTTCAGCGTTCTCACCTGCAAGGACATTTTTGGTCCTGGTGCTGCGCGGATATGGCGTGTAGTTGGCATGTTCTCCTCATGTCTTTATGAGGTGTACTGATGAGGTCCACTTGGGCCGGTTCAGACTGTGATCCTCCTCAGGTCTCAGAACATGAGTCTTTGGGTTCCGTGGTTCCAGCTGTGTGAAGGTCAGGTGGACGGCGGACAGTAAACAGAGTAAACGTCTTACGTAAGCGTCTCGTCTCAGGACATGAAACTTTAATCAGGTCTACATCCACAGCGCTCCTCCGTTTGAGTTCTGCGGGTTCGGACCGGCGGTACCGGCTCTGCTGTTTATTTAAAGAGGACGGGGACGGACCACGCCCTTCACACAGCTCTTTTTATTTTATTTTCCTGGTTCTCCTGCCGCGACTCCGGTTCTAGGCCGCGGCCGCTGGCTGAACTCGCAAGGCGTGAGATAAAGCACAGCAGCCTCGGAATGCAAACGAGGAGAACGCCGAGTCCGCAGTTGAAAGCGTGCGGACGGCCCGAGGCGGTTCCGGCTGCAGAACGTTCCGGAGGACGTCTCTCCGCTCTGATGGAGACGATCCTCAGAGGAAGCTCAGGAAGTCCGGCCTGTTCGGACCACTTTTAATAAACGTGCTCGGCGCGTGAACGTTAACGGACCTGAGCGTCGGGAGGAAACGAGATTAGAACCCAGAACGTTTTCAGAACGTCTTCAGAACATCTTCAGAGCCCCGAAACGGCAGTCTGCAGTCCAGCGCCGTTAACACGCCTCGCTTTGGAACCGGCCCGGTTTTAGACGGAGTGTGTATGGAGCTGTCTCCACAGCTCACCGTGGAGCTGTAGATCAAGAGCGCGGTTCCGCCGCAAAGAACCGAGGACGGAGGACGGAGAACTTCATAGAACTTCATAGAACCAGAAATTCAAAAACAATCTTTATTTTTTTCAGATATTCCTTTAAGCTGTAAATGTTCAATAGGAAGTGGAAATAAATCAAAAGTCGTGTGAAGATTTCTATGAAAGAAGAAGAAAGAGGGCGTGGTTTACATCTCATTATTATTCAGGGGGAAGGAAAGGGGCGGAGTCAAAGAGCCTTTAATCTCCATCCCTGTCTTTATTTATCCTCTCGCTGTTTAAAGGTTTTAGTGTAATTGTGTCGTTTTTAAAGCTTATTGGCCATGCGCAGCATGTGTGTGTGTGTGTGCGTGTGTGTGTGTGTGTGTGTGTGTGTGTGTGTGTGTGTGTGTGTGTGTGTGTGCGCGTGTGTGTGTGCAGGGTGCAATCAGCCGACAGGCTCTTACACATCAGTAATGAAGGAGATCTCACTTTGATCCCCCGACAAATAGGTCATTTAAACAGCACCAAGTTACACACACTCTCACACACTCACACCACACACACACACACACACTCACACACTTACACACACACACTTACACACACACACACACACGGATGCTCCCACTCTTTCTTCTGTAATAAGAAATGAAACAGGAGGTGAGCGCTCTTTCCTTCTAGTGTTCTTCAAACCGAATCAATTATCATTCATTACCCTGAGGAGTGTGAGTGTGTGTGTGTGTGTGTGTGTGTGTGTGTGTGTGTGTGTGTGTGTGTGTGTGTGTGTGTGTGTGTGTGTGTGTGTGTGTGTGTGTGAGCCAGTCTATCCCTCCAAGCCTAAGCGAGCTGCAGAATGGAGATCTCATGCGGAAGTTTAGAATTCTTTACAGTTTTGTAGATTATTGCTTCGTTCACACAAATAAGGGCCTTCCCCATACTGTTTCCACAAAGTTCCAAAATCCATGATTGGGACATGGATGAGACTGAATAACCCACACACACACACACACACACACACACACACACACACACACACACAGAGCCGTGTAGCATTAATGCAGTACCACCCCCGGCCACCAGTCTTGGCTCACACAGTTGTGATAAGCGGCTCGTACAGAAAGAGCAAAAGATAAATGAATAAATATTTATGGTTCTTACTTTCGCAGATGCTCTGATTACACACTTATTTAAACCAACACACACACGCGTTACACACTGTATTTAAAAACCAACACACACACGCGTTCACACTTATTTAAACCAACACACACCGCGTTACACACTTATTTAAACCAACACACACACACGCGTTACACACTTATTTAAACCAACACACACACGCGTTACACACTTATTTAAACCAACACACGACGCGTTACACCACAACCAACCACACACACACGCGTTACACACTTATTTAAACCAACACACACACGTTACACACTTATTTAAACCAACACACACACGCGTTACACACTTATTTAAACCAACACACACACGCGTTACACACTTATTTAAACCAACACACACACGCGTTACACACTTATTTAAACCAACACACACACACGTTACACTTACTTATTTAAACTTATTTAAACCAACACACACACGCGTTACACACTTATTTAAAACCAACACACACACGCGTTACACACTTATTTAAACCAACACACACACACGCGTTACACACTTATTTAAACCAACACACACTCGCGTTACACACTTATTAAACCAACACACACACACGCGTTTACACACTTATTTAAACCAACACACACACGCGTTACACACTTATTTAAACCAACACACACACGCGTTACACACTTATTTAAACCAACACACACACGCGTTACACACTTATTTAAACCAACACACACACGCGTTACACACTTATTTAAACCAACACACACACGCGTTACACACTTATTTAAACCAACAACACACACACGTACACACGTTACACACTTATTTAAACCAACACACACACGCGTTACACACTTATTTAAACCAACACACACGCGTTACACACTTATTTAAACCAACACACACTCACGTTACACACTTATTTAAACCAACACACACACGCGTTACACACTTATTTAAACCAACACACACACGCGTTACACACTTATTTAAACCAACACACACACACGTTACACACTTATTTAAACCAACACACACACGCGTTACACACTTATTTAAACCAACACACACACACGTACACACTTATTTAAACCAACACACACATTTACACACTTATTTAAACCAACACACACACGCGTTACACACTTATTTAAACCAACACACACACGCGTTACACACTTATTTAAACCAACACACACACGCGTTACACACTTATTTAAACCAACACACACACGCGTTACACACTTATTTAAACCAACACACACACGCGTTACACACTTATTTAAACCAACACACACACACGCGTTACACACTTATTTTAAACCTTATTTAAACACACACCACGCGTTACACACTTACACACACTCACGTTACTTATTTAAACCAACACACACACGCGTTACACACTTATTTAAACCACACACACACACGCGTTACACACTTATTTAAACCAACACACACTCGCGTTACACACTTATTTAAACCAACACACACACGCGTTACCACACTTTATTTATTTACACAAACCAACACACACACGCGTTACACACTTATTTAAACCAACACACACACACGCGTTACACACTTATTTAAACCAACACACACACGCGTTACACACTTATTTAAACCAACACACACTCGCGTTACACACTTATTTAAACCAACACACACACGCGTTACACACTTATTTAAACCAACACACACTCACGTTACACACTTATTTAAACCAACACACACACGCGTTACACACTTATTTAAACCAACACACACACGCGTTACACACTTATTTAAACCAACACACACACGCGTTACACACTTATTTAAACCAACACACACACGCGTTACACACTTATTTAAACCAACACACACACGCGTTACACACTTATTTAAACCAACACACACACGCGTTACACACTTATTTAAACCAACACACACACGCGTTACACACTTATTTAAACCAAACACACACACGCGTTACACACTTATTTAAACCAACACACACACGCGTTACACACTTATTTAACCAAAACACGTTACACACACACACACACACGTTACACACTTATTTAAACCAACACACACACGCGTTACACACTTATTTAAACCAACACACACACGCGTTACACACTTATTTAAACCAACACACACACACGTTACACACTTATTTAAACCAACACACACACACGCGTTACACACTTATTTAAACCAACACACACACGCGTTACACACTTATTTAAACCAACACACACGCGTTACACACTTATTTAAACCAACACACACACACACGCGTTACACACTTATTTAAACCAACACACACACGCGTTACACACTTATTTAAACCAACACACACACACGTTACACACTTATTTAAACAACACACACACACGTTACACACTTATTTTACACACTTATTTAAACCAACACACACACACGTTACACACTTATTTAAACCAACACACACACGCGTTACACACTTATTTAAACCAACACACACACGCGTTACACACTTATTTAAACCAACACACACACACGTTACACACTTATTTAAACCAACACACACACGCGTTACACACTTATTTAAACCAACACACACACGCGTTACACACTTATTTAAACCAACACACACACACGTTACACACTTATTTAAACCAACACACACACGCATTACACACTTATTTAAACCAACACACACACGCGTTACACACTTATTTAAACCAACACACACACGTTACACACTTATTTAAACCAACACACACACGCATTACACACTTATTTAAACCAACACACACACGCGTTACACACTTATTTAAACCAACACACACACACGTTACACACTTATTTAAACCAACACACACACGCGTTACACACTTATTTAAACCACACACACACACCGCGTTACACACTTATTTAAACCAACACACACACGCGTTACACACTTATTTAAACCAACACACACACGCGTTACACACTTATTTAAACCAACACACACACGCGTTACACACTTATTTAAACCAACACACACACGCGTTACACACTTATTTAAACCAACACACACACGCGTTACACACTTATTTAAACCAACACACACACGCGTTACACACTTATTTAAACCCAACACACACACGCGTTACACACTTATTTAAACGTTACACAACACACACACGCGTTACACACTTATTTAAACCAACCACACACACAACGTTACACACTTATTTAAACCAACACACACACACGTTACACACTTATTTAAACCAACCAACACACACACACTTATTTACACACTTATTTAAACCAACACACACACGCGTTACACACTTATTTAAACCAACACACACACGCGTTACACACTTATTTAAACCAACACACACACGCATTACACACTTATTTAAACCAACACACACACACGTTACACACTTATTTAAACCAACACTTCATATTAGGCGGCACTCTGGCTTAGTGGTTTAGCATGTTCTCCTCTCAGCACTAGGGATTCCTGGTTCGAATCCCCATCTGGGTGGAGTTTGCATGTTCTCCCCGTGTCTGCGTGGGTTTCCTCCGGGTTCTCCGGTTTCCTCCCACAGTCCAAAAACATGGATCAAGGTCAATTGAATTCTCCAAAAATTGCCCCATATAGAGTGAGTGTGTGTGTGAGTGAGTGTGTGCCCAGTGAAAGATTGCCCCCCCTGTCCTGGGTGTATCTGCCCAGCGCCCGAAACGTTCTCCCCTGGATGGGCATGGGAAACCCCCCCCCCCTTCCCCCGCGACCCTAATAGAGAATAAAGCGGGAGATAATGGATGGATGAATGAATGAACCTCCATATTACAGATGGAGCTGGACACCCCCCCCCCCCAATCCCGGGGTCACACTTCATAGCCCCGCCCACTCGCATACTGCTGCTGATGTCGAT
This sequence comes from Corydoras sp. C115, assembly GCA_019802505.1. Lineage (NCBI taxonomy): Eukaryota > Metazoa > Chordata > Actinopteri > Siluriformes > Callichthyidae > Corydoras > Corydoras sp. C115. The sequence continues at coordinate 36,551 of JAFMOC010000426.1, forward strand.
GTTGCAGGCCATCGGGTTCCGGATCGTCCACCTCTGTTGGGTTTTTCTGGTTTAATTCAGCAGAACCGTGAGAGTGTTCTCTAAATATCTGTGTTTTCATGCACACACACACACACACACACACACACACACACACACACAGTGGGCATGAGCTCGGACTGTCAGGAGGAGCAAACAGATGAAAAACGATGTTGCTTATTTCCTCCAGATGGAAATATTGAATTTCGGGTGTGATATGGTCCAATCCCGCAGAACATGTGTGTGTGTGTGTGTGTGTGTGTGTGTGTGTGTGTGTGTGTGTGTGTGTGTTAATGATATCTGTAGCTGTAGAGAGCAGCAGGATGATGGATGCTGCAGTATGTGTGTGATTGCCGTGCTGATTGTGTCCTAATGGACTCCCGTGACCGCGCCCGTGGCGTCTCAGGGCAGACAGACCGTAATCTCCCCGCCGCCGATCTGTTACACCTTCAAACCGTCGCCGCCGTGTAAACTTCAAACGGTGCGCCGATCCGGGGGGGGGGCCTCAGGTGGTCCGCCCGGATCCGCAGCACGGACAGGACGTCGGGTGGTTTAACAGGTTCTCCTCTCGTCCGCAGATCCGATCTGATAAGGACCGCTCCATTAACATCCGATACAGCATCACGGGGATGGGGGCCGATCAACCGCCCAACGAGGTGTTCAGCATCGACCCGGAGAGGGGCAAGATGTACGTCACCAAACCGCTGGACCGCGAGGAGAGGTCGTCCTACCACGTGAGTGCAGAACGTTGACCGGTCACTGAGTGCAAACCGAGATCCACGGCTTTACCTCCCAATTATTAAATAACCAGGCTTTAAACGTGCAGCAGCCATCGAGTGTGTGTGTGTGAGTGTGTGTGTGTGTGTGTGTGTGTGTGTGTGTGTGTGTGTGTGTGTGTGTGTGTGTGTGTGTGTGTGCGTCACTAACACCTC
>JAFMOC010000426.1:45000-140000 GCA_019802505.1 Corydoras sp. C115
GATGTGTGCGTGACGCTCGCTCTCGCGGCTCTCGCGGCTCCGTTTCAGTTTAGCGGCGCGAATGCCGCGTGATAACCGCGAATTAAAGCCTGGTGTGCATTCAGCTCTCTGCGTCCTATCCCTTCCTTTCGTTCCGTCCGCTTGTCTCCTCAGTTTAACTCCGTTGTTCTGTGAAGCACTCCTGTGGAGTCAGATTCATTTAGTGAGCCGACTCCTTTGAATGAATCATAAACTCAAAATACAAAGAGCCTCTGAAATGAAGGTTGATTTGTATTTTTAATAAAAGTTTCGGAGGGAAAAGCCATGAGGGTCACATTTCGCCGCTTTAAAGGCTTCAGAAACATTGCGTGATGATCGAGCAGTGAGACGTAAAGGGAAGAAAAGTTTCTAATTGACACTTTTAACTCTCCTTTAAGACGCGCGACGAGACGCGATCCCCGCGCGATAACGAGCCGTCGTTAACAAAACGCCGCTTTGTACGTCGTTCATTACAATGACACCGTAACGAGCGCCGTCCTTTTACGCCGTTCTCATATCAGCGCTCTCTACCGGTCGCTGGTCGTATTACCGGCAATGCCGAACTGGACATCAGCGCCCCCTTGTGGGTCCTGATATTATTATTTGTCATTAGTGTAGATCCAGGCGGCACGGTGGATTAGTGGTTTAGCACGTTCGCCTCTCAGCACTAGAGTTTCCCGGTTCGAATCCCCATCTGGGTGGAGTTTCCATGTCCTCCCCGTGTCCGCGTGGGTTTCCTCCGGGTTCTCCGGTTTCCTCCCACAGTCCAAAACATGGATCAAGTCAATTGAGTTCTCCAAATTGCCACATATAGAGTGCGTCTGTCTAGTGATAGATTGGCGTCCTGTCCTGGGTGTATCTGCCCAGCGCCCGAGACGTTCTCCCCTGGATGGGCATGGGGAGCCCCCTCCGCAACCCTAATAGAGGATAAAGCGGAAGATAATGGATGGATGGATGGATTGTGTAGAACTCTACATCTGTAAATTCGTTAGGATCCCGGGATGTGGGACGGCTGTTTTTCGCCCGGTGTCTTCTGCATTAAAAAAAAAAATTTTGAACCACCTACAGTTTTGGACTTTCCACCAAAACACCGTTTTTTTAATTAAGACGCGTTTAAAGCAGGTGAAATGTGATTTTTCGCATTTCTTTCCATGAGAATGCAGATCGGGCTCGCGAGCTGAAAACCCGCCTTCCGCAGACGGATGCGTCTCTGTGGAGACGACGGGACAGAATGAGTGCAATCAGGCGCAGACGGGTTCACGGAAACCAGGTTCTCTGTTCAAAACAAGTAGAAATAAAGAGAGAGAGAGAGATAAAGAAATGAAATAATGTCAGAAATGGCGTGGTGGTGGGTGAGGACGCGCTCGCGTTGGTTGCGGCAGTCGATCCGGTGTCACACTGCCCACTGAGAGCGCTTTAAACGATTGCCAGCGTGGAATTAAACCCTCAGTGTGTCATGTTGGCGGCGCTTCCGAGGCCGTTATGATCCGGGAATGTGGGACGATCACAGCCGAAGATCCAGCCGGGTTTTTTTTTTTTTTTTTTTTTTAGTCCAACAAAGAGTCCACGGTTTCTGTTTATCAGCCAAACACAGCTGTCCCGAAAGTCAGACGTGGAGGACGCGAGAACGCGATCTGCGACGGTGCGAAGAAATGTCTGCAAATAAATCCGTGTCTCAAAGAACGTTGGGAACGTGTCCCGCTCTGGAACGCTGCTTGATTTTTCTTCTTTTCTTCTCCTGAACCCGTCCTCAGGTTCTCCTCCAGCCAGCAGCACGGGGACCCTGCAGATCTTCCTGATCGACGTGAACGATAACGCCCCGTCCCTGGTTCCCCGCGAAGCTCAGATCTGCGAGAGGTCCAGCATGAACTCGGTCAACATCACGGCCGTGGACGCCGACACCGAGCCCAACGTGGGGCCCTTCATCTTCGAGCTGCCCCTGTATCCCTCCATCATCCGCCGCAACTGGACCGTGTCCCGGATCAACGGTGAGAACCTGAACCGGGACGTTCCACTCCCCACCGACCCGACCGATGACCCAAACGTCCTGACATGTTCCACCCACAGGAGACTTCTCCCGCCTGAGTCTGAGGATCCAGTTCCTGGAATCGGGCGTGTACGAGGTTCCGATTTCCGTCTCTGATTCGGGGAACCCCCCGCTGTCCAACCGCTCGGTCATCAAGGTGAAGGTGTGTCCATGCGATGAGCACGGGGACTGCACCGCTCTGGGGGCCGTGGCCGCCGCCGGTCTGGGCACGGGGGCCATCATCGCCATCCTCATCTGCATCATCATCCTTCTCAGTGAGTTCCGATAAGGTTCCACTACAGGACAGATGTCCTAAACCCGCGGTTTCTGAAGTGTTCTGCTCGTTCTGCAGGTCTGGTTTTGCTCTTCGTGGTCTGGATGAAGAGAAAAGAGAAAGAGCGGCAGACCAAACAGCTGCTGATCGATCCCGAAGACGACGTCCGGGACAACATCCTCAAATACGACGAGGAAGGAGGTGGAGAGGAGGACCAGGTATCTACACCCGACTCCTATGTGGAACCTTTTTTAAAATTTAAATATCTCACCTGATGGTTTGCGTTGTGTTAGCATTGTGCTACATGCTACATAGCGCCGCGTCATGGTAACGTTCCCTCGATCGCGCGTTCTTCTGTAGGACTACGACCTCAGCCAGCTGCAGCAGCCCGACTCTCTGGAGCACATCATGGGGAAGACCCCGGGGATCCGACGGGTGGACGAGAGACCCATCGTTCCGGAGTCCCAGTACCCACTGCGGCCCTTGGTGCCCCACCCTGGAGACATTGGGGATTTCATACACGAAGTGAGTTGAATGTTCACGTCATGAACCCAATTTGGCTCTTTCAGGCGTGTCCTGGTTCGTACCCCTCCCCCCCGATGTGCCTCCATGGCTGGTTCCTCCAGAGAGTAGAGGAGGAGGACGACCTAGAGATAAACAGCGTCAACGAGTCCTTTGAATCAATATAAAATGTTTAAATGTAAAGGTACGTTGTTTCTTAAGGAAGGAACCTTGTGAGAACTGGGGCTCGGTGGGGGGACCCCTCCTCCTTGGGTTCAGTGCAGATTTCAGTGACAGGGTCTTTAACTGGAGAGTTCCAGGTTCCAGCCCCAGTTCTGCCTGGATGCCGCTGTGGGCTGCTGGGCCGGGCCCTCCGCCCCGAGAACCTTGAATTGCAATCACGTCAGTGGCCCCGGACAAAGGGCCCCCATTCAGTTGCCATAAAGCTCAATTGGCTGGAAGGGTCCTCACACCCTTGGCTCGAATCTCTCCGCCGTGAAAATACCAAATGCCTCATTAATGCAGCTGGGTTCCAGTCCACATCCCCTTTTGGGTTCCAACGACGGCGGCTGCGGCCCAAACAGAGGGGGGCGCTAATTTAATCAGCGTGCATTCAGACAGACGCCGGCTGCGTTAAAAAAAAAACGATGCTCTGTTGGAGAATCTGGTCAGGGATCCAAACCCGACATCTGCTCCTAATTGATGCGGCGTGTTTCTCCCCACAGGGCCTGAGAGCGGCGGACAACGACCCGACGGCGCCGCCCTACGACTCGCTGCTCGTGTTCGACTACGAGGGCAGCGGCTCCACCGCCGGCTCGGTCAGCTCGCTCAACACGTCCAGCAGCGGCGAGCAGGACTACGACTACCTCAACGACTGGGGGCCGCGCTTCAAAAAACTGGCCGACATGTACGGAGGCGGCGACGACTAGAGGCCCGGAGGGGGGCGCTGTTTTCCTTAAGGCTCTTCCCACGCCACCCGACCTGTGGCGACAGCCAATCGAGGGCCTCTTTTTTTAAAAAAAAACACCGCACCTACCGATCGCCCGGCTCGGAAGAGACTTGTGTAGGAAGATGAACCTGCGTTGGTTTTTTTGTTTGGTTCTTTACGTTCTGTTCTTTTTTTTTTTTTTTGGTTTTTATTCACGCTTCTTGGAGGAACCTTCCTTTTGGCTGGAGAACACGTTCCGCTGTTCCGCTGACGTGGCGACAGCACCTAAAAAAGAGAAGATAATATTTAAAAAAGCGAAGGTAGGCGGTCGTCGTCGTCGTCTACACGCAACCCGAAGAAGCCATTTGTTTTTCTTTCTCTCAGCCGAGAAGAGAAGCTATCGTTGCCGTCGTCGTCGTCGTCGTCGTTCTTCGTCGTTTAAGAAGTGCCTTCAGTGGTGCGTAGTTTTTTCGGATTTCTCACGATCTCAGGATTGGTCTTCTGTCCAGACCGACACCTGACATTCACTGCTACACTAGAACCCCCCCGGCATCTCGAGGTTCTCCTGCGAGTGAGGTGAAGAGCTCGGAGTTTAAGTTCAGAACCTGCTGTGGATTCGGGTTCCTCACCTTCACCACCTTCAGAACCGTCTTTGCGAGATGATGTGGAATGTGTTGGTTTTGAGACGGCAGAGAGCGAAACAGAACTTTTAATGATAATTAACGTTCTAGATCAAAGAACGTCGCGAGGCGTGTCATATATATATGAGTTCCGTTGGGCGTCACTACTGAGGGAGCAGGTTGCATGAGCTCCATGTCTCGGTCGGTCTTTGTCTCCTGAGAAACTTCTGTGTGGAAGTCGGTGGACGGTTCCGTCGTTGTGGGCGGGACGCGTTCAGAATCCGTTAATTAAGTCAACGTGTTAACGACGGAACACTTCAGACAGGACGCAGAAACCCGTGGATGTCCTCTCATAGCTTAGAACCATTAGGAAACGCAAACCCCATTTCTGACCTAAAGCTGGAAGAGGTTCCCCTGCTTCGTTCTCAACACATTCAGAAAGAACCTTTAAACACTGGAGCAGAGATTTTTACAGGTTCGGCGTTCCTGTTCAGGCTCGTCTGATTACTGATTACTCTTTGGCTGGTTCTCCTCGTAGATGTTCTACAGAGATCCAGACTGCAGCCGGTCAGTGGATCAGAGACGCTCTGTATTAATGCAGTGCAGAACCGAACCCGGAACTGTCCTGCTGACACTTGCAGAACCATGACGGACGTCGGCTTTTGCGCCGACGTTCCCAAGCAAGATTTAAGCGCAACGTTTTTACAAAAATCCCAACTTTAAAAAGAAATGGGGTTTGTGTGTGTGTGTGTGTGTGTGTGTGTGTGTGTGTGTGTGTGTGTGTGTGCATGGCCAAAAGTACTGGGACACCTACAAGAGCTTTTATAAATTGCCCTTTCTACATTTTGGAGTGTCTGAGGGTTTTAGTCTCTTCTTCCAGGAGACCGTCTGTGTGATGAGGGGACCTGGCTCACAGTCTCAGTTCTAATTCATCCCACGGGTGTTGGAGGTTTTGGCGTCAGAGCTCCGTGTGGCCCAGTCCGGTCCGTTCCACTCAGCTCACCCGACCGTGACCCTATGGACGGAATCGCAAAGGGCCTTCCCCAAAGTGTCCTCAGAAAATTGTTAGTATATATTTGATGATCGGCGCAGCTCTCCGGCTCAGAGGTCTGTCCTGATACTTTTGTTCTTTTGAACTTTTCCTCGATGTAGGAAGCCGGGTCTGAAGCAGGGTGATCGATGTTTCTGATACGATATTGCGTGATATTGAGCGAAAACCGATAACGGTGTTAACGATAAACTCCGGATTCGGGACGTCAGGACCGGGGTCGTGATGCCGGGGTTTGCGCGGTTTGGAGACGGGTTCAGGAGAACGGCGGGTTCCGAGCCCCCCCTCACCCCCCCACACTGTCTGTCTGTATATATGTGTATTAAATGCTTGAACCTGAACCAGTGCGGCAGAACCGGACCTTTTTGCATGTGTCTTTTTCTAACGGCCCCCTGACGACTATCTATCAAATATACTGAAGAAACGAGGCGACCCGCATGACCGTGCTTGACCTTTAGTTCTCTCTTCTGTTCCCTTCTGTTCCGTTCTGTTCTTCTCCATTCCTTTCCCAGAAGGCACTCGAGTGTATAATCCTCACCGAACCGAAGGAGCAAAAGTATATACACAAAAATATATCTATATGGAATAACCGACTTAAAAAAAAACACGATGGTTGCACAGTGCAGACGTTCAGAGCGACTTTTTTTGTAAACTGTTGACAGCACAAATATTTTGTATTGTTGTTTGTACCATTTTTGTACCAAAAAGGGAGAGAAAAAAAAAAAAAAGCCGGAGACAAAAAAAAAAAAAAAAAAAGGGAGGAAAAAGAAAGTGCAGATGGTTTGTTTGAAGCTGTGTTTTTAGTGCCACTGCGATCGGTTCTGTATGTACGCAACCCTGCAGAATAATCGTGTATATAAACGCCAATGGCCCTGTGTTACACTAAATAAAGCTCCCCTCCTTTTACTGCATCCCATAATGCCTCATTATTCCACCTCCACCCTCGTTATTACTCCCCCCCCCCCCCCCCCGAGGTTTCATACACTCAGATTTGCACCCAACATTCAAAAAGGGGACTTCCCCAAACTGTTCTTCATCCAAATCATGTTCACTGTATCACCAAAAGGGCGGCACGGTGGCTTAGTGGTTTAGCATGTTCTCCTCTCAGCACTATGGATTCCCGGTTCGAATCCCCATCTGTGTGGAGTTTCCATGTTCTCCCCGTGTCTGCGTGGGTTTCCTCCGGGTTCTCTGGTTTCCTCCCACAGTCCAAAAACATGGATCAAGTGAGTTGAGTTCTCCAAATTGCCCCATATAGAGTGTGTGTGTGTGAGTGAGTGTGTGTCCAGTGATATATTGGCATCCTGTCCTGGGTCTATCTGCCCAGCGCCTGAAACGTTCTCCTCTGGATGGGCATGGGGAACCCCACGACCCTAATAGAGGATAAAGCAGGAGATAATGAATGAATGTATCACCAAAAGTATTCAGTCACCTGCATTGGCTTCCATCTGATCTGAAGTGACGTCCCGTTCCTGATCCATAGGGTTCTAGAGGACGTGGGTCCACCCTTTGCAGCTAGAACATCTTCAGCTCTTCTGTGAAGGCCGTCCTCGAGGTTCTGGAGGGTGTTGATGGGAAGTCTGGAAGTGCGTTGGTGAGGTCACACACCGATGTTGGACCAGAAGGCCTGGCTCTCAGTCTGCATTCTAATTCGTCCCAAAGACTTTCTATTTAAGGTCAGGTCTCTGTCCTCATGTCTGTATGAACCTTGCTTTGTGTTCTGGTGCTCCGTCATGTTGAAGAGGACGGGACAGGCTCCAAACGGTTCCCCCGACGTTGGGAACGTGGAACCGTCCAAAATGTCCTTTCAGTGGAACTAAGGGGAACCACGCCAGTTCCTGAAAAACACCCCCCCCACCATACCCCCCCCCCCACCAAACTTTACACAATGCAGTAGGACGAGTACAGTTCTCCTGGAACCGCCAAGCCCAGCCCCGTCCCTCAGATCTCCAGATGGAGGAGCGCGCTCCGTCACTCCGGAGAACGCGTCTCCACCGTTCTAGAGTCCAGTGGCAGCATTCTTTACACCGACGCTCTGCATTGCACTTGGTGATCTATGTCGTGGATGCAGCTGCCAGACTGCAGAACCCGTTCCTTCGAGTTCTCTCTCTGCGCTCGGTTCTCGAGCTCATCTGAAGGCCACGTGAAGTTTGAAGTTCTGTAGTGATCCACTCAGCAGAACGTCAGAGACCTCTCGGCACTATGACCCCGCTCCGTCAGGTTCCGTGTTCTACCACTCGGTGGCCGAGTCGCCGTCGTTCTCAAACTCTTCCATGTTCTTATGATCCAGCTGACGGTGGACGGTGGAACGTTCCGGAGTGAGGAACCTTGAGGACTGTTCCTCAGGTGACGTTCCAATAGAGTCCCACGCTGGAACTCACGGAGCTCCTGAGCGAGAACGTTCTTTCACAAACGTTTGTAGAAACAGTCTGCTGGGTTTATACACCTGTGACCATGGGAGGAATCGGAACACCGATTCTGATCATTTCGACGGGTCACACTTTTGGCGGTACAGTGAATGTAGCGGCTCAGACTCACCACCAGAGGCCGCTGTGCCGTTAGCCGCTCGCCGCTGTAACATCAAACTTTGTGAAACCTTTGATGTTTTTCTTTAAGCTTTTTAAACTTCAGACATTTTCAGGAAATTGAAATGGATCTGCAGAGATCCGAGGGGCGGAGCCAGCGTTCCGCGCTCAGGTTAAATAAGTGGAACCCCGCCGTCGGACCGAAGCGCCCGCTCGTCTTTTAATTTGGTGTGCGCAGGCGGCGGCTCACCGGCGTTCTCCTCCCATAATGTAACACACAGATTATCAGAGACTCGCGGAACCCGCAATGCATTATTCATTCAGTACATTGTTGTGAGCGCGCCTCTCTCACGGCTCTCTCTCTCGCGCCTCTCTCACAGCTCTCTCTGTCACGGCTCTCTCTCTCGCGCCTCTCTCACAGCTCTCTCTGTCACGGCTCTCTCTCTCGCGCCTCTCTCACGGCTCTCTCTCTCGCGCCTCTCTCACGGCTCTCTCTCTCGCGCCTCTCTCACGGTTCTCTCTCTCGCGCCTCTCTCACAGCTCTCTCTCGCGCCTCTCTCACGGCTCTCTCTCTCTCGCGCCTCTCTCACGGCTCTCTCTCTCTCGCGCCTCTCTCACGGCTCTCTCTCTCGCGCCTCTCTCACGGCTCTCTCTCTCTCGCGCCTCTCTCATGGCTCTCTCTCTCGCGCCTCTCTCACGGCTCTCTCTCTCACGCCTCTCTCACGGCTCTCTCTCTCTCGCGCCTCTCTCATGGCTCTCTCTCTCGCGCCTCTCTCACGGCTCTCTCTCTCACGGCTCTCTCTCTCTCTTGCCTCTCTCACGGCTCTCTCTCTCGCGCCTCTCTCACGGCTCTCTCTCTCGCGCCTCTCTCACGGCTCTGGATTTCGGGCAGCGGAGGAGAAAATGTTTCATTTTGTAGTTTTATTAGATTACGGCTCGCACGCCCGTCGCTCCCTCGCCTCCCGATCGCCGATCGATCAATCAGGTGAGGACTTCTAAAGACAGATTCTCTATCATGAGGTCTGAGCCTATCCCGTCACTGTGAACAGCTATAATCACCATGTGAATCCATTTTCACAGACACACCTGTGTTAACGAAGCGTAGAGTACGGGACGCAGCGTACCCATCACCACATAACGAGGACATGATGTCCTCACACGATCCGGGTTCTACTGACCCACACAGAACCTTGGATTCAGACCCTGAGTTGGTCACACACTGCCTGTTCCACCTCTCATACCAAAAAGAGGGTGCCGTGATGTTTAAATGCCGTCGAGAACATGAGTTCAGGTTGGAGACACGTTCCTGGGAACCGATGTGTGTTTCATTGTATGTGGTGACGTCTTGAAGCCACATGAGCGACCATCTCAGAAACTGGAGCCTGGAACCCCATTTCTCTCGGTGACGTCCACCTCACCCCGTCTGGAACCCGGGGAACCGACACAGGACCGTTCGTCTGAAACATCAGGACGGCGCGAGCTCGTAAGTACGTGAGATTTATTAACGAGGTTCACAGTTGAAATATTCAACCCTAGGTGGCAGCATTATGGGAGAGAACATGCCAACTCCACGCAAACAGGAACTGCTCACCATGTCCAGGGATCGAACCCAGGACCATGAGGTGAGAGAGCGCTGACCACCAACCCAATGAATCTGATCTGTTTATTTGCAGCGTTGTACCAGAGCCAGCCACCAGAGGGCGTCTGGGTTTGGGCTTCAGTTCCCACTGGCTGTGGTTCAGAACACATTGAGGACACCCTCACTCTCTGAGGGTTCCGGCGATGAAGTTCTACTGTAGCACCACACCCGACCCCTCCCTCCCTTCACCACGCCCCCCTGGAGGGATCGGTCTCATGTGCCTGTGGATGGAGATGGTGGAGGTTCTAAATATACGGTGTGTTAGGGAACGTAAGATTATAACTCTGACCTCTGAGTCTGCTCAGCGAGCGCGTCCCTCAGGGAACAAATTAAAGTGGAAAAACATCAGCATCCAAAAACATCTCACTTCAAACCCGGCTGCGACGCTCCGGCACAGGGCTGAGCTCCACACTGCGCCAACAACACTGCGCCAACAACCCCGCAGTCCAGCTCGCATTTCTAAATGCTCTCTACATTTCAGGAGCTGATGAAGATGATGGAGCCAATAGAGTTGATGAAGACGATGAGGCTGGTGCAGCTGGTGCAGCTGGTGAAGATGATGAGGCTGATGGAGCTGATGAAGATGATGAGGCTGATAGAGCTAATGAAGATGATGAAGCTGGTGGAGCTGATGAAGACAGTGAGGCTGGTGGAGCTAATGAAGATGATGAGGCTGATGGAGCTGATGAAGATGATGAGGCTGGTGGAGCTGATGAAGATGATGAGGCTGATGAAGATGATGAGGCTGATGGAGCTGATGAAGATGATGAGGCTGATGAAGCTGATGAGGCTGGTGGAGCTGATGAAGATGGTGAAGCTAATGAAGATGATGGAGCTGGTTGAGCTGATGAAGAGGATGAGGCTGATGGATCTAATGGAGCTCATAAAGCTGCTGGAGCTGATGAAGCTGAAGGAGGACAAATTGAAGACATGCTTTTCCCTGAAGATCCACGGTGAGAAACCACATCACCAACATACAGAACATCATCCTGTAGTTTCTTACATTTCTGAAGTTCATTCTGCGCATGCCAAATGTTTACGAACAAAAGTATTGGGACAGCCAACCATTCCACCTAACATCTGTCCTGATGTTCCAGAAGCAGTTGGTCTCCTTTAACTTTTGCAACTAGGACAGTTCCACTCCTCCTCCTCCTCCTCCTCCTCCTCCCCCTCCTCCTCCTCTGCAGCAGTCCTCTACATCGCAGGCCTGGACCTGCAGGTATGGGGAGGACATGTAGACTGCATACAGAAAGGCCGTGTGGTCACCCGTTCTGGAACCGAACCCAGGACCCTCTCACTGGTACCGGTTTAGTCCCGGTTGGCTGTCCACATGGTTTTGGTTCCAGACTGCAGAATAAAATGAGGAGTTTATTTTCTTTAGTTGGTATAAAGTTGGCGTGCTGGGGCGCGCTGCGGGTCGTTACGGCGCGGCGCTGATGATGAACACCCTCCACCTCCACCCCCCCCCTCTCCCAGGTGAAGACTAAAGAACCCGAAACGAGTTCGTCCTCACGCCGCAATAAAAGTTCTGCAGAATGCAGAGAACGCCGAGTCTGAGCTTCGATCGTAAAGTGGAACCAAATAAATCTTTAGAGCGCCGCAGTTTAGAGCGCCGCCGTTCGTTCCCCTCGCAGGTTCCCCTCGCAGGTTCCCCTCGCAGGTTCCTCTCTCAGGTTCCTCTCTCAGGTTCCCCTAGCAGGTTCCTCTCGCAGGTTCCACTCGCAGGTTCCCCTCGCAGGTTCCTCTTGCAGGTTCCTCTCGCAGGTTCCTCTCGCAGGTTTCCCTCGCAGGTTCCTCTCGCAGGTTCCCCTCGCAGGTTCCTCTCGCAGGTTCCCTTCGCAGGTTCCCTTCGCAGGTTCCTCTCGCAGGTTCCTCTCGCAGGTTCCCCTCGCTCTCGGTGGAGCTGCAGACAGATAAATTAGCTCATGTTTAATTAGATTGAATTCATTACGGTGTTTGTTTGAAGTCGTTACAGCTGCTAAGAACTTATTACAGACACAGATGACGTGGAGGTGGGATCATCCAGAACATACTGCTGCACCCATCGGTCTGAACACCTCCACCACGCTCCTCCACCACGCTCCTCCACATCCTGTGAGACAGTGTGAGACAGTTTGAGATGGTGTGAGATGGTGTGAGACAATGTGAGACGGTGTGAGATGGAGTGAGATAATATGAGATGGTGTGAGACGGTGTGAGACGGTGTGAAATGGTGTGAGACAATGTGACGATGTGAGATGGTGCAAGACAATGTAAGATCATGTGAGAAAGTGTGAGATGGTGTGAGACGGTGTGAGATGGTGTGAGACAATATGAGACGGTGTGAGACGGTGTGAGATGGAGTGAGATAATATGAGATGGTGTGAGATGGTGTGAGACGGTGTGAGACGGTGTGAGACGGTGTGAGACAATGTGACGATGTGAGATGGTGCAAGACAATGTAAGATCGTGTGAGAAAGTGTGAGATGGTGTGAGACGGTGTGAGATGGTGTGAGATGGAGTGAGATAATATGAGATGGTGTGAGATGGTGTGAGACGGTGTGAGATGGAGTGAGATAATATGAGATGGTGTGAGACGGTATGAGATGGTGTGAGACGGTGTGAGATGGAGTGAGATAATATGAGATGGTGTGAGATGGTGTGAGACGGTGTGAGATGGAGTGAGATAATATGAGATGGTGTGAGACGGTGTGAGATGGAGTGAGATAATATGAGATGGTGTGAGACGGTATGAGATGGTGTGAGACGGTGTGAGATGGAGTGAGATAATATGAGATGGTGTGAGATGGTGTGAGACGGTGTGAGACGGTGTGAGATGTTCTTCAGCAGATGAAATGGGGGGTTGGGCACCGTTGGTCGGTGTTGGCACTTGTGCGCGAGCCGGAGAATGAATTGGCGCTAATGACGGCTAATGGAACGGTGGAAGTTTGACACGGAGCGTTTTAGCCGAGCACTCTCGCACGGCGTGCGCATAATAATCTCGCGTATCGCAAATTAGCATAACAGCTGGCGCCGTAATGGCTTCCTAAGTGCTGTTGTGCCCCGATCAGGTTAGCGGGTTTGTTAAAGCTTTTATTTCACTTTCCTTTTCCTTTTTTTTTTTTACGTTCCGTTTCACGGAACAAACTTCGGAGCGGACGCCTGCGTCGCGCTGCAAACTGTTTAATTGCCGGAGACCTTTATTTGACGAGGGCGCGTTTAACGGGTCACGCCACCCACTTTCGGAAAAACGCCGCAAAGTCCGGAAATTATGGAAGCTGGTCGTCTGAGTCGTCCACCCGAACGGCTGCGTCTCTGCGTCTCGGCCCAGCGCCGGGGCACGACGCCTTCTGACAATTTAATTAAAGCCGGTCACGTGATCAGCTCGTTAGAGGAGTGCTCACTCATTAATGCGTCATTTACAAACTCCAACGCTGACCGGCCACTTTATTGGATACACCACTCTGATGGTTCCACCGTACGCTACACCACGCCCTCTCTGACAGGTTCGAGGCCCGGTCGTTAACTCTTTCATTTTAATTTGGTGTTGGGTGGTTGATCTGGGATCAGTCTGTGCCGGTGTTCCACCTCTTCATGATGCAACCAGGGAGCCCTCGCAACTAAGTACCCTGCAGGATCTGCCCCTTTTAATTCTACAGTGTGTCAATCAAACTCATGGTTATTAATTAATTACTGAGCTTAATCAGCACATTCCTGGAGGCATGGTCAGCTCTTCCATGGTTCTGCGATGAGTACAGGATGGAACCTGGATTTTTATTGGACCGGCGGTCCTGCAGGACGCCCTCAATGGACTTATAGGGTTTTTAATTGTTAAATACGGGTCACATGATCAGCACACGATCTGTACATGGCTGTCCTACACTGTTAATGCTGAAGGACGATGCGGGGGGTGCGGTAGCTCAGTGGTAAGGGTGTTGGGCTATCAATCTGAAGGTTGGAGGTTCAAATCCAAGGTCCACTGAAGTTTCCAGTGTGAGTCCTTGGGCAACACCCTTAATGCTCCAGGGGGCGCTGTGATGAACCCTGTGCTCACCTTGTAAGTCTCTTTGGATAAAAGTGTCCAATAAATGACCAAATGTAATGTAAATGTAGGACGATGAGTCTCCCACTGAGCCTCGGTCCTCACAAGGTTTCTTCCTTAAAATATCAACATAACATGGAGTTTTGCCTTGCCGCTGTCTCTTGCTCTTTGGGGGTTTAAAGGTTTATAACTCTGTAACGCTGCTCTGTGACGACGTACGACTGTAAATGACTTGATGTTGATCATTAATACCCCCCGTCCCCTCACCTGGACCGGTGGGAGGTTGAATAATCACTGTCCCTCACCTGGACAGGTGGCAGGTTGAATAATCACGGTCCCACGGCAGCCCTCGTCACACAAAGACGTGAGGAGCGTCAGGAAACGAAGGACGCCCGTAATGTTTTAATTAGCGTTGTGCTTCTGAACGTTTCTTTTTATGGCGCCAACAGCGGCGCGCTCTTCACCTGTCTGTTTAGATATTCCGTTAGACGCACACATTCGTTTCATTGGCTCGTTCTGCGTTGTAATCAGCGTCTATTGTGAAACCGAGAATGAGCAGAACGGGACAATGTGGCGGCGCTCGCCTCGGCGGATGTTTGCGAGCTTTAAAATGATGCTTATTTTCTTTTTTTTTTTTTTTCTTTTTTTTTGATGCCCGCCGTCCGGACTGTCGGAGCTCGGCGCCGATTTTCTGCACATCATCCATTTTCTCTTCAGAAAACCTCCATTATGCTCGCACCAGAATAGGGTGAGTTTAATGAATTTTATCTCCACCTACACACTTTATCTGCCCCCCCCCCCGCCCCCTCCACCACCACCACCATTCAAATTCTGGCACGGCTGCACTTTCTTAAAATGGCCTTTTTTTTAATGTATGATATTTTCCAACCCTGTAACAAAAGGCCCCTTTATTTTCCCCTGTTTCCTGCAGAAGGGAAAAGTTTTACTCTGTACGCGAGGACAAAAGAGCCGGCGCGAGAGCGCGAGAGAGAGGGAGAGATAGAGAGAGAGAGAGAGAGAGAGAGAGAGAGAGAGGGAATAATAAAGGCTATCTGTCTATCTGTGGCTGGTTTTTATGCCGGGTTTCATTACCGCCGTTCAGGGCCCGTCCTTTGCGTGTAATTCCCCCCGGGGTGCGAGTGGCAGATTTGCAAAGGAAATATAAAATTATAGTTTAGAGCGGAGCGTAAAGCGCGGCGGCGGCGGGCGGGCGGGCGGGAGGATGCAGAAGGACTTTTATTGCAGTAAAAGTGGCGCTTTTATGATATTGTGTTTGTGTTTTGTGGCTGCGGGGCTGAAGACACCTGACGGATCCGACAACAACAGGCTTGTTTTATTAAACGTATACGTTCCTCGCTTTCGGACGCGTTAACGCCGCGTGCGTGGCATCGGGTCAGCGGAATTCCACCGACACGGCAGCAGCAATTCTGAATCAAAAACAGGACGTATGAGAACTCTGAGGTCATTAACAGGTTCTCCGTCTCTGGGGTTCTCATCCATTCATTCATTATCTTCCACTTTATGCTATATTAGGGTCGCGGGGGGGGGAGAACATTTCGGGCGCTGGGCAGATACACTCAGGACAGGGCGCCAATCTATCACTGATCACACACTCACTCACTCACACACACACACTCTATATGGGGCAATTTGGAGAACTCAGTTGACTTGATCCATGTTTTTGGACTGTGGGAGGAAACCGGAGAACCCGGAGGAAACCCACGCGGACACGGGGAGAACATGGAAACTCCACCCAGATGGAGATTCGAACCAGGAATCCCTAGTGCTGAGAGGAGAACATGCTAAACCACTAAGCCACCGTGCCGCTGTCTCTGGGGGTCTGAATTCCGAAATCTTTCCGAGCCCAGAGACCGCTGTGAAATCTGGGACAGGGGGTCCTGTGGTCCTGTTACTGCCTCCCTCTCCCTCTCTCTCCCTCTCGCTCTCTCTCTCTCTCTCTCTCTCTCCCTCCCTCACCTCGTTGGCTCCGCCTCCCGTTCACTAGCCGGCACAGTGATGTTCTAAACATCCGTCCTTTCGTCATCATCTTCAGCTTGTCCCATACTGGAGTCCAGGGGAGAATGTTCCGGGTGCTGCAGAGATACACCCAGCAGAGGGCGCCAAACCATTGCTGGGCACAAGCTATATGGGGCAATTTAAAAGCATTCAATTCACCTTAAGTCCATGTTTTTTAGACTGTAAAAGGAAGCCCACATGGACACGCGGAGAACATGCAAACTCCACCCAAACTTCTTGGGACATGGATGCCCGGTTCTGAGAGGTGGAGGTGCCACTGTGCCAACATGTAAACAGTCATATCGTACCCCCCCCCCTCCCCCTCAGGTGAGTATTATGGGGTGGAACGCGCTGAAAGCCACTTGATGTCCATTTGCTCTGTCTCTGATGGGCATCAGAGGGTGGAGGAGGTGGACGTGAGTGCGTTGGTCTTTCTGTCTGAAGCGTGTTTTGATGTCCTCTTCACTCGCTGACTGTTTACTCGCTCCGCTCTCCACTCGAGTGCTCGGCTTCTCCAGAGCTGGAACTCCACCAAATCAACGAGCGGCTGAGGACCGCACCGCGGACCGCGCCGCACACCCCGCTGTTCCCCACACCCCGCTGGTCCCCGGGGTCCTCACACCCCGCTGGTCCTCACACCCCGCTGGTCCCCGGGCCCCGGGGTCCTCACACCCCGCTGGTCCCCGGGCCCCGGGGTCCTCACATCCCACTGTTCCCCACACCCTGCTGGTCCCCGGGCCCCGGGGTCCTCACACCCCGCTGGTCCCCGGGCCCCGGGGTCCTCACACCCCGCTGTTCCCCGGGCCCCGGGGTCCTCACATCCCACTGTTCCCCACATCCCGCTGGTCCCCGGGCCCCGGGCCCCGGGGTCCTCACACCCCGCTGGTCCCCGGGCCCCGGGGTCCTCACACCCCACTGTTCCCCACATCCCGCTGGTCCCCGGGCCCCGGGGTCCTCACACCCCGCTGTTCCCCGGGCCCCGGGGTCCTCACATCCCACTGTTCCCCACATCCCGCTGGTCCCCGGGCCCCGGGGTCCTCACACCCCGCTGTTCCCCGGGCCCCGGGGTCCTCACATCCCACTGTTCCTCACACCCTGCTGGTCCCCGGGCCCCGGGGTCCTCACACCCCTCTGTTCCCCGGGCACCGGGGTCCTCACATCCCACTGTTCCTCACACCCCGCTGGTCCCCGGGCCCCGGGGTCCTCATGCTGGAATCATCATTCACATCAAAGAGGACGCACATCACAGAGCCCCGCCCCGCCCCGCCCCACCCCGCCCCTGCCCCTAAAATAGCATTCAATTACACATTCACACACACATTCACACACACTCATATTCACACACATTCACACTCACACACACAGGAGCAAATTATGAAGGACTCTTTATTGTGGGAGAACATGCAAATTTCAAACAAATCAATGGCACAGTCAGTAAATAAAGCACGCAGCTTTAGAACCCTTTGATCAGTGACTCTGATCTGACAGTGGCGTGGTTGTTGGTACCAGATGGGTGAATAATCACTCCGTTCACAGTACACAGTTCCTGGTAAAGTTCTTGGTGTGTGAGAGTGTGTGTGAGTGTGTGTGTGTGTGTGTGTGTGTGTGTGTGTGTGTGTGTGTGTGTGTGTGTGTGTGTGTGTGTGTGTGTGTGTGTGTGTTTAAACAGTGTTTATCTTCAGCGTGCAGGAACCTGAGAACCTGAGGATTAGGGCTGTTAGTGTTTGATCAGGTGACGTGTTGGTTGGAGGAGGATAATTTATTCGTAATTAACGGCTCCCGCTGCAGTTAGCAGGCGTCTCGCTCCTCTGATCGCCGCTAATTACCGCGTTAATACGTTACGCCACCAACACGGGGCTGTCGTCCTCACAGCTCTATCAGCGCAGCACCAATCAGAAACCAGAAACAACCTCCTCTCAATGAAGGCAGCATGAACGGGGGGGGGGGGGGGGGGGGGGGGAGGGGGGGGGGGGGGGGGGGGGGGGGGGGGGGCACGACCTGGGGGGGGGGGGGGGGGGGGGGGGGGGGGGGGGGGGGGGGCGCGGCGGCGAGTCGACCTGCAGGCGTCCTGATCGGCACCACGGACACCGCAGGTGTGATTAGGGTGGTGGATGAAGCTCAGGACTGCAGTGACGCTGACGTGGTGGGGGTGCCAGTGTGTCCATGTGTTTACACCCTGTGCCGTTACACACCTCCACCTAACAGCGCCCCCTTGTGGATGGAGAATTAGAGTGTTCTTCATCCTGTGACACAGGATGCTGCGGACAGGACGAGGGTGGAGGGTGGGGACTCAGAGAACATCAGAGAACATGCTAAAGCGCACTAACAGAGTCTGTAGAGGGACAGATGGACTACAGAATGGAACTGTAGGACTACAAACCCCATCAGTCTGATCAGAGGAGACGATCTAATGGACAGTGATGTAAAGGACGCTGCTCTCTCTCTGTGTCTCACTCTGTCTCTCTGTCTCTCTCTCTCTCTCTCTCTGTCTCTCTCTCTCTCTCTCTCTGTCTCTCTCTCTGTCTCTCTCTCTCTCTGTCTCTCTGTCTCTCTCTCTCTCTCTGTCTCTCTCTCTCTCTGTCTCTCTCTCTCTCTCTTCTCTCTCTCTCTCTCTCTCTCTCTCTCTCTCTCTCTCTCTCTCTGTCTCTCTCTCGGTGTTAAGCCGCTCTGTGGTGTTTCTGAGTGAGCAGCTGTGTTTTCAATCAGGTATCACTGTGGGAAACATGATGGTTTGTGACACAAACATGACACTCATTACCTCCATCCAACAGCGCCTCCATCCCGCCGCTCCGCCCGCCGCTCCGCCCGCCGCTCCGCCCGCCGCTCCGTCCGCCGTATCCATGGACATTTCTTCACCCGCTGTAAGCTCTGCCCAGAGTAACAGATCCACCACCTTATTAACATCTGCATCCCAACATCTGGGTCTGCGCATCATCTGTGTGTGTGTGTGTGTGTGTGTGTGTGTGTGTGTGTGTGTGCGTGCGTGTGTGTGTGTGCGTGTGTGTGTGTGTGTGTGTGTGTGAGGACTTCAGACTGATCTTGGAATCGACAGCTTTCCCACAGCCTGGTTAACGGAGCTGATTAACAGTGCGACAGTGCCCCCTGTGGGCTGCGGGCTGCACTGCAGCACTGTTCTTAAGGAGCCAGACAGAGAGACATAGAGAATGAGAGAGAGAGAGAGAGACAGAGAGAGAGAGAGAGAGAGAGAGAGAGAGACAGAGAGAGAGAGAGAGACAGAGAGAGAGAGAGAGAGAGAGAGAGAGAGAGAGACAGAGAGAGAGAGAGAGAGACAGAGAGACACAGAGACAGAGAGACACAGACACTGTCCATTAGATAGTCTCCTCTGATCAGACTGTTGGGGTTTGTAGTCCTACAGTTCCATTCTGTAGTCCATCTGTCCCTCTACAGACTCTGTTAGTGCGCTTTGGCATGTTCTCTGATGAGACCTCAGCGTCTCTGTTGGACGGAGATTAATCCACCAAACCTCCACCCTCGTCCTGTCTGCAGCGTCCTGAATGGTTGTGATGTCATTATTAACGGCGCATGGTTGAGTGGAATTAGTAACACCACATTAACACACGATCACTGGAAACCTGCGTTAAGGGGGAGTTTGGTATGTTCTCCCCACGTGTTTGTTTGTTTCTTTTTACCTCTGCTGTGAAATCAGTCTGTTTGATTTTATAGGTTTATAACGAACAAACCATCTCTCTGTTGTCCAGTGTATTGCTCTGTGTGTGTGTGTGTGTGAGTGTGTGTGTGTGTGTGTGTGTGTGTGTGTGAGTGTGTGTGTGTGTGTGTATGTGTGTGTGTGAGGGATTTGAGGATATTCCAGTGGTGTATTACTCAGTCCAAATCAATAGGAGTGTGTTTTGTCCACAACTTTTACCTATTAGAGACCTCGGCGGCTGTGTGTGTGTGTGTGTGTGTGTGTGTGTGTGTGTGTGTGTGTGTGTGTGTGTGTGTGTGTGTGGGACTCTTACAGTTGATGTCGTGTTTTATAGCCCTGTTTGCTCCGTCACACACTGCAGTGTGTATCGATCGGACAGATCTACAGTGGTGATTCGACTGCCCTATTACACCTCCCACCATCCTACTCACACACACACACACACACACACACACACACACACACACACACACACACACACACACACACACACAGAGGGTTTAATCAATCCCTGCCCAGCGAGCCATTACCGCTGCCATGTGTTGGGCGATTAGAGGGTGTTATAGACGTCCAAAACTGCTTAAAACGACAAAACTCCCTCCACGGGGGAGGAGCCTCAGGAGTGAGACGGAGACGGAGACGGGGTGAGCCGTGACGCCTCAGGAACCTCATCTGCAGGCGCAGCGCCACCACCGTGTTGCTCAAAGATCAAAGTCATATGAAACACAGGTTCCGCCCACCCGGAACCCATCCTGTTTTCACTACAGAACGTCGTCTCGAAGCAGCTCCACGACGGCCTACACGTCCTACACGTCCACACGTCTCTATTTTGTTGCGGTGGCCTCAAAGTGGCAGGGTTGTTGGCACCAGACGGTCGTGAGTCACGTGTCTCTGTAAAAAAAAAGATATTTGCGCAAAAACACGTCCAACCTCAAGGATGGGGGTTTAAATAAGAACCGGGGAATCAATCAGAGGTCTTAAAGACAGGAACACGCTTTAGAAGACGAGAATTGTTCCTCTGGACAAATACATGTGAATCCGGCCGACCTCGTTCTAATTCTGATTTCCATCCATTATCTTCCACTTTATCCTACATCAGGATCGCGGGGGGGGGGGGGGGGGGGGGTGGGGGGGGGGGTTTCCCCCATGCCCATCCAGGACAGGACGCCAATCCATCACTGGACACACACTCACTCACACAGACACACACACACTATATGGGGCAATTTGGAGAACTCAATTGACTTGATCCATGTTTTTGGACTGTGGGAGGAAACCCACACAGACACGGGGAGAACATGCAAACTCCACCCAGATGGGGATTCGAACGAGGAATCCAAGTGAGGAGAACATGCCAACCACTAAGTCACCGTGCCGCCTTAATTCTGATTTCATATGTTTGTTTCTTTGATCTGTTGAGTTCTGCACTGTTCTAAAAGGAACTTCACACCGACACATGGAGGACATGCGAGGTCAGTGGACTGACCCTCTTCATGTTGCTTGTGTTTGTCCTTACCTGGACCTTCTGGATCGGGTTTCAGATGTTCTGATGGTTCTATAGTTGTTAGTTCGATAGTGTTGGATGTCCTCCGAGCTCGTTAACACAGACATGTTTGATATAATTTCATATAATTAACATATCATTAAATCTTTTAAAGGCCCAGGTACTGACCGGTCGCGACCTTTATTCCTGGATCTGAATGTTTTGGGTTCTGCAGGACCTCTGTGGTGGATCTCAGAGTCAGGATTACATAAGCGGCCGGTATGTGACCGAAAGCATGTGCGCTCGGACGAGAGGACGGCAGCAGGTCTCAGTTTACGCAAACTCATCTGGAACAATCCGAGTCAACAGAAGGACAAGGCAAAGGTCATCGGACCTCGGCGGAGCGCCGGCCGGCCCGCATATCTAATCTGCGCTCCTCCATCGATTATCCATCTTCTATCGACCCCGGCTCTTATCGGGAGCTCGCGGGTCGCGTTGCGTCTTTCAGAGCCAAAGACAGACGATGGGACGTGTCTCCGGGGCGGGGGGGGGGGGGGGGGGTCACTGCGCGAGTCAAGTGGAGCTTCTTTAAACCTGAACCATGAGGCCGACACGCCGGGTTCGAGTGCACAGCGTCCGTACCTTCGACCGCTCCGCGCCCTCCAGCTCAGCGTCATACTGCAGACAGTCCACCCACCCTAATGTCCTGAACATACAGTAAGAGACAAGGCCTTCCCCAAAGTGTTGTTTACATGTTCCAAACTGAATCGAACTTAAGCACGTGGGGCAAGCTGCAGAAACCAAACCGCCTCTGCCTCCGTCATCTTGTGTTTTGAGGCTTATCCCTGCATTTTATTTATTTATTCATTTATTCATCATTGTCTTTCTCTTTATCCTCCACTAGGGTCACGGTGGGGGCGGTGAATGTTTTCGGGCGCTGGGCAGATACACCCAGGACAGGGGGGCAATCTATTGCTGGCCACACTCATACAAGCACACTATATGGGGCAATTTGGAGCATTCAGTTCAAACTGGATCCCCAGCGCTGAGAGGAGAACATGCTAAAGCACTAAGCCGCCGCGCCGCCTGAGTAAATGATTCGTTTGCTGAGTTGTTTTTGCTGATCGTGTCGTTCATTGTTTGGTCTGAGCGATGCTGGAACGCTGCAGGTGAGGATTAGAGCTTCGGGTTGCCATGGTAACCTCCAGCTCCGCATCGCTCCGTCACGCTGACATTTTAAAAAGACGACTAAAGTCCCATGATTCATCTGATTCATTTAAGTCTTATGATTCATCTGATTCATTTAAGTCTTATGATTCATCTGATTCATTTAAGTCTTATGATTCATCTGATTCATTTAAGTCTTATGATTCATCTGATTCATTTCATTCTTATGATTCATGTGACTCCTGTGTACAGAGCACCGGAGCACAGTGTGAGGATGAGTCCCTCGACATTCGGTTCTTTGCTCCCAGTTCCTGCAGGTTCTGCGGTTCTCTTTTGGACCTGCAGCAGGTTGTGGTTCTGCGGTTCTGCGGTTCTGCGGTTCTGCAGTTCTCAGGCTGAACGCTTTTCAGTTTATAAATATAAAAATGAGTTTCATCACGATGAGAATCAAACATCTAAATTGAAACCCACACGGTGTGTAAAGATCAGAGCATTAACACACACACACACTCACACACACACACACTCACACACACACTCAGACACACAATCACACACTCACACACACACTCACACACACACACACTCACACACACACTCACTCACACACAATCACACACACACTCAGACACACAATCACACACTAACACACACTCACACACACACTCACACACACACTCAGACACACAATCACACACTAACACACACTCACACACACACTCAGACACACAATCACACACTCACACACACACTCACACACACACTCAGACACACAATCACACACTAACACACACTCACACACACACTCACTCACACACTCACTCACACACACACTCACACAATCAAACACTCACACACACTCACACACAATCACACACTCACACACAATCACACACACACTCACACTCAGACACACAATCACACACTAACACACACTCACACACACTCACACACACACTCACACACACACTCACTCACACACAATCACACACACTCACACAATCACACACTTACACACAATCACACACACACTCACACACTCACACACTCACACACTCACACACACACACACACACACACACACTCACACACAATCACTCACACATACACTCACACACACTCACACACACACTCTCACACATACACACACACTCACTCACTCACATACACACACACACACACACGCTGTGGGCGTCTCCCATATTCACCTGAGAGGTGTTTCCTTCTCTCTGGGAGATTATAAATACTCTCACACACACACTCTCAGTCAGAAACTCTCTCTCTCACACACACACACACACACACTTGCTGTTCACGCCGTGGGTGATCTGTGTATCTTGGAGTTAAAGATGCTGAAATCTCTGCGTTATCAGCTCAGGGTGAGTGAGAAATCTCTCAGAACTTTATTATTAGAACAAATTAATCAGTTTGAAATGACAACAAACACGACAAAGGACACTCATCAACACGAGCACTCATCTGAAGACATCATCTAAAGACATCATCTGAAGACATTTAAATCATCTAAAGACATCATCTGAAGACATCATCTAAAGACATCATCTGAAGACATTTAAATCATCTAAAGACATCATCTGAAGACATCATCTAAAGACATCATCTGAAGACATTTAAATCATCTAAAGACATCATCTGAAGACATCATCTAAAGACATCATCTGAAGACATTTAAATCATCTAAAGACATTTAGAACTCTGCATTCTGTTAAATAATGAAAACGGTTTTTATAAAACTCTTCATTTCCTGAATTCTCTTTAGTTTATATTAAACACATTACTTTATTATAATGTTTATATTAAAACGTGCTTCATTCTTACTAATTAATTTACAAAATAAAGCGTTAACAGCATTTCCATGAGGATTTATAGGTTTTTATAGGCAGTGCAGACCTAACGTTAGTTTTCAGTGAGTCGGAGTTCTTAACCATGTCAGGGTTGGGGGGGGTGGGGGGGGGCGGTGGTTATCAGCTCAGTCTGTTATGTAAATGAAGCGGCAGTGTTTCTTGGTTAATCTCTGATGGTAATCAGCTGTGGACGGAGTGAAACATGAAAGCGACTTCACGGTTCCACCAGTGTTTGATGGATGAGATTAATTGATATGCAGGATCAATAGAATCATTAGGTTTGCGCAGGAACGGCGTGCTGATGACGCAGGATGTGAACTGACCTGCTGTTGACGTGCAAATAAAAGCTCAGATCCCGATGGACACGGGCCTTCCCCATGATTGATCTGTAGATTAAACCAATCTATCACTCACACTCACTCACACACACACTATATGGGGCAATTTAGAGCATTCGATTCACCTTGAATCCATGTTTTTTGGACGGTGGGAGGAAACCGTGGAGACGGGAGAACATGTAAACTCCACCCAGATCGGAATTCAAACCTGGACTTCCCCAGCACCGAGAGGAGAACATACTAAACTACTAAACCAACATGCCAACTAGCGATGACATCAAATGTGTTCTGAGAGAGAGATTCAAACCCGTGTGTTTTGGTCGCAGGCCGCTCGTCCCTCCGTCTGGTTCGAGGGCAGTGTGGAGGACGAGCAGGACGAGGACGAGGACTTCTTCGTGTTGGACGAGCAGGAGGAGGACTCTGACGGACAGAAGCTGGAGAACACCTGTGCATCGTGGGACGTTCCCCATCTGCTGGGTCTGGAGGAGGTCGGCGCCAACAGTGGGTTTGAAACGGCGCTGTCAGAACCCAGCAGAGTTCTGAACGCCAATCAGATTCAACAGGTAACCATCAGAACCATCAGAACCATCACAACCAATCTGTAGAACCATCAGAACCATCAGAACCAATCAATAGAACCATCAGAACCAATCTATAGAACCATCAGAACCAATCTATAGAACCATCAGAACCAATCAGAACCAATCTATAGAACCATCAGAACCAATCTATAGAACCATCAGAACCAATCTATAGAACCATCAGAACCAATCTATAGAACCATCAGAACCATCAGAACCAATCTATAGAACCATCAGATAATCTGTACTGTAGAACCATCAGAACCAATCTATAGAACCATCAGAACCAATCTATAGAACCATCAGAACATTCAGAACCAATCTATAGAACCATCAGAACCATCAGATAATCTGTACTGTAGAACCATCAGAACCATCAGAACCAATCTATAGAACCATCAGAACCAATCTATAGAACCATCAGAACCAATCAGAACCAATCTATAGAACCATCAGAACCAATCTATAGAACCATCAGAACCCATCTATAGAACCATCAGAACCATTCACAACCAATCTATAGAACCATCAGAACCATCAGATAATCTGTACTGTAGAACCATCAGAACCTTTAGAACCAATCAGAACCATCGGAACCTTCAGAACCAATCAGAACCATCAAAACCTTCAGAACCATCAGAACCTTCAGAACCATCAGAACCTTCAAAACCAATCTATAGAACCATCAGAACCAATCTATAGAACCATCAGAACCATCAGAACCAATCTATAGAACCATCAGAACCAATATATAGAACCATCAGAACCAATCACAACCAATCTATAGAACCATCAGAACCATCGGAACCTTTAGAACAACCAGAACCTTCAGAACATTCAGAACCAATCAGAACCATCAGATACTCTGTACTGTAGAACCATCAGAACCAATCAGAACCATCAGAACCATCAATAATCTATAGAACAGACTGTGTGTGCACTGTTTCTTTAAAACAAGGTAATGAGTGTGTGTGTGTGTGTGTGTGTGTGTGTGTGTGTGTGTGTGTGTGTGTGTGTGTGTGTGTGTGTCCAGCTCTCAGAGTGGCTCCCTGCCGGGTTGAAGCCGTGTGATTGGACGTTGGCGTATCGGACGGAGACTCACGGCAGCAGCCTGCGGACGCTGTACAGAGAGACCAGTCGTCTGGACCACTGCATGATCGTCCTGATCAAAGACACCTACAACCAGGTGAGCAGAACCAGGGGTGCCGGAGCCTATCCCAGCACTGCACACCATGAGCACAGGGAGAACATACAAACTCCAGAAAGGAGCATGCTGGGAAAGCAGCTGGGACTTGAACCCAGGATCTTCATGCTATGATGTACTGCCCCCTGGTGCATGGTGCTATAACTCACATGATGATTGTCATTTGTTCCAGGCCTTTGGTGCCGTTTGCTCCGCCCCTCTGGGACTGAGCCCCGCCTACTTTGGGACAGGCCAGACCTTTCTGTTCTCCTTCTCTCCGGAGCTGCAGGTCAGTCCTTTGGGTCGGTTCTTGTGTGAATGGGTTGAAAAGTTCTGGTGTGATTAGAACGAGGTTCTGGTTCCAGGTGTTTAAATGGACCGGGGTCAACTCGTACTTCATCAAAGGCAGCGTGGACGCTCTGATGTTCGGCGGAGGACGGTAAGGCGGGTCAGGTCCCTGCCCGCGGGGTCGGTCGGTTGGCCGCTGTGCGGGGTGTGGTTGACCTCATCGTTGCTGTTCCCTCGCAGGGGCCGCTTCGGGCTCTGGCTGTACGATGACCTGCTGCACGGACGCAGCCAGCCCTGCGACACCTTCAACAACGCCGTGCTGTCCTCCAGCGAGGACTTCCTGATCAATCAGCTGGAGGTCTGGGCTCTAAACTGACTCTGCACTCTTTGTAACCTTCTACCAATCTGAGCGGTGAGGGGGCCGGGGGCCGGGGGCCGGGGGCCGGGGCCTTGGCCGGGCTCTACAGAGGAGGCGCTCGCTCCCGACGCGGGGGCCGATGATGAGCAGGACTGCCGTGCGTCTGAGGGATGTGGATCTGAACCCCATCATGCCTCACCAATCACCATTTAGGAAATTAAGGACTCGGTTCTGTTGAAGGATTCTGCTGACGGTTGTATGGATGGCCACCAGATGGCGCTGCAGGCATAGGGAAGTTCCCGGATTGGCTTTGACGGCATGGGAAAGCGGCGTGTAGTAAGGCAGCGTGACTGTAGGTACCGACCACAGTGACGTCATGCTTAATATGTTCAACCACCTGAATCAGGTTCGGTTCTTTATGTTTTAATTGAATTTTCTGACGTCATGGCTTTTTTTTAAATCTGTGTTTTTAATTTAATATCAGACTCGTATCCATGGAAACGTAGACGAACGTACACATTGTTACAGTTCCCTTCTGTTGTCCCTCTACATACTCTGTTAGTCTCTTTGGTATGTTCTCCGATGATCAGGACCCCACAGAGCAGGTGTCATTAGGGTGGTGGAGGACTCTCAGTTCTGCGGTGACTCTGACCTGGTGGTGCAGGTGTGTTGTGCTGCTGGAGTAAATGCCCCACCTTCTCTCATGTGGTATCTAGGCAACAGAGCGTCGGGTAAACCACGGGCAAAAGTATTGGGACGTCTACAGGAGCGTTCGTAGCACCCCGAGGCTTTCCGCAAGATTTTGGGGATGGCAGTTCCACTTCATCCCGAAGCTGCTGGATGGGCTTGAGGTCAGTCGGGTTGCTTCACACCAAACTCACCAAGCCATGTCTTTATGGGGACTTTGCTGGAACAGAGCACGGGCCTTCCCCAAACTGTTTCCTCAAAGTTAGAATGGCACAGAATGCAGACCATGTTTTTAAATCTGAATTCAGAGGTCAGGAAGTGCGTCCCAATACTTCTGTTCAGTGCAGATGGAGACGCAGCGCCACCACCCACACCGGTCTGTAATCGCAGGCCGGCTCACAGAGGACGGGGCGTGTCGGCCGGTGGTTCCCCCTGTAGGACGTCATTAGGATGTGCGGTTTGTTTGTGTTTTTTAATCTTGATTTTAATGAGTGAGATTTATCTTCTTAATTGTCCTCTTCTTCTTCGTCACTGCGGCTCATTTACGTTCCTGAAACCGGACTGACTGCCAATTCACAGAGTAACAATCACAACAGAACCCACAGAACCCACAGAACCACATGTTGGATTTTATTAAAGATGTTTCCGTAGCTCAGCAGTCCAGTCTTCATCAGTGCAGCAGGGGGCGACGATGATGATGATGATGATGATGATGATGATGATGATGCTGAAGAACGTGGGTCAGGGTCACTGTCTCTCAGAGAACAGGTGGAGGTGTGATGGAGGTGTAGATGTGCAGCAGCTGTGCATCGGGTCCTTTATCCTAATTAGCTGACGATGATGATGATGATGATGATGATGATGATGATGTATATAAACAGATGTTGCAGATGCTGATGTTCTCTGTCTGCGTGACATTGTGCAGGTTCTCACAGCTGCTGCTTTAATGAGAGAATGTACAGTTTAAATAACCACAGCTGTTTAATCACCTGAGGTCCACTATACGGTACAGAGCAGGGAACAGCGCCTCCTGTTGGTCATGTACATTTTATTTTCAGCAGAATGACATTTAAAAAAATTAAATAAACACAAATGTGAGAAGACTAATGAAAAAAGGTGTTTTTGTAAAGATATGCATATATATAGTGTGTGTGTGTGTGTCTGTGTGTGTGTGTGTGTGTGTGTATACAGTGACACACACACACACACACCTCACTCTCTTTAATACAGTCACATGTGAACTTCTCTACATGCAGTACAGAGAAACGAACTGGAACCCCGATCCAGAACCGCACAGACGGAATAAAAACACACACAGAGGACGAGGATAAATCTTCATCCTCGTCCATGGGAGAACATTTCGGGTGCTGGGCAGAAACACCTAGGACAGGACGCACACTCGCACACACACACACACACACACACACACACACAAATACACTCTATATGGGGCAATTTGGAGAACTCAATTCACCTTGAATCCATGTTTTTTGACTGTGGGAGGAAACCGGAGAACCCGGAGGAAACCCACGCGGACATGGGGAGAACATGGAAACACCACCCAGATCGGGATCCGAACCTGGATCCCCAGCGCTGAAAGGAGAACATGCCAAACCACTAAGCCACCGTGCCGCCCTGCAGTAATTCAGTTTATTAATAATATTATTTGATTGTGATCATATCTGTGGCAACAGTTTAAGGAAGGCCCCTCCGTGGACACGCCCATGTTCCGCGTGGGAACCATGAAGTGGAGAGGCCTTCATTAAACTTACACCATCAACACCACTGAGATGAATCAGAAGGTCGACTCAGTGCACTGAGGCTGACATCACTGTAAGCTCCGCCTCCAACAGCGGGGTGTTGTTGGGTTCTCCACAAGTGTTCTATCATACGCCACAGGAAGAAGGTACATGACATGTACGTCATCTACACCTAAACATAAACAGTATGATGACTCCACCCAGAAAGGATAGAGGTCCAGGGTGGAGTTGTGGAGGGTTCTTTTATGGAACGAGGAGGTTCACCTCGATTCGTTCTCCCCGGCTCGTCTAGTGTACTCGGTGTGTAGTGACGCTGCTTGAGGGGACACGTTTAGAACTGATGTTGGACGGAACCCTGGATCATGAAGGACATTCTGAATCATCTCAGAAGTCTGCAGATGGGTGGCACTCCTCCACGAATCCATCAGAAGGACCTCCTGCGTAAGCGGGGCAGTTCCCGGAAGCTGTGCCCAGGAGAGAGCGTGCTCCCCGGGGAAGAAAAGCCCGTGTTCTCCCGGGTTAAGGAACCTCCGTGAACGTGAAAGGCTATGGAGCTGTAGTAGACGGAGCCACCATGGTACCCGGGGCGCGACGGAACCAGGCTGCGGCACAGATCGAAGTGGTAGCAGCACGCGCAGAGCGAATTGAGGCGCGAGCGCGGGCGATCCGGACTGGCGCGTGGCGGGAGGTTCCGCCGGCCGTAGCGCTCGTTGGCCGGCGACGGTATGAGGTTGGTGCAGCTTGTTCCCTCCCCCATGGGCAGGAACAGGGTGCTGCGGCTGCTCTGCTTGGCGAGGTTCTCCAGGCGCCGGCCCCTGCGCTTCAGCGACGACCGCTCGCGCTCGTCCTCGGCGTTCATGGTGAGGAAGCGCAGGACCACCAGGTTGAGGAACGCCCCGATCACCGTCAGCCCCACCAGGATGTAGACGAAGCTGAAGACCACGTACGGGGTGCGCTCCTGCAGGTCGCCCTTCTTCTGCAGGGCCA
Organism: Corydoras sp. C115; assembly: GCA_019802505.1. Lineage (NCBI taxonomy): Eukaryota > Metazoa > Chordata > Actinopteri > Siluriformes > Callichthyidae > Corydoras > Corydoras sp. C115. The sequence continues at coordinate 74,981 of JAFMOC010000426.1, forward strand.
CGAAGTCGCCGAAGCCGATGGTGGTCAGCGTGATGAAGCAGTAATAGTACGCGTGGAAGAACGTCCAGCCTTCGAAGTGCGAGAACGCCGCCGCTCCCAAACACAACGTTCCCAGGCAGGACAGCAGCCCCACCAGAACCATGTTCTCCATGGAGACGCCGGGGGAGCGCATCCCCAGGCACTTCTTGGTCCGGTGGAGCAGAAAGCGCACGAAGGTGTTCATCCGTTCCCCGAGGCTTTGGAACATCACCAGGGTGAGGGGAATCCCCAGAACCGCGTAGAACATGCAGAAGATCTTCCCAGCATCCGTCCCTGGAGCGGCGTGACCGTAACCTGCAGGAGAAACAGAGAACACGTGGTCATCGCAGGTTCCCCGGGCTCTCCCGGTGCTGCTGTGTGAGTGTGTGCAGTAACAGAACTCCCCTATAGTGGTGATGACGGTGATGGCGAAGTAAAAGGATCCGGCGAACTTCCACTGGGTTCCGGCTCGATGCGGTTCTGCGCGCAGCACCACGCGCTCCAGCTCGCGGTAATCGGCGTCAGTGAAGCGGTAGCGCTCCTTCAGCTCGCCGCGCCGCTGGTCCGACACCCGCCGCCTGGCGCTCTCCGACTCGGACTCCAGCGCGTCGAAGACGGCGGCGCCCACCAGCAGGTAGGAGAACATGCACAGGATGAGCGACAGGGTCCTCAACGTCTGCTTCCTCAGCTGCTTCATCTCCAGAAAGAACGAGAGAACAAATCAGCAACCGGGACCAAACCACCAAACGCTCACCAAGACTGTCCAGCGGTCAGGACTTGTGGTGGAACCATCACTAACCCTGCGGTTCCTTTAGAACCGTAAACAATAAACCAACCGAATGAAGGCACGGAGCCTCGGCGAGTGGACACACTGTACTTGGGGACATTCAGATCTCTGGAGATGGTTCCATACGGTTCCAGTGTTGGTTCTCACGTTCTCCTCTGAGACTCTGAAGGAGTCTAAAGGGTTAATCTTTCATGGGTCACATGACTCCATGCCGTTTCCTCAGGGTGCTAAAGGTTCCTCGGTGGGTTCTTGATTGTTCTAGTGAAGGTGGTGGATGTCTCGCAGGGTTCCGTTGTTTTGAATCCTGAAGCATCATCTGAAACTCTGCAGCGTCCTGATCCACAACAGAACCTCGGATCAGATAGCACCCACGCCGCCAGTTCGGAGGGAATACGGAACGGAACGTGGAACGTCCTCCACCAGAACATCAGGAACGCACACTTACCTTCCTCCACACGCATGATGGCATTTACAGGAGCCGCTGTGAGCCGCCGCCGCCGCCGCGTAGATACATCACACACCACACCAGAACCCGTAGTAACGGCAACCGAGAGAGAGAGAGAGAGGGGGGCGAGAGAGAGGACGGGAGGGAGGGGAGAACCAAACAAAGAGGAGGCTCAGAGAGAAAGAGTTTGAGGTGTGGAGGAGAGAGAGTGAGGGCGAGAGAGAGAGAGAGAGAGGATGAGAGACAGAGAGAGAGAGAAAACTGAGAGGCGAGGTGTGAGAAAGAGAGAGAGACATTTAAAAGAGAGAGGGAACTGAGAGAGAGAGAGAGAGAAAATAGAAAAGGGGACAGCGAAAGTGAGAGAGAGAAAAAAAGTGAGGGACAGTAAAAGAGAGAGAGAGAGAGGTACTGTACTGTATGTGGACACGCCCCCTCATCATCAGCTGACTCGTTTCAGTGAGTCAGACTTAATTCATTATTTAAAATCATTCAGTTCTGTACCAACAGTTTGGGGAAGGTCCGTTCCTCTTCATCCTCAGGTCCAGTGAGAGGGACCGGGGGCGTCCGTGTACTTTTGGCTGTGCAGTGTTTGTTTAAACGGCAGCATCCTCATCATCACGGCATCACGTTGCCTAGCAACAGAAACCCAATCCCACAGCTGCAGAGCGACCGGAGACGAGGAACCTCAACCTTCTGCTCCGGGTCTCCAGAACATGAGGGAAGATGTTCCACCTGACCTCCACCTGACATCCACCTGACCTCCACCTGACCTCCACCTGGACATCCACCTGAGATCCACCTGACCTCCACCTGGACATCCACCTGAGATCCACCTGAGATCCACCTGAGACCGGCGAGCACTCAACACTGAGACCAGGTGAAGTTTAGCATGTTCTCCTCTCAGCACTAGGGATTCCCGGTTCGAATCCCCATCTGGGTGAAGTCTCCATGTCCTCCCCGTGTCCGCGTGGGTTTCCTCGGAGTTCTCCGGTTTCCTCCCACAGTCCAAAAACATGGATCAAGTCAATTGAGTTCTCCAAATTGCCCCATATAGAGTGTGTGAGTGAGTGAGTGTGTGTCCAGCGATAGATTGCCCCAGCGTCCGAAACGTTCTCCCCTGGATGGGCATGGAGAACCCCCCCCCCCCCCCCCGTAACCCTAATAGAGGATAAAGCAGAAGATGATGTGATGGATGGATTAAACTGATCAGCACTAAACCTGTTACACTGTTTTATCATTTGGCCACTAGATGTCAGTGTTGGATGGTTAGAGAAACCGGAAACCTGTTACTCAGCCATCAGCGTTCACTTTAAAAACCGGACTTGATTACGATGCGGAGGGTCAGATTAATGATTTAGTTTTTAATAAACATGTTATTATAATGTTTACGTTGATAAGTGTTTTATTAAATCAATCAGAGTCTTGAGGTTGTGTATTATTCTGAATAAATCACGTAAAGAGGTGGGCTTTATTCAGATTAAGGCCACGCCCCCTCGTACCTCACTGCTTTATTATAAACTGATCACCCAACAGAACCCACTGACGGCTCTGATGCTAATTAGCGGCGTCGCTACACGCGCTGACGTGAATCCAGATTTAATTTGATTTCTTTTTCCGTCTGTTTATTTTAATAGATGACCGATTCACATAGAACCTTCAGAACGAGGCGAGCGTGACCCCTCCTCCACGAACCCCGCCTCCGACCTCAGAGCGCTGATGTATTGTCTGTTTCTATGGAAACCATCAGAACGAGGCTGTTGAGGTCGATGCTGATGTAGTGAATGTTTAATACGTATATTATTACAGCTCATTACTTTTTCTTTTGTATTTTATTTTTTATTTGTATTAATATTTATTTAATAAGGGCGTCACGGTGGCTTAGTGGTTTAGCATGTTCTCCTCTCAGCACTGGGTATTCCCAGTTCGAATCCCAATCTGAGTGGAGTTTCCATGTTCTCCCCGTGTCCGCGTGGGTTTCCTCCGGGTTCTCTGGTTTCCTCCCACAGTCCAAAAACATGGATCAAGTTAAGTGAGTTCTCCAAATTGCCCCATATAGAGTGTGTTTGTCTGTGTGAGTTAGTGTGTGCCCAGCGATAGATTGCCCCCCTGTCCTGGGTGTATCTGCCCAGCGCCCGAAACGTTCTCCCCTGGATGGGCATGGGGAACCCCCCCCCCCCCCCCCCACCGCGACCCTAATAGAGGATAAAGTGGAAGATAATGGATGGATGAATATTTATTTAAGTCTCTTTAAGCTCATAAAGTCAGGCCTGAGTGACATTTCAGACCTCATCCACTAGATTTGGGATGAATTGGAACAGAGATTGTGAGCCGGCTCATGTTGTCCTTCCTCAGATCCTATAGAAATCCAATCTGAACTCTGATTGGCAGCTGTGGGTGGGGGGGGGGGTTCTGAACCCGTGACCCCGTGTTGCCCCGCGAAAGCTTTAAACGCGTGAGCGGCGGTGAGTCAGCGCGGGCGGAGGCCTCCACCCCGCCACTCGGCGGCGCCCCCGGGACGAACGATCTGAGCTGCACTGAAGTTCCACACGGTTCTGATGGCGTTACCACAGTAACCAGCGCCCAAAATAGCATCCCAACGCCGGTTACCATCACACCCACCTCCACCGGGAGCCGCTATTCTTATCCTGCGCAGATGAAACCACACACCAGATACACACACTGTCCTTCACCGGTCACTCCAGCAAATCACACCACACACACACACACACACACACTTTAAATTCTCACATCAGGTTCTTTGATGATTGTGGAACAAGATGCACTACAAAAATCAAAAGTACATGGACGGACCCGGTTTACTTTGGAAGCTCGATAGCAGAAATGAGGCTGTTCCAGGGAGCCCTCTGAACTAAGTACCCTGCAGGATCTGCCCCTTTTAGTTCTGCTGCTCTAGACTCCAGGTCACATGATGCAGTGTGTCAATCAAACACTGGTTATTCATTAATTACTCTGCTTTCTTATTATTTATCATTTCCTGGAGGTGTGGTCAGCTCTTCATCCATTGGTTCTACGATGAGTACAGGATGGAACCTGGATTTCTATTGGACTGGCGGTCCTGCAGGACGTCCTCAATGGACTCATACAGCTTTTAATTGTTAAATACGGGTCACATGATCACCACACAATCTGTACATGGCTGTCCTACACTGTAGATGCTGCCCCCCCCCCCCCACTCAAGGAGGACGAGTCCCCCACTGAGCCTCGGTCCTCACAAGGTTTCTTCCTTAAAATATCAACGGGGAGTTTTGTCTTGCCGCTGTCTCTTGGTCTTGCTCTTTGGGGGTTTAAAGGTTTATAACTTTGTAAAACTGCTTTTTGACAATGTTCATTTGTAAAAAAAAATGTAAAGATTTATAAATAAATGACTTGTTTCGTAGGCGGCACGGTGGCTTAGTGTTTGGCATGTTCTCCTCTCAGCACTAGGGATTCCCGGTTCGAATCCCCATCTGGGTGGAGTTTTTATGTTCTCCCCGTGTCAGCGTGGGTTTCCTCCGGGTTCTCCGGTTTCCTCCCACAGTCCAAAAACATGGATCAAATCAATAGAGTTCTCCAAATTGCCCCATATAGAGTGTGTGTGTGTGTGTGTGAGTGTGTGTCCAGTGATAGATCGGCGTCCTGTCCTGGGTGTATCTGCCCAGCACCCAAAACGTTCTCCCCTGGATGGGCATGGAGAACCCCCCCGCGACCCTAACAGAGGATTAAGGCAGAAGATAATGGACGGATGGATGGACGGATCTTGACGGTGAGGTTTTAATCCTGCCGCACTGCGCCTGTGCAGCAGGGGGCGCCCGCACGCGCTTCACGCCGAGCCCTCGGCGCTCAAAGAAGGGAAGGAGAAGCGCCGCGGTTCGATGAGCTGTTCTCGCCGTTCGTCTCGGCCCTCCCGCCGCAGCCTCGGGGTGTGACCGGGGCATGTCCGGGGCAGTTAGCGGAGGCAGCGTGAGCCGCCTTTGATTCGGCAGGATGGAGGACGAGCTGGTCTGCGAGTACGACTCCACCTGGGACACGGAGAGCGACGGGGAGGACGCGGCGCCGCCGAGCGCCGCACGGCGGCCGGGCCCCGACAGGAGCAAGAAAACAAAGAGCGGATTCGTGAGTTTAATTCATTAACATCGTCATTAAAAAGATCTGCCTTTAAATGAACACCCTTTATCAAACACCAGGCTGTAAACGCCTTACCGCCGCCGCCGCCGCGCTCTGCCTAACGCCCGGCTGCTGGAGCAGCTCGTTATTCTGATGAATCAGCCTCCAGATCAAAGAGATTTAAAGGGATTTGAAATTTAAATTCAAATAAAAAAACCGTTAAACGGTCACCTGACGCGTCCGACGAAAACACCAACGATCACGCTGAGGCGAATCTCTGCTGCACCACAGCGCCCGCCTCTGAGCGAAAAGCCACCGTTAAAATAAAAAACCTCTCATTCTGTGTGGAGTTTATTTCATTAATGTGTTTTTATCCTTTACTGTTTTATGAGAAACGTCTTTTAAAAAACTGGCCCGTTATCACCGCGCTCTGTTATTAATCTAAATCGCACCCGTTTTCGGGCCTCGGCCGTATCCGCCGCGTCCATTGGCTGCCGCAAACCGGCGCTCCATGCTGATTGGTCGGAATTTGAGCTCGCGCCGCAAGCGGGATCGTGACGGCCAATCGGAGAGCCGGGAGGCGGGGTGTGGCGGAGAGTGATTGGGAACAATAATCTGGTTTCTGCTGAAGCGTCGCAGGATTTTAAACAAAACATATATATAAATATAAATATATTTATTTGTTGTGTTTTGTTACAGGTGTGATTTTTAAATCATCAGTATGTTACTGTCATTACAGCAGGTTTTATTTTACTTTGACACGTGAATGTGATGGGTTTATTTCGTGATGTGTTATAACGTTTTTAGAGGTTATAATCCTGTGAGTGTTTAATCTGATGGAGTTCGGTAATAAACATCATGTTTATGGAGTTACTGCAGTTTATAAGAGTTAAAGTTACACTGACATTCGCAGGATTAGGGTTAAATATGGGATGGAGACCAGTGACCTGCTGCTTGGGGTCATCACACACACACACACACACACACAGGTTTATAAAACACCCAAACTGTTGCTTAACAGAAGTCATTACAACATCTATAAACACACTGATGCTTTCAGATGACCCTCTGACCGTCAGTTAGAACCCCTGAGGACGCTCACCTCCTCGGGAGGAACACCTCTCAAGAAACTGCAGCCACACAATCCCAGTTCCACCCAAATAAAACCAATAAAGAGAATAGAAAACGAGTTTATGAATGTAACTGTAAAATTATTAAGTGTCCAAGCCTCCTGCCTGAAGGGGGCGCTGCAGAAAGTGAGTGTGCTGGGTGAGTGCGGCCCTTTTCCCGCCTGTGGAGGTGGAGAGGACGACAGATACGTGACCTCCAGCCGTAACCTGTTGTCTGTCCAGAAGTAGAGGAAAGTGGGGTTCTGGGTTCCATCTGATTGATGAGGACATGGTTTTTGGGTGGGGAACTGATGGAGCTGCTGTTTTGTGAGATTATGAGTTTGTAACTTTATGGTTCCGCAGTGTAACGTTCTGTTTTAAAGCTAACGTTTTACTTGTCGTTTTTCTCGCAGTGGTCCAACTCGTCTTCCAGAAACGTGCGGGCTGCGAAAGACATGCAGAACTACAGACACGGATACCCGGTACGTGGAATACCAATGTTCTGATTTCATGGACAGAATCTGTATATTGGGTTCTGTTACTGAGAACCCTGTTAATTTGAGCCGTAACCGAACCCTGAGGTCTGATGGTCCTCCGCTGTCTCCTTTCAGAACATTATGGATGAGGACGGTCCTGAGGACAGGATGACCAACCTGAAGTTCTACCTGAACGAAATCAAGTCCTCCCCCGACGGTCCGTACCTCGAATGCTCTGCTGGTTGGTGGTGACCCTCAGGTTGGAGGCGCAGACTCATTCTGTCTCTTTGGTTTCAGATGTTTCCATCGAGACCTTTCATAACGAGTGGAGAACGGATTATAAGAGACTGGAGCGGGTTCATTCCTACATCCAGTGGTGAGAACACACGCTGTTCATTTATTAAAGCTTTAGATTTCATTCTGTTAGGATTTAATACTGTATATCACAAAGGAGTACAGGGTCTGAAGGGAGGTGCCGGTGTCTGGAGGTGATGCGACCGCCGGGGCTAAGAGGGATGAGTATGGGATGTGGGGAGGGGCTGCCGGTGGAGAACAGGACGGACTATTTTCAGAGAAGCTAACCCGTCTCCTTCCCTCCCTCCCTCCCTCCGCTCCACAGGCTGTTCCCGCTGCGCGAGCCGGGGGTGAACTACATGGCGACAGAACTCACCAAGAAAGAGATCCAGGTGAGGATGAAGCGAGGCCGTGAGGAGCACGCAGTGCGTCCGGTGTGAAGGTGGTGGTGTGGCGCTCACGCGTCTGTGATCTCTGTGGCGTTTCAGGCGTTCAGAGAGAGCGAGGAGGCCAAGGCGCGCCTGGTGGACTCGTACAAGCTGATGCTCGGTTTCTACGGCATCCAGCTGACCAACCGAGAGACCGGCGAGGTGGAGCGCGCCGACAACTGGAGAGACCGGTTCGCCAACCTGGAGCGGTACGGCGTTCAGGCTTTGAATCAACCACCTGTTATATGGCTGAGAGAACATGCCAAATCTCATCTCTTATTTCGAAGGCGGGTTTAATGCGCTGTGTGTGTGTGTGTGTGCAGGAACATGCACAACAACCTGCGCATCACGCGCATCCTGAAGAGCCTGGGTGAGCTGGGGTTCGAGCACTTCCAGGCGCCGCTGGTGCGCTTCTTCCTGGAGGAGACGCTGGTCAAGAAGAACCTGAGCAGCGTGAAGCGCAGCGTGCTGGACTACTTCCTGTTCGCCGTGCGCGACAAACGGGAGCGCCGCGACCTCCTGAGCTTCGCCTTCCAGCACTTTGAGCCCAAGGACAAGTTCGTGTGGTGTCCACGCCGGGTCCAGAAACGCTTCAAGAAGAAAGCGGAAAAGAGGGACGCCAGGAGCGAGGACGCGCCCACGGGAGATACCACCAAGGGCACGTCTCACCACGAGGACCCGGACGGCGAGGCCGACCCCGGCCCTACCGACGGAGGTTCCCCGGAGGACCCGCCTCTGAACCCCGGGGGCCCCGCCGAGAACGGCGCGGCGAGCGACTCCGGCAGCGGCGGCGCCAGTCCCGCCAAGATCCACGACGACGGCCAGGAGGACGTGACGGAACCCTGCGAGGACCTTCCACCCGCCGTGGATCCGGATCCTCCTCAGATCCGGGTCCAGGAGCCCAGCGAGCGGCAGAAGGGCCCGGCCTCGGAGCGCGACGTGGTCCTGAGTCCCAAACACGTCTTGGCCTCGTCGCCGCTCCCCAAACGCGCCGAGAAACTCCCGAGAACTGACGCCGACGTCTCCGTGACGCCCGGCCACGAACTCGCCCCCGGGGGCGTCGACGGTGCGCCGTCCAAGTCGGAACACGCCGAGCCCATGGACACGGGCGTCGCCGCGGGGACAAATTAGCATAAACCTCATTTACATAACGGACCAATGAATTTCAAACGGAACCCCGAGACTCTAAGCCTTTGATCCTTTGATGACGACGTGACGTTTGTCCGCTCCCTCGTTTATTGATGCGGTCACATGCGTATGTCCATCAGCGTAGATTCACACTGCAGAGCCACGCCCACCACCCGGCCCCGCCCACAGCGAGGGGCGTGTCTGAACGTGCGAGTTCTGTCGTGTTCTCCTGTGGAACCCGGGTTCATTGCACACTACAGTAACATCATACCACGCGCGTTCCGTCCGGTTCCTCCACCCAGGGCTTTCCCAAAACATCTGGAGTGTTTCTGTACACGAGCGTCCCGCAGAGCGTCCTGTAGAATGACCGCTTCAAATTAAAAGTCCTGCTCGTTTGTAAATCCTCAGTTCGTTTCCTGCTCATTGAGTGTTTTCGTTCCGCAGCGCGTCGTTCTCCACCCCCCCCCCCACCCCCCATGACATGTGACTTTTATTGTCTCGCAGCTTTAAATGTTTCAGGTAATGAGACGAGGGGCACTCCACCATGGGGGGGGGACCGTGAAGCATGGTGGTGGCTGTTAGTATTGATGAGCACGTTCTGATTTAATGAATCTCATTGTTCTTTTATTATAATGTTTAAAAGATTATAATAGAAACCACGCCACACAGCTCATGGAATCTCACTGGGGCGCCATCCTGTGGACGTCTGAGGTTTTGTCCTTATTAAAATGAAACGTTACATATTGAGTCGATGCTCGGCGTCATGCTGTCTGGATACGATAGATCTGAGATCCAGCTGGACGTTGCACTCCATTAGAACCTGAATGAACATAATATGGTGGGGTCAGGGGAGGGGGGGGGTGCATGCTGTCCCTGACCAATCACAGTGACTGTCCAGTGACCAATGTGGAATAGTTCTACAGTTAAGTTCATCCATCCATTATCTTCTGCTTAATCATGTACAAGGGTAACATTGGGTGGGGGGGGTTCCACATGCCCACTCAGGGGAGAACGTGGGCGCTGGGCAGATACACCTCACGCTATACACACATTATATAAGGGCAATTAAGAGCTTTCAGTTTACCTTGAATCCATGCAAACCACCCAGATTGGGATTCGAACCTGAGCGGCGAGGCGCTAACAGCACCTGTATTAAGTTGTTATTATGTTGTGTGTTGGTTGCAGCTTCATGAAACGGGTGGCGCGGTGCTCCCTGATTGGTTCCCCGTGTTTGGGCGGAGATGCTGATAGGTCAGAAATCTGTTTATAGAGAAGGGAATAAAGAACAGGGTGTAAGCCCCTCCCCAAAAACGCACAGTCTGAGGTCCGATCTCAGGTTTCACTCTTCACCCCCCCCCCACCTCACGGCCCTCCTCCACCTATTTGCCCCGCTCTCTCCTCTCACCCCTGCGTCCATCCCTCCCCCGTCCGGGCTGGAGGCTCGGGTTTATCTGGAATCGGCCGGGATAGGCGCAGGAGTGCTGTGTGGCCGTGGAGTGAGAGTTCTGTGCAGGAACCGCGGGATCGGCTCTGAAGAGTTCTCCCAGCTGAGAGAGGAACCGAGGAGAACCATGGGCAGCGTCTCCACGCTGGGCTGTCTGATACTCTGCCAGCTCCTGACGGCGTCGCTGGCTCAGGTGGGTCAGCGCTTATCTCACACGCTCTGTACCTGATGATGGGTCCGGCGGGGGTCGGTGTGCGGCTCAGGGTTCGAGGCTTTACATTAGAACCTCCATCATGGTGATCGTGGTGAATGCAGATCAGAGAGAACGATGGAGGCAGCAGGTCGTTCTTTGTGATCGTGATGAAGGTCTGAGGTCAGGTTTCATGTTTGTGATCATGAAGCACGTGCTCTTCGTTTTTAAACCTTAATTTAAACCTCGTTATCACATCGCTCGTCTGTTTAAAGTGTTCGTTTGAGGTTTGGAACTCATTAAGGAACTAAAGACCTGCAGCCACCTGATCAGCAACTCAACTCCACTCAATTTAATTTAATTTAATTTAATTTAATTTAATTTGCTTTATTGACGTGATAAATGTTTACATTCGTATCGCCAAAGCATATTATATACAGAAAAAATAACAGGAATTAATAACAAGTACTAATTATGTTAATCCATTAAGAAAGATTATATGTGTGTAAATAAATAATAATAATGATTTGAAAAATATAAATATATATATATATATTTACATTTAGTCATTTAGCAGACTATATATATACATATATATATATGTGTGTGTGTGTGTGTATATATATACACGGTTATAAAAAATAAATGTATAAATATACATACACAAGTGTGTGTGTATGGAGTAAGGAATAGGGGGTTTGAGGTTTGGGATTATTGTGTGTGTGTGTGTGTGGGTGGGGGGGTAATTATTAGGTTGTTAGGTTGAACTCGTTACTGTGGTCATTAATGTCTCGGTTGTTTATCGCGATGCTAAAATTAAAAGCTCTGTTCTTTGTTCGATCATCTTTTTTTTTCTTTTTTTTTTTACTTCACTTCGGAGTTCCGATGCATGAAGAGCTCCTTTCACGTTACAGTGAGGTTTCTGAAGTCTGCCTGAGGAATTCAGAGCTCAAGGAGTTCAGCACCCCCCCTCCGTACCCCCTCCGTACCCCCCCCCCCCCCCCCCCGTCCCCCCCCCCCCCCCGTACCCTCCCTCACAATGTCATCTTTGTTCCAATCAGAGTTTCAGTGGCACTCAGCAAACCTGCTCGGTTCTCCCTGGAATTCAAACAGAACCCCGTTCAGAGTTCTGCAGCTCCCCCCACCGCCCCCCCGGGGGGGGGGGGGGGGGGGGGGTTCTAACGCTGCCTTTAATCTAAAGTTCCACTCTTTTTTCTGAATGTAACCTGGATTCTAAATGTGATGAAAAGGATCCGTGTGTTCTATTTTAAGAGAACTCCACTCCTCTGTTTCAGTCACCCGGACCGCGAGGGTCACCCGGACCTCCAGGATCACCGGGGGCCCCGGGAAAAGACGGGATCGATGTGAGTGACCTGAAGCATCTAGATATGTGGTCCGAGTTTCCGGTTTGGTGCTTTTAAACCCACAGGGTCACAGCGTGCCCCTTTGTTCTAAAGCAGAACGTAAAGTCCCTCAAAGGGTTCTGTTACAGGAACCTAAAAATACTGAGCGCTCCCCTAAAACCAAAAAAATAAAGGTGAACAGGTTTGTGTTATCACTTCAATAAAATCAGCAGGACCTGCTCATTATGACATCACAACCTTCAACATCAAAGCAATGATTCATTCATTCATCCATTATCTTCTGCTTCAGCCTCTATTAGGGTCGCGGGGGGGGGGGGGGGGGGGGGGTTCCCCATGCCCATCCAGGGGAGAAGTTTTGGGTACTGGGCAGATACACCCAGGACAGGACGCCAATCTATCGCTGGACACACACACACACACTCTGTATGGGGCAATTTGGAGAACTCAATTGACTTGATCCATGTTTCTGGACTGTGGGAGGAAACCGGAGAACCCGGAGGAAACCCATGCGGACATGGGGAGGACATGGAAACTCCACCCAGATAGGAATTCGAACCGGGAATACCCAGCGCTGAGAGGAGAACATGCCAACCACTAAGCCACCGTGCCGCCTAGCAATGGTTTAATCATTAAATATGTAAACATGAGGCTGAACTTTAATGACCTCATTCAGATCATCTGTGAGCGCACACACTGATGTTACACAATCTCAGTTCCAGTTCATCCCAAGAACGTTGGCTGAGGTTGAGGTCAACTCGTTCCTGTGGGAATAGAACCGGGCCTTCCCTAAACTGTTCCCACAGAGCTGTAACACACGCTGGTCCAGAATTCATGACAAGACTCTTCATTTCGTTCTCTGTGGAATAAAATATAATGAAATCATTTAGGGGTGTGTCCTAATCGTTCTGTCTCTGGGCGTGTCGGCACTCTGCTGCATCGTGATTGGCTGATTAAACCTTCATCATTGGCTGCTCGTGGAATGTTCGCTGAGTTGATGTTTTTAAATCTTTATTGCAGATGAAGTTTGAATCTAACGCTGTACAGTTTAATAAATCTTTAATAATAAATTCCTCACAAACGTTCTGATTTTTATAAACGGCTTCTTTTCCGAGTGATTTAATGGAAAGACGTTTGTTTTGTGTCTTCGCAGGGGAAGCGAGGTCCTGCGGGACTTCCAGGGAAACCGGTGAGTGATCGGGATGATCGGTTCATCACAAACGATTCAGTGTTCACTGAATCGACTCCTCTGATCAGACAGATGGGGTTTGTAGTTGTACGGTTCACTTCTGTAGTCCGTCTGTTCCTCTACAGACTCTGTTAGTCCCTTTGGTATGTTCTCTGATCAGGACTACAGACGGAGCAGGTGTTATTAGGGTGGGGGATGATGCTCAGTACTGCAGTGATGCAGACAGGGTGGTGGTGCAGGTGTGTCAGTGTGTGTTGTGCTGCTGAAGTTTACACCCTGTATCCTCTCACCGTACACGCTCACACACACCTCCACCTCCACCTCACTGCGCCACCTTGTGGATGTCGAATCAGACAAATTGGTTTTGAAAATGGTTGTAATGTTTATCTGCTCATTATTATTATTATTATTATTATTATTATTATTATTATTATGTCTTAATTAATATTTATATTTATTTGTGTTGTTGTTGTTGATTTAGGGTATTAAAGGTAAAGCTGGAGTACCAGGGATATCGGGGATCCCCGGACTGCCCGGCCTTCCTGGAATAGATGTGAGTCGAGCTGATGGGTTTGTGTATCAACCTGAAGGTTCTGAATGATCAGATGTGGAGCCCTCTCTGGTAGATGTGTGTTACTGCATGTAGAGTAACCAGCATGTCTGATGGATGGGATAGGCTTAGTACATATACAGTACAATGCGTAGATAATTAATACATCATTTACACTACAGTCAGAGTCTTTGATCTTTTCATGTTCTCTTTATTAAAATAAATCTGACGACCTGATGATAAACGTCCTGATGTGTAACCTCCAGGTGAGTGATGTCTGTCTGTCTGTCTGTCTGTCTGTCTGTCTGTCTGTTGTTCACAGGGTTTGCCCGGTCCTGATGGACCTCCGGGGAAGGACGGACCTTCAGGAGCCACTGTGAGTATCAGCAACAGCACAGAGACCAATCAGAACTCTGGATTTTATGGAACCTCTCACGCTGAAGATTTTTTGTTTTGTTGTGAGATGTGTTGGAGGTGGGGGGGTGGGGAGTGGGGGGGGGGGGGGGGTGGATTTGATTCTAAAAACCCTGAGTGGATCATAGATCTGAATGAAAAAAAAAAAAAACATCTCTACATTTACATATCCCAATATTCATTCATTCATTATCTTCCCCTTTATCCTCTATTAAGGTCGCGGGGGGGAGGGGGTTCCCCATGTCCATTCAGGGGAGAACGTATCGGGCGCTGGGTAGGACAGGGGGGCAATCTATCACTGGGCACACACTCACTCACAACACACACACTCTATATGGGGCAATTAGGAGAACTCAATTGACCTTGATCCATGTTTTTGGACTGTGGGAGGAAACCGGAGAACCCAGAGGAAACCCATGCGGACACGGGGAGGAGATGGAAACTCCACCCAGATGGGGATTCGAACCAGGAATCCCTAGTGCTGAGAGGAGAATATGCCAAACCACTAAGCCACCGTGCCTTCTAATATGGGATTTAAATGAAGAAAAGGCTGATGATGATGATGATAAACCTTCATCAGTTAAGGACATAAGGTCTGGTGATGATCCAATGAAATGATGACTGTTTAAAGGACAGGGCTGATGTCGAGTAAAGAACCAGAGGACATGAATTAGTACCTCCACCCTCAGTGTTCAGGGGTATCAGAGTTTTCTTCCTTTTTATCAATAGGTTTGATGATGAGGTTGTTCAGGGTGGTGGGGTGTGTGTGTGTGTGTGTGTGTGTGTGTGTGTGTGTGTGTGTGTGTGTGTGTGTGTGTGTGTGTGTGTGTGTGTGAGATCTGGATGTTGAGGGATGTGGTGATGTACAGTGTGTACTCTCTGGTTGGTGGAGAGTGAATAATCAGTTGGTCAGATGATTTGGATCTGAATGTTGAAGGACTTTGCTCCTAATCTTCTGAGGAATGTTCCAGCGTTTGTGGTTGATCTGAGACGGGCGGCAGAAACACCTCCACATAGAACCTCAAAACACAAACCTGAATGAGAACCACGAACCTGAAAATACATTTCATTCCCAAAAACATCAGAGGATTCAGAGAAGAACTTTAAAGAAAAGAAACCTGAATTATCATCATCACATCCCCCCCCCCCCCAAACACACCACCACCTGCTGCCCCATCACTGAGGGTACACTCAGTCCAAACACAGCTGTGTGTGTGTGTGTGTGTGTGTGTGTGTGTGAGCGTGTATGAGCGTGTGTGTGTGTATGAGCGTGCATGTGTGTGTAAAATCTTGCTATTGTACTGAGATGACTGTAATGTCCTCACAGCTCCTGTAGGTGGCGCATGGAGGATTCAGTACACACATCATATTTTGTCAGAATCAAACTCCTTTTTGTTTTAAGTTTTAATTTGTTAATTAGCATCAAGTATTGATGAATTTATTAAGTCAGTGTTTTTGGATCGTAATCATTATAATGTGTCATATAGAATGTAACTAATAAAAGTAAAAGTAATGAAGAACTTTAATTCTCCTTAAACCTCAACATGAAACCCTACAACATGAACGCAGCAGTGTGTGAGGTACTGCAGTGGGTGAGGTAGTGCAGTGTGTGAGGTACTGCAGTGTGTGAGGTACTGCAGTGGGTGAGGTAGTGCAGAGGGTGAGGTAGTGCAGTGTGTGAGGTACTGCAGTGTGTGAGGTGGTGCAGTGTGTGAGGTAGTGCAGTGTGTGAGGTACTGCAGTAGGTGAGGTGGTGCAGTGTGTGAGGTACTGCAGTGTGTGAGGTACTGCAGTGTGTGAGGTACTGCAGTGGGTGAGGTACTGCAGTGTGTGAGGTACTGCAGTGTGTGAGGTGGTGCAGTGTGTGAGGTAGTGCAGTGTGTGAGGTAGTGCAGTGTGTGAGGTGGTGCAGTGTGTGAGGTACTGCAGTGGGTGAGGTACTGCAGTGTGTGAGGTACTGCAGTGTGTGAGGTGGTGCAGTGTGTGAGGTAGTGCAGTGTGTGTGAGGTAGTGCAGTGTGTGAGAGGTAGTGCAGCAGTGTGTGAGGTAGTGCAGTGTGTGAGGTAGTACAGCAGTGTGTGCGGTAGTGCAGTGTGTGAGGTAGTGCAGTGGTGTGTGAGGTAGTGCAGTGTGTGAGGTACTGCAGTGTGTGAGGTACTGCAGTGGGTGAGGTACTGCAGTGTGTGAGGTACTGCAGTGTGTGAGGTGGTGCAGTGTGTGAGGTAGTGCAGTGTGTGAGGTAGTGCAGTGTGTGAGGTACTGCAGTGTGTGAGGTGGTGCAGTGTGTGAGGTGGTGCAGTGTGTGAGGTAGTGCAGTGTGTGAGGTAGTGCAGAGGGTGAGGTAGTGCAATGGGTGAGGTAGTGCAGTGTGTGTGAGGTAGTGCAGTGTGTGAGAGGTAGTGCAGCAGTGTGTGAGGTAGTGCAGTGTGTGAGGTAGTACAGCAGTGTGTGCGGTAGTGCAGTGTGTGAGGTAGTGCAGTGTGTGAGAGGTAGTGCAGCAGTGTGTGAGGTAGTACAGCAGTGTGTGCGGTAGTGCAGTGTGTGCGGTAGTGCAGTGTGTGAGGTAGTGCAGTGTGTGAGAGGTAGTGCAGCAGTGTGTGAGGTAGTGCAGTGTGTGCGGTAGTGCAGTGTGTTAGAGGTAGTGCAGCAGTGTGTGAGGTAGTGCAGTGAAGTAGTGCAGCAGTGTGTGAGGTAGTGCAGTGTGTGCGGTAGTGCAGTGAGGTAGTGCAGCAGTGTGTGAGGTAGTGCAGCAGTGTGTGAGGTAGTGCAGTGAGGTAGTGCAGCAGTGTGTGAGGTAGTGCAGTGAGGTAGTGCAGTGTGTAAAGTAGTGCAGCAGTGTGTGAGGTAGTGCAGCAGTGTGTGAGGTAGTGCAGTGAGGTAGTGCAGCAGTGTGTGAGGTAGTGCAGTGTGTGAGGTAGTGCAGCAGTGTGTGAGGTAGTGCAGTGAGGTAGTGCAGCAGTGTGTGAGGTAGTGCAGCAGTGTGTGATGTAGTGCAGTGAGGTAGTGCAGCAGTGTGTGAGGCAGTGTGTGAGGTAGTGCAGTGTTGAGGTAGTGCAGTGTGTGAGGTAGTGCAGTGTGTGAGGTAGTGCAGTGGGTGAGTTAGTGCAGTGTGTGAGGTAGTGCAGTGTGTGAGGTAGTGCAGTGTGTGAGGTAGTGCAGTGTGTGGTAGTGCAGTGTGAGGTAGTGCAGTGTGTGAGGTAGTGCAGTGTGAGGTAGTGCAGTGTGTGAGGTAGTGCAGTGTGTGAGGTAGTGCAGTGGTGTGTGAGGTAGTGCAGTGTGTGAGGTAGTGCAGTGTGTACAGACCTGGTGCTTTTTTTGTAGAATGAATGTTATTAATGAATATTGAGATGTTTGTAATTTTGTTCCTGGTGTTTTTTTCAGGGTGACCCCGGACCCCCCGGACCCCCGGGCCCTCCTGTAAGTCCCTCACCTTTAAAATCTGTTTTAGTGACCTATTAAAGGTTCCTCACACGTCAATTAATATCTGTAATTAAGGTGTGTGTGTGTTTGTGTGTGTGTGTTTGTGTTTGTTTGTGTGTGTGTGTGTGTGTGTGTGTGTGTGTGTGTGTGTGTGTGTGTGTGTGTGTGTGTTCCTCAGGGCAGAGGCAGACCCGGAGCTGCTGTGAGTACTCGTCTCTCAGACTGTATGATATTATTTTGCAGCTTTGTTGAATGCTTCGTTCTGATTGGTCATGCAAGCGTTTGGGGCTTATCCCGGTTGATCTGAGGTTTGTTATGGATTCGGCAGTGGGAGGGTGGGGGTCACAGCAGGTGCAGTGTGTGGGTTCATGCTGATTTCGGATGCTGCTGATGTGTTTATGTTCTCAGGGTCTTTCTGGAGCTAATGGATTACCAGGTGGAATGGGACCCAAAGGAAACCCGGTGAGTCGGGGAACATCTGGTTTAATTAATGGTTCTAACAGCAGTGGATGGCGACGTCCACATCAGTACCTCACACTTACAGGATGTAACCACAGAGCATGGCAGAACTTACTGAACACCTGGAGAACCACTGGAGAGCCACTGGAGAACGAAGATTCGGCTCAAAATACTCTAATAGGAATTATTATTTAGTTTTATTTCGTGCCACTTGGGTCAGGTCTCCATGGAGATCCACACCTTGCTTCTTAGGGTTGTGGTTCTGCGGTTTGCGGTTCTGAATTGTTGTAGTTTTGGTTCTTCTTAACGTTTAAATATTTAAACATTGCAGTAATTAACTTTGGTTCTGTTCTCTCTCTGTAGGGACCAGAGGGTCTTCCAGGACTCCCCGGTGTCCCAGGTCCAGATGGACCTCCTGTAAGTTCTGTCCTTGATTCCTAAGAACGTCATCATTTACAAACGGAACGTTTTCTGAGCTGCACCTTAAAGACTTCCTCAGCATTTAGTTTTCTTTCTTTTCAGGGAATTCCTGGAGGTCTTCCGAGGGGAACGGTGAATTACTGGTAAGTTCTCACAGAGTGCTGGAGATCTGAACCATCCTGTAATCACCAACTAACAGAACCCTATCCCATCACCTGGTCAGGAGAGGTGGTGGATGTAAACCAGTTTATTGTTCTTATTGCAGTGTCCAGCCATCTGTCCACCAGGACCCCCAGGACCCCCCGGAATGCCAGGTTTTAAGGTAAGGTTGACTACACAGTTGGGTAAATGTTCTTCTTCATCTCTGTAATCTGAATTCAAACCCTTCCAGGGTCACACGGGACACAAAGGAGATAAAGGAGAACATGGTAAAGATGGAGAGAAGGTGAGGTCATGATGTCATCGGTTCTGGTTCTGATCAAACAGGCTGTAGGTGATTCAGGGTTTACTAATGGTTCCACTTTGTGTGAATCTGTGTGCAGGGGGATCAAGGCCCCCCGGGTCCTGCTGGGATTCCAGGAACTGTGGGTCTCCAGGTGGGTTGGCAGTCCTCAGTCCTCAGGACTAAAGTCTCTGTTACCTCCAGCAGGTGGTGTTGTGAGGTCACTCTGTTTGAACTTAACAGAACATAACAGCAGAACATTTTCCCAGAACACCTGTATGGAACCCTGATGATCCATACGATGAGGCTTGTTCCTGTAAACGTGAAACTGAAGGGGTCATCATTTTATTGGGTTTGTGTTTCAGGGTCATCGAGGATTAACAGGACTTCAAGGTCCAGTTGGTTTCGCTGGAGATCGGGTGAGGTCTCAATCTTTCTTCCTCTTGGAGATCATTGAAGGTTCTTCTGATTAACCCATAACGTTCTCCTGCTCTCGCTGTAGGGTTTCCCGGGTTTTAGAGGGAAGCCCGGCGTTCTGGGAGTTGTTGGGAAAATAGTGAGTACCTCCGTTAGCACCTGTTCTGCTTGGTTCCAAAATCTTTGAGTCTCAACAATAAAAGCGTGGTGTTCCTCATTTGATGATTCCAGGGTGATGCTGGAGAGAAGGGACCAGAGGGCTTCAGAGGACCTAAAGGAGAAATGGTAAGTGTGAGCCTTACCAGCAGGTGGCGCACTAACCTACAGCCAGCATGTTGTTTAGGATGTGGTGCGCCCACTTGTGGTCAGGTCTTTACATTACACACTGATTTTTATCAATTCATCGCCCTCTCTTAGTAGCCTGGTGGAATTGCAAGTCATTCATTTTGATTAGAGTTGCTGGTGGTGCTGGAGCCTATCCCAGCACTCATTGGCATCATGAGCAGACACACAATTAAACCTGACTCGTCTTCAGTTCACACACACCAACATGAGGAGAACATGCAAACCCCACACATAAACATTGCTCTGTTAAGGGATCGAACCCGAGTCATTTCTTACACCACGACTTTGTGTTCTGCAGGGAAAAGTAGGTCCAAAAGGAACGCCAGGACCCCTGGGCCCAAAGGGAGAACCTGTAAGTATTCCCTGTGTTGTTGTTATGTTGTTATGGTTTTCTGTGATGTCATAATGTTTCTGATGTCATGATGTCATCAGGGAATCCCGGGCAGAGACGGGAAAGACGGGACTCATGGACTGGATGGAGAGAAGGTCAGTCCCAGCCGCCCGTTCGTTCCTCATCCATCAGAACTCCGCCCTGACGGGATGACATCACGTGACTGTGTTTGATTTTGCGCAGGGCGACGGCGGGCGGGTCGGCGTTCCCGGAGAGAAAGGGCCGAACGGTCTGCCTGTGAGTCCTGACGACGAACGGAGGTTTGAAACATCACCTTTAACGTGCAGAAGCTAACGTGGGTGTGTTTTAGGGTTTACCTGGAAAAGCTGGAGAAAAGGGAGCCAAGGGCGGAGCCGTAAGTAACCACGCCCTTCTGTCCCTGTGAAGTGCACTTTACAAGTCCACTCGTTCTGTCGTGGTGGACTCAGGCTCTGTTTTGGTTCCTGTTCTGACTGCAGGGTAATTCAGGAGAGATGGGAGAGGCAGGCCCAGCTGGAGAGCCAGGTATTCCTGTATGTATCTGCTTAATGAGGGTCTTTATTCAGAGTGGTGTGAAGCCTGAAGAATAAACCCGGTTAACGTTCTGGTTCTCTCTGACAGGGACAGACGGGCGTTCCGGGAGAACGAGGCCTAGCTGGACCCAGAGGGGTCACTGTAAGTGGACCGGCGTCTCATTTATTCAACTTTGACCCTTTCAGTGTGTACTGCAGCTCGTCTGAGTCCCGTTGGGATGATTTAATCCAGCCGTGAATCAGAACCCAGTGAGGTCCGATCAGCTGCTTTGTGCAGTGGGCCTTCCCCAAACTGTTCCCATAATAGGTTTAAGTCCAATTCATAAGGTTCTGTGTTTAGTTCTATGGTCCTGTGGAA
This sequence comes from Corydoras sp. C115, assembly GCA_019802505.1. NCBI lineage: Eukaryota > Metazoa > Chordata > Actinopteri > Siluriformes > Callichthyidae > Corydoras > Corydoras sp. C115. Next base: position 95,682 of record JAFMOC010000426.1, read on the forward strand.
ATGAGACGGAACGGACCGGATGATCCGTTGGTTCTGATTCTGATGGAGGTCAGTCGTGGCATGCAGGTTCTGTGTTCTGTCTGATCTGAGGGTTCAGGCCTTTAAGATTGGATTCATGGAGCAGAGTGACGTTCTGTAACGTCTGTACATCAGAGCAATAGAACAATAGAACATGATGATGATGATGATGATGAGGGATCAGACGGGTCAGTGGTTGCTAAGCAACACTCAGATTTAATAACTGCATCCTTTAGATTAGTCTGTAGCCTCTTCAGAATCAGAACCTCAGAAACCCAGCAGCAGCAGCAGCAGCATCTCCTCACATCACCCCGTCTTCATCCAGACTGGAAACGCTTTTTATTTTTAATTAACAATTAAATTAAAAAGATTAGTATATAATTATATTATTATTTGAGTTATATAATCAATATAATGAAGAAAGTAAAGGGTTAAAGATGAGCGAGAGAGTGACATGTTGATGGAGCAGGTGTGTTGTGCTTCTGGAGTTTAAACCCTGTGCTGTTACACACCTCCACCTTACTGCGCCACCTTGTGGATGCAGAATCAGAGCCAGCAGGTCCTCGTGCTGCGGCACACTGTATTCTTCATCCTCTGGTTCCTCTGTTGTGTGTTTTTATTTTTTCATAATGATAAAGTTTTATATTTTTTTTTTTAGGGAGGCGTCGGTCTGATTGGAAATCCTGGACCTCAGGGAGTCAAGGGATTCCAGGTGAGCATCGTGACAGTATCTCAGTGTGTATCCCCGAGACCCCGCTGTGTGACGGGGTCAGAGTTCTGTTAATATTAATGAGCGCTGTTGTAAACAGGGAGTTAAAGGTGATATCGGGGACCCCGGCCTTCCAGGTCCCACTGGACTGCGGGGAGACTTCGGAGACAAGGTGAGAACGAATCAGACAACCCATCAGACCAATGTGTTGAAATTGAATAGCTCCAATTTAGGTTCTAACTGCAGTGTTGTAAACGGGACGGCCGGGTGGCGCTAGAGGGGGCAGGTGGGATGGGATGTGTGTGTGGGGGGGGGGGGTGCTCCTTGGTTAAACCTTTGAAAAGAAATATTTGATTAAACACCCGAGGAACGAAACGCTGAAGGACTAACTGACCTGAGATATGTTTTCATAAAGACCTCGCTGCAGAACTCCAACAACGACGGTTCCTGTTCAGGGTTCTGGGAACAGAACAAAGCCTGGCTTCATACTGCTGCAGCTTACACACACACACACACACACACACACACACTCTAACGTCAGGTGATCATCTGTCTGTATCTTTCTCTCACAGGGTCCTACAGGAGCGTCAGGGTCCAAAGGAGACGTCGTAAGAACCGTTCATAGTACACGAGTCTTTAAACATCTGGATCCGTACAGATGTGTGAGGGAATATTTCTTCTCTTTTATTTTTTAGGGAATGGCTGGAAGTGACGGCCTCCCGGGAGAGAACGGAGAAACTGTACGTAGCTTTTATTTTTAATACGATTTAAATAATTAAAGTAATGTGAGTCGTTAATGAACATCTGTATTCTTTGTTCCTCTCAGGGTCCATTCGGTCCTCAGGGACAGAAGGGCGAGGTGAGTGTCCTCCTCCACACCTCACTCTGGACTCTCTGTGGGTTCCTGTCCCCTTTTCTGGGGTCTTTTTAAGGAACTATACAGTGCATCTGTGTTCATAGCGAGCAGCATTCACCTTCGTCATAAAGAACAGGTTCTACGTTCTGTAACGAACTTTAAGAACATCAAGGACGAGAAGACTTTAAATTAGATCAGGATGCGGCGTTTTCTCAGATATAGTGTTTATAAAATCTGAAATAAAAACATAAACTGCTTTTAATACAATTTCAGTTGAAGTGAATACGATTCTGTTCATGTGCAGTCAGGAAAGCAAGGCGAGCTCGGACCTAAAGGAGTCCCGGGACCACAGGGAGAGCCTGGAGCACGAGGACTGCCTGGAAAACCTGGTGTGATGGGCCTCAATGGCGAACAAGGGCCCCCTGGTGTGGCGGGTAAAACCGGTGTTCCTGTGAGTACTGAGACCGTGGTACTAATTAAACTAACGATGGAGGTTCTCCTGAACTTTAAGGTTTAGAAACCTTTGAAGATGATTAGAGACAACGATCCAATTAAGTTTTTTAATATAAACTCATCAGTGGGTTGTGGTTCTACATCTGTAAGAACGAGTGTTCTCATTTCAGGGAAGGCTGGCGAGTGAGCAGCACATCAGAGAACTTTGTGGTTCCATGATCGATGGTAAGGAACACCGGGTTCAAAATCCTACAGAACTGCGGTCACTTACAGGCTGCTTTAATAAGCCCCGCCCATTTAACACACTGAATGTGTCATCTAAACTCACCACATCGTCTGATCTCCCGTCTCTCAGATCAGATTGCTCAGCTGGCTGCTCACCTGAGGAGACCTTTGGCCCCCGGCGCCGTGGGGCGACCCGGTCCGGCCGGATCACCTGGAAAACCAGGAGATGCGGGATCTATGGGATTGCCCGGCACCCGCGGTCCTCCAGGATACAGAGGACTTCCAGGAGGTCTGGGTGACCCTGGACCAAGAGGTGAGGCTCTAACAGAGGTGTGATGGTGACCAGTGAGTCCTAACCAGCACTTCATCTCGGGTTAGTACTGTTAGAACACACTGAGGATCAGAGTTAACGACGCTGTGATTACTGTAGGTGACGCTGGTGAGGCAGGTGATAAGGGCCCAGTGGGAAAAGCCATCGACGGTCCGGTCGGAGACCAAGGAGAACCAGGTACGACAGAACAGGTTCATGTTCATCACCTGAAGCAACAACCAATCAGGAACACAATGGGAGGAGCCACCTGTATCACTGTGTAATCTAGAACCTCATTTTAAAGAAGCTCCTTGGTTCTTCCTCTAACAGGTCTCCAAGGTGCGCACGGCATCGTTAAAGACGGACGTGACGGCGCACCCGGTGACGCGGGAGAGCCCGGAGAACCGGGCAGGCCGGGCAGAACGGGACACCAAGGACCCCCCGGAATCTGCGATACGACGGCCTGCCAGGGGGCAGCGCCACACGGAAAGTCCTCCAACCCCAAAAACCATTAAACAAGACAGTTTCCCGTTTAAAAACCCGCTGGTGCCCCATCAAACGAGGAACGAGCAAGGTATCGGAACCATGTGGAGCGGGCTCACGAGGAAGATCCAACGCGGCGGAGCAGCGTGGGCCGTTTTAACGTTCCGCACGGCTAGAACGAGAGAACCGACAGACTGGAAGGTGTAGAACAATCGATTACAGCAGCAAAATGTTCATCGTGTGTAAATGTGAGGGGTGGGGGGGGGGTAAAAACATTTTGTACATGTGATTTACAAAAATAACTGAAGTCTTCCTCCTGTCCGTCCGTCCGTCCTCCCTCTGTACAGTCCTGTAAAAAATGTGAGCGCAGTCGTTAAAATGGACTTCAACTAAAAAAAAAAAATCTAAAAAACTTTTGTGCGGAACTGTCATTCTATTTTTTTTAATCCGTCTTCTTTGTATTTTTTCATTTCTGAATGTTGAATCGCGTCTCCATCCGTTTGAGATCAATAAAGAACCCTGAAGGCATCATGAACCTTACTGTACAACAGAGGTGGCGTCTCCAGCACCTCCACCACCGCGTACCTCCTCCCCCCCCCCCCCCCCCCGACTCAGACTATTTATTAAATGTGGGTGACTGTTGTATGTACAATAAAAGTCTGCAGCCCCGTGTTGTGAAAAAATACTGAATAAAGCCACTCTTCAGTTACCTTCTACTCTTCTTATTAGAACTTTCCAGAATAAAGGAACCTTCATTAAAGTAGCGGCTGCAGCACGGATACAGAGGCGACGCAATACCCAACCATCTGATACTCACGATACTCAGAGCACGATACTATATCATAAAACATTCAGTACTGAGTCAGAGACGCACGGAGATTTACATATAAGTTAAAGTGTAAGAGGGAAGTAATGTTCTGCGTTTATAACGCTTATAGAACGTTCATAACGTGTAACGTTTATAAAACATGGGTTGCTTCACAGAATCGTTCTGAGAACATCATCTAATATTTAATTCATGAATGTGAATTAATTAATTATGATGTCATGTCTAAAGGAAGTGAAGTCCAATCAGGTTTTTAAATCTGAAGCTCCGGCTCGTTAAGGCGACGGTGACGTGAACATCGGGAGGTCGAGCGATATGTTAAATCCTCATCCTGAAGTTAATTATCTGCACGTTAACAGATCATCAGCCAATCAGCAATCAAATATTCAACAGTGTAACCAATCTGAATGATTAAGTGTAGATGTAAAAACTGCTTGAATTAAACGAAAACCTTTACAAAGAAAACATTCAATAAATGTTTATATAAATAAATAAATTTCCTCTCTCAACGCACTTTAAACAATGTTTTGGAGATGCCAGTACCTGTGTGCCATCTCTACTGCAAAACATTGAGATGAATTGGAACACCGATTCTTTCATCCTCACAAATGTCTATTTTACCTAAATGATGAGTCCCGCAGAGCTTATCATCTAAAATCACCAAACCATCTGACATCACGCTGATCTGGTTACCATGACGTCAGTTTAGTGAAGCACCTGCTTACAGTAGATAATCACAGAGTTTTAATTATATTAATAGGAGTTTTATTTACACTGCGGTACAGAAAACAGAGTCGTCTGTAAGGATTAAAGGTGCAGTATGCAGCTGGGCACGTTAAAGTCATCGAACTTTCTTGGTTGAACCATCTTTAATTAGGTTAAATTAAAGCTCTGTAATTAAGCTCATTGCTGAATGAAATTAGTATTTATAACGGGGCTGTGTGTCAGGTGTGTGAGAGTCGGGGAGTCACTGCTGTGGAGCTGCACTCAGCGATTCAGGAGCGTCCTCAGTGCCGAGCCAGTTGATCCGGATCCCGGTGTTTCCACAGAAGGTTCTTTGAAAGTTCTGTAATAAAAAGGAATGGTGATGTTAATGTCCCCCCCTCCTGGTAACGATGTGCATTACAGTGTACTGTGGGTTCAGTCCTGCTGGGGCACTGGACCTGTTTTAGGGAGTCTCCATAAAGCCCGGTGATGTATTTGAGGTACGTGGTGGTCCACTGCAGCGTCGTGGCTTTATCAGTGTTAGAGTAACAGAACGGCACCAGCCGGTTCAGCTCATCGCAACACAGACGGATCCTCCGCCTGAAATAAAAAACAAACAGATTCAGTGGTTTCTACCAGACTGAACAGAGACTGAAAAAGCACCGGGATTCTTAAACAGAACCGGGCTCAGGCCTTACTCCATCACGTAGTGAGCAGTGAACGAGGGGACGAACGAATCGGCCCCCACACAGCGGCATTAGAACATCACCTTCGCTCTCGTTCCTTGCTGTTGTGTCTCTCTCTGCGGTCACTGTCCCTGAGCGGGGGTCCCGCTCTGATTCTGGGTTTTGCTGTTGAAGCCTTGTTGTTAACTGGAATCACGTTGGCCGAGTTCTGGATGATGTTGGGTTCCAGAACCTGCAAAACTCGGGCTCCGTTTATCCTGAGTTTCTTCACAGCCTTCCCCCTGACATCATCTTGAACACAGTAAAACAAAAAAGGGAAAAGAAGATGATGAGAAAAAACTCATGTTCCCATTCTAACATACTAGCAGCCTAAGGTGAGGGGAGAACATGCAAATTCACACAAACAAACCCAGACCATCTGAATGCTGAAAACACATTACAGGTACTGTTGTATGTGATTGTAATAAACTCTTCTTCCTCTTGTGCACCTGAATGTATGCTTGTGTTTTTGTAAACACAGTTGGACTTGATTGTGAAACATAACACTGAAAAGCATTCACACAAGCGCTGAATCCACCACCTACTTTCTACGTCGGCGGCGCTGTGCTCATGACACGCGTCTGTGTGGATGATACTCGAGGATCTTAATGCAGATTTAGCCGTCTGCTCTGAACTGCAGGTGGAGCTGAGGTTTGTCCGCATCGGATGTTTCTTTCCTTCTGGTGCCTGAGAGACGTGACTCGGTTCCTACAACGGAACCATAACACGTTCAGGACAATGGTAAGTAAGTGAAGCTTACATATAGCAGCATACACAAAAAGTGGATGACATGATGTGAACATGTGAATGTGAAAGTTCCTCTACTGTATATGATCAGGAGAACCTAATAAAAGTTCTACCTGCAGCTCTATAGATTGCTACAGTTTGGTGTGTGAGAAGAAAAGAGTCTGTCCATTATACTGTCGTGCACATGTGCATTATTGATGTTCTTTTTCCGATCCATATTTATAATAAATTAAAATAGGTGAGCACCTGAGGAAACGTGCAATCCACTGTTGTAGTTGTCTCGGTGGTGGACCATGTATCTGCCTGTGAATGAACTGCAACACCTGGCATGTCTGTGGACTGAGGCAGCAAAGACACGAACCTGCAGAACAGACAGCAGTTTTAATAAAATATATTTAATCAGATTTAAATCCTTCTTTAGGCCTTCACTTGTTTCTTCATAAACACTCACGTATTCAGAACTGCGTATTCAGTCTCATGTTGTCTGTTTACATCGCGCGAGCCGCCGCTGAACCTCTTCTCCAGTCGCACGCGTGCAGGTGGGTGGGGTCTTGAACCCAGAGAGACCCTGCGACAAACACCATGTTCACCAACTGCCTCCACCGCGCCTTTTAACTTCTTCAGGACAGAACCGGGCACCTCGCCGCACCACGTCGGCGTGGTCGGCGTCTTCCCTGCGTCGGTGCTGCCGACGTGCTCACCGCTCATTTCCTTGATTTGATCGTTACGGTCAGACTGAACAGGACATTCGGATCTGTTTTGAGACAGAGGGCTAGGACGGTTGTTTTCATGCTCATCGTCTGTTGATGGTAGATGTAGCTGATCCTCCACAGGCCCGTGGTGCTCAGCGCTCTGTGTTTCCATGTGGGACTGAATGAGGTGCTGAAGCTGTGTGTAGTCAACCTCCGTCATTTCTATTAGATTGAAGTCAGAGGTGATGGTCTGTCCTGGATCACTTTTGGTTTGAACGGTCATCACACTCGGTGGGTCTTCTCGTGTGCACCGATCTGAGGGCACGAAAGGTGGCGTCCTGCATGTTCCTGAAGTCGTCATTCTAAAAAATGTAAAAAAAAAAATTAAAAAAAAAAAAAAAGCACCTAAGGCACATTTTATTATTATGGTTCCAGTTCTTGGTAATAATGACTATATAACTATATGATGTCAGTGAAGGAGTGAGAGGAAAGAATGATTCCTTTATAAAACCTTTCGCTTGGCTCCAACATGTGTACATCTTTCAAACATCTTTCATTTTTCTTACATAATGCACATTAATTAATCACTAAAATAAGTTTTAGTAAGTTTAAATGAATATTCAGAACAGCCTCAGGTAGATCTCATCATGAACCAGTGAGGTAAAGAAATCACAATTAAATCTGTATATGTTTGTAAACTCTTTTTTTTTTAAAATAATAATTAGAAAATGTAAATGTGTAATTCATTATTAAAAATGTTTTTCTGATGAACTTTCTCATCGAAATCAGTTTCCCGCCATTTCTCTGAACGCCTCGCGCAGGACATGACCATATATGGTCACGATCACGCAACCAAATAACCGTTACTTCAATCGAATCAACGCTAATTATCAGCGTTAATTGGCTGTGTTTCCGCGTTGTATTGCTTCTAAGTAACTATAATTAAAGGTCGGAAAATCTTAAATTGCTCCGGTAATCGTTTATAACGGAGTTACCGAGTTAAAGCACTGACAGAACCGAAAGAACGCTTCAGAACAAACCTGCTGACGACCTGCCGAAGCTCAGTGCGATTCAACGATCACAATTAAAGACATGACATTAACAACAACAACGTTAATTAATCAGCGGCGATAGCTTTAATGATTACCGACTGCTAATTACGAAACAAGTGTATCACGTGACAACAAACGCTGAGCTGTGCGGTTGCCAGATCTCTTCATTATAAAAAGTCAGTCAGTCCTAACGCGTTTAACTCGGGTTGCCAGGTTTGTTCATTAATTCCACCGATGTAATTTTATATAAAAGTATAAATTTAAGTGTAAATCCAAACATTCAAGCCTCCATCACACTATAAATGGTATATTTATCATTCAAAAGTTATTTTTTTAAAAAACATAAATCATCTTATTTGCTTTTTGTATACAGAATTATTTGTCTTCATTATAATTGTATTTATTTACTCTTCTTTTAAATATCAGGATTAAACCACTTTTGTTTTTACTTTTTATTAAACTGTAATAAGACCAGAACTAACCTTATATCATTGTGCTTGCTCCTCATGGTAAGAAGTTCTTGGGTTCGATTCTCAATGAGGGAAAGAAAAGTCATTTCCATGTAAAGTTTGCATGTTCTCCCCATGTTCACAAGTGTTCTGCACATAGGGCTCCACACCAACCTGTTCTGACGTCAGTATGTATTTTATATATACATAGGGAACTCTGTACTTCAGGTTCAGAATGGAGTTAGAACACATTATAAAACGACAGGCTTATGAAATTAAAAAGTGTTTAAATAAATTTACACATGTAGACTAATTAGTTTTAAAAGTAACATTAACCATAATACCACTCTGTGAATACTTTCCAATAAATAAATATAACTCACGATAATCCATGTTTATTCTTTTAATTGAGTAATTTTCAGCAGACATGTTCTGTGCGATCCTCTGTGAAATGAACAGCTCGCAATTAAAGCTGGTTTAAATCTCTTGAAAATTCTTTTTTAAAACATTCAGAACCAAAATGTCCATCAGTATTTACATATCGTCAAAACTTCAGTTGTCTTGAACATAAAGTATATCAGCTGGTGGTTCTGTACACGTCACAAACTGGACTGTTTTTGTAAACATAAGAACACAATTAGAATTATACCAGAACCTGGACACTGGCTCGCTTTAATTACATTTACATGAAAATAAAGAAAAAGGCATGCAGCCGCCTTCCTGCAGACAAAACTCAACCAGAACTGGAGCGATTCGTGTCCTGCAGAACGCTGAACGTTTCAGAACACTCTCTGGTGATGTGTTTTGAAATGATCTGGATTTTGGTTTCATATTAAATCTGAAAAGCTGTTCGCGTTTGCTTTTTAAAAGCTTCCATCTCTTCGTGTGCATTGTGGACAGAACCTTATTTTGGTCCGGTGGTTCTACCTCCTGAACTGGGGTCTCAGATCTGCTGTAATTCAGTTCGTCCATCGGTCCCCCTCCGTCTTTCTACACCATCCACGTTCCTTCTTTCATCCCCATAATCTCCTAATTTCTGCCATCTTGAAGGTCTGCTCCTCCTTCTTGGTCTTCGCCGTCTTCGTTTTCCTGGACTGCTGTCCTCCTGGCTGCTAGGTTCGTCTCCTTCTTCCAGATCTTGGTCCTCACTGCATCTTTGAGAGAATTCTTCCTCCCGGCCGCCGAAACTGTTAAAGTGGCCGTGCTGAGCTTCGTCACCCAGAAGATCATTTGAAGGATGACCTTGTGGCCTGTTGCTTGATATTAGCCTAGTTATCCTGGGGTTGGGCATCCTCATTGGTCCACAAGGAGGCGTCGGAAGTAAAGGACCCGAGAGACGCAAAGGACGAATTTCGAGCTTCCTGTCTGGCCTATCAAATCGTGGTTGCAGAGGTGCCTGTGGCCTTGGTATGTGTCTCGAGATTGGTGGCGTCATCCTTGTTATACGAGGTTCACCTGGGTTTCCCTCAAAGAACTCGTTATTCTGCGGTGAGGATAATCGCTGGCCTTGAAAACGAGGGGGTGGGGGCCTCAGTCGCCTCACATTCTGATTTGGGTTCGAACACGGACCTTCAAATTGAGCACTACCATCTTCAAACCCGTCAGATCTCACATGACGAGGCCCGCCTTGTTCCCGAGCATGAAAATTGGGAACATTTTGAGGTCCTCTTTCTGAAAAGTGAGGACCGTTGTTCGAGCTGTGTGAGGGATGAGCAGCGTAAACAGGACCGCACTTACGGATGAGGTGGGGGGGCAGACTCCTGTGGAAGGGTTCTTCCTCGGCATCTGGGAAACTCTCATCTGGAAACTCACATTGTGGTTGTTCTTCAGATTGTTCATGCAAAAAGTATCTGTTAGCTGTAAATGGTGGAGATGAATCAGCGTCTTGGTTTGTAATGTCATCTCTGCCCCTGAACATCCTTCTACCAAATGGTGGAGGAGGAACTCTGGGGTGGCGAATATCTGAAATGGGTTCTTTGTTACCTTGAAATGGGTCATTAATGCTTCCGGGCTCATTAAAGTCTGAAAATCCATCGTGTTCCTGCTCAAACTCCATTGGGGGTGGACCTTCAAACGAGCCGGGGTTACCTCTTGCTCCTAGATTGTGGGGCCTTGAGGTTTCAGACCTTTCTGGTACAAAAGGTGAGTCCCTTGGGACAAAGTCTGGAGACATCTCCAAATCATTATGCATTCTTTGTCTTGGAAACCGTGGACCAACATCCCTTATGCTTGGGTCGTGAGACCGCCCTGAAGGAGGGTATACCCTTTGTCTTGGACTCCTCATATCAGAAGAACCATCAACAATATTCTCAAATAAACTTGGTATTCGAAGCCTTTTCCCAGAAGACATATGATCACGTTCTTCAGATCTTTGTCTTGAGACCCTTGAGACATTTTCTGGCTCTGAATCCTCATATGGCCTCGGTCTCGGCACCAACGGAGCAGCCGTCATTGGGCCACAGTCTGGTACTGGCCCAGGATCAGATAACCTTAGTCGTGGAACCCTCGACTCACCGTCCCCTTTAATACTTGGAAGTGGACCGAGCTTATCGCGTATACCCTGCCCTGGACATCTTGGACCAACACCAGGAGCAGTTCCACAGCTGTTGAATCGTTCAGAGAACGGAGCTTTGGGTATCCCGGGCTGCAGAACCAGATGACCTCTGGGTCCATGCTGATGTCCTCTCCACATCACGCTGGGAGTCCGTGGTCTAAACTGGTTCCTGGGATCGTTGTGGCTCAGGATGGTCTTGTCTCTGTGGAACACAGCAGCCCCTGCCACTGGGTGGGGACCTTGTGATGCGGCTTCATGCCGACGAAAACCAACCGAGTGGTCTTCAAAATCAGAAGATCCAAAATGTTCAGTTTTAAAATCGGCTGCCTTCTGGGAAGAGTCTTTATGATGGTGCATAAAATCAGACGCCTCGGAGACCGAGGGGCCTTCTGTCAGTACCTGACCGGCCTCTTCAGGTCCCTGACTTATTTGATTGGACTCACACACAGATAGTGAGGGATCGTCTGAGGGGGCGTTGTCGTTATGAGGTTTTGAGGTTTGAGGTTCACGGTCACTCTGACAGACAGTCCCATCAGACTTCTCCTGTGGGGTCCCGTCTGTCTCGGGGTCTGGCCTGCTTTGGAGATCAGAGGTATCTGTTCCACTCTTTGGTTCCTGTTTTTGAGAAACCAGGTCCTGTGTGGGAGGAGCAGTGCTTGGTGGGTCACCTGAGTCTCCATCTTTACTGAGGGAAGGTTCAGTTTTAGGTTCTGCAGCATCTTCTTCCTGCACGGTCTGTTTTTTCTCTTCAGAAGGTTCCCTCTGTGACGGATCAGTCTGAGATTGAGGATTGGAGGTGGGTGCAGCCTGGTTCACACCTTCTGCAGATTCAGTGCTTGGCGGTATGGACTCTGTTCTCCGTCTTGATGCCGACGACTCTTTTTGATGAGGTTGGTTCTCAGACCTCTCGGATCTTGTACTCTGACTTGAACGTGACCTGGACGAGTGACGCCGGTCTCTCCCACCGTCAGGTTTTGATGAGGTGTCTCTGTGATGGTACCGATCCCTCTGACTCGATGAAACTCTCTCTGTTCTAGAGCTGCGGCTGCGACTTTGCCTCGAGGAACGCTCAGGAGAACCCCTACCTCTTCTATGATGTCGCTCATCCGAGGACCTTCTCTCGTGGTAGGACCTACGCTCGTGTCGTGTGCTTTTAGGAGAGCTGTGACGCTCCGTCCTTGATGTCTGACCATGTCTCGTCCTGTCGGAACCTTTCGAAGGTGAATGCCGATTGCCCGTGGACATGGTACCTTCAGAAACGCCGACCTCTGTCCGGGATACAGCATGGAACTCAGAACTGGTGGATCTTCTGAGCGATTTGTTTTTGTAACTTGACGTCTCAGCGTCCTGCTTTACATTTGGTACAGGATCTGCAGCTGTTTCTTGGTTTTCTATTTTGGAGTAGCATTGGGCTTTGGGTTGGCTCGGTACGTTCTCGATTTTATTTAAAACTTGGTCACGATCGATATGACCGAAGCTTCCATACACTCTCGGATCTCGGCTTGAAGAACCTGCTGAGATGTCGAAGGTTTCCGTTCCCTCATCCGGTTCTCGGCCGAAACACGGCGGTGGTGACAGGAGGGCGTCGGAGACCGAGAAACAGGCCATCGAGACGCCAGCCGCTGCTCTCTGAAGACGTAGAGCCTCCTCCTGCTCTGCTAACTGACGCTTATGTTCCTCGATCTGCCGATTCAGTTCTTCTAGCATCAGCTGCTGTTTGGACAGCGATGCCGTGGAAGCGTCCTCATGTTCTACATTGGCAGAGGTATCATCGGTCAGGTAGGTCTGCATCTCCTGGAAGGCCGTTTCATCTTCTGGATCATAAGCTACATCATAACTCGTCGCAGCAGTTCCCACCGCCGGTCGAGTTGTTAAGGATTTTGTAGAATTGTTCAAGACGTCAGGATTCATTCCTAAATTGTACTCCTCCTCTGGATCATAGGGTCTGTCGTCCTCATCCTCATCCACCGGTGTGGACACATCTGGTGTAACTAACGGTGGGTGCTTTTGGTATTCCACAGCTGGATTGTACTCTTCCTCAGGGTCATATGGTCTGCTGTCATCATCCAGTTCCATCTTCTCTTCTATCCCAGTCTTTGAGATCTGCTGATACCGCTTTACAATGGGGTCAACAGGGGGCACCGGAGGCCGGGGCACCGGAGGCCAAGGCACCTCACTGACCGACGAAGAACCTGCCCCACTGGGTATCACCGTCGAACTGGAGCTTTGTTGTGTTTTACCAAACAGTGTGCTCAGAAGGGTCTGAAGAGGAGTCGAGCTGGAGGACACCCCAGCTTCCGCGGAGCTCTGGACATTACAGGAGCTGGATCTGCTGACATGAGGAAGCTCTGAAGGTGGAGGTCCAGGAGGAGTGCTGCATATGGGTAAGGCTGGGTCATAAGGCTGCTCTTCAACCACATGACCCCCGGGTTTAATGGGAGGGGTTTCCACTGGCGAACCCAACGGCATCTGGAGCTTCTGTCTCTTTTCATCGGTCTCTGAAGGCTGTGGACCAGGACGCTTCAGCTTCTGACAAATCGCCAAGCCTATTAACAGATTGGGGTGGTTCTGCTCGAGTCCTGTTGGAGAACACGTAAATATAAAGAACAAGTCCTACAGATTCAAAAAGATTTCAGTACAGAGTTACAATCTGTGGAACATGGTCCACGGAGGAGAACATGTGTCTAAACAGGTTGATTTAATTAATTAATTCATTATCTTCTGCTTTATCCTCTATTAGGGTCGCGGGGGGGGGGGGGGGGGTTCCCCATGCCCATCCAGCGGAGAATGTTTCGGGCGCTGGGCAGATACACCCAGGACCGGGTGCCAATCTATCACTGGACACACACTTACACACACACTCTACATGGGGCAATTTGGAGAATTCAATTGACTTGATCCATGTTTTTGGACTGTGGGAGGAAACCGGAGAACCCGGAGGAAACCCACGCAGACACGGGGAGAACATAGAAACTCCACCCAGATGGGGATTCGAACCGGGAATCCCTAGTGCTGAGAGGAGAACATGCTAAACCACTAAGCCACCGTGCCGCCGTTGATTTAATTGGTCAATTAATTAAATTATATATAATTACTGATGTGTGAACATATTTATAAACCTACAGCGTGCCAGCTCATTGGACCTCACCTGGACCGTCCAGTGGAAGCAGGATGGGGGGAAACGTCTGATTGGAACCCAGTGGAACCAGATACAGGTCTTTAATGTTGTTGCTGATGTTAGAAACCACGCCGAACCTCCGACGGCTGTTAAAGTACGAGAACAGAGACACGTACGCAACCTCTTCTTCATCTGAGGCAGGATAAAAGCGCATCAACGTCACCTCCTGAGGACAAACCCACAATCCATCAACAACGACGTTAAAATGTCGTTAGTAATAAAACATTAATAAAACATCAATCCACCGTGATGTGAACCGAGCAGTGGGGAACATGACCGAGGTTCTGAACACTCCATTAACAATGTTCCATACATCTAGTAGTTTAACTGAAGTCAGCTCACCTTGGTGATGGAGGTCTTCACTTTCTCGACGTAATCCCAAACCGTCTCCGGCAATATCCGACCTCCAATATGAATGGTGTCTGGGAGTTCCTAAAATCAGGAGAACATTCCATTCTGTAGTCCAACTGTTCCTCTACATGCTCTGTAAGTCCCCTTTGGTATGTTCTCTGATGATTAGGACCCCCACAGAGCAGGTGTTATTATAATCATCAGGTGTAATCATCCACCACCACCTCCCTCCCTCCATCCTGCATGATGTTCCTCAACCCTGTCCTCAATTTTCACTTTGAATTTAAATGAATGTGGAATATAAAGCCCAAAGCTCGGCACTCTGTGGAACCGTCTCTAACCTTTTTCAGGATTTCTGCAGGTCCTGAGATGATGCAGCCCTTTGTAACAAACTTGGCCACAGACTGCATGTTGAGGAAACCCTTCCAGAACATCTCCTGTTTGGAGAGAAACGGAGTCGTCTCACCGCCGGCGGGTGCGAGACAGCTCACTGCTCTGAGGACAGAAAGGAGAACACCGAGAATCAGCGTCCGGTGGGGGGACGAAGATCAGTCACCGACGGTGGAGACTCACCTCATACTGGAACCGGAACTGTACAAACTGGGAACTAAAGGAACCGCCGGTTTCATCAGAATAGATTTGGGCATGGGTGGTGGAGGGGGCAGGGGTGAGGGCTGGGTGTCGGGTGGACGGGTTTCCTTCTGGAGCTCTTGGTGACTGGGTTTTGTGGGTGGAGTGGGAGGTGGTTCCACTGCGGGGGAGGGGGTGGTGGGGGTGGTATTCATGGGTGATCTGTAGGCCGCTGTCCTGGGGTCCCGTCTGGTTATGGTAACGATGGAGACAGCAGGGATCACGGGGGGAGCAAAGTCCGCCTCAGATGCCTCGGTGGAACGGTCCTCTGAGGTTGGCGAGGCGGGAGACTCCATGATGAGGGAGCCTTCTGCAGCGGGGACGGGTGGAGGCCGTGTGTCCGGAACGTCACGCGGCGTCGGTCTGTCCACGCCTTTTTCCTCCTCCTTTTGGAACGTTACGGTTTCTGGCTCTTCATCAGTCGGGACCTGACCTGTGAGTCCAGACGTTTGAAATGAGAACACGCTCTAAAGGCTCATTTATGCTCAACGTTAAATACGGAGACGGATACGGACGGAGCCTTTTGTCCGTACTCTGCGTTCATTTCGTACGTAATTTGCACGTTTTCTGAAAGCTTGCGGATGCGGACAGGACGGAGCAATACCACTGGAAACCGTGGGGGCAGTGCATGATGCGACCACTTCCATATGTACACGAAGAAGAAGAAAAACATGGTGGAACTTTTTGAAGACCGGTTATACGAGTGTGTGCGCATTTTAATCATTTATATGATGTTACTTCGCCGGGGCTCAGGGACAAACAGTTACAAAGCAAAGCAAGTTATCGAACGCCCTGGCAGACATCCCAAAGTATTGGAAATGACGTTCGTCATCAATTTCCCTCATTGGGCGGACAAGTGAATCAAATTCTCCATCCAAATGTCGCGACCTGTTCAGTGGCCTCACAGAACACCGCCTCTAGAACGCTGCCTTTTCTGTCGTTTTTGCAGTTTGTACAAAATCAAAATTTCCTCCGCCGTCGCCATGTTTGATTTTTACTCTAAACTGCCCTCTAATGGATGTAGGGTTCAACAACCATATCAACGGAGCTGACGCAAGGAAGTATGTGGGCAGTAACTGTTATAACGCATGAAACGCACGCACATTTTCGTACGCAGAGGGAGTATAAATGAGGCTTAAGCCCGCCCATCACTGACGGGCTGTGATACGGGTATGGGGCAGAACCAGAACGTACCGGTGCATATCCTGCACTTCAGGTCGAAGAGGTGCATCCTGTGCTCCGCCGTCGTGTCCTTCAGCATGTTGCTGATCAGATCGGACACCGCCGTGCTGACCTTCCTGAGCTGAGCCGGTCTGACCCGATTGGATTGGATCGGATCCTCCTGAGGAGAAATGAACTCATCAGTCTGAGTGTAATCAGACCTGCACTGCACGTACCGAATGGACCTCCCGTCAACCTACAGATGAAGATCCAGCCTGGTCCGGTTTATCCACAGCGGTCTCACCAACAGACGCCCAGCCTGAAGAACCAGACAGACAGTTGACCTGCTGAGCTGGAGGGTCGGCCGTGCAGTTCTGCTAAAGGAAAGATCAGACCAGGGTTTTGGATCAGAGCCCAAACTGGACTTTAGATCAGATAACTGAAGGTCAAAGGTCCAGGATCATCTCCCGTACCTGCAGGGACAGAAGCTCCTCCGGACTCAGACGGGTCAGTTTAAACGGAGTGATCAGTCCATTCACCACCTGATGGAACAGAACCTGGAACCCAAACAGTACGTATCCAACGGGTGCTGATGACATCACAACACGATGATGAGAACAAACCACTGACATCAAAGAACTAAAGGGTTAAAGTTTTCAATCTCAAAGATGCTTTTAGTGGTTCGAACATCATACCTCCATTATCTTCCACTTTATCCTCTATTAGGGTCGAGGGGGAGGGGGGGGGGTTCCCCATGCCCATCCAGGGGAGAACGTTTCAGGTGCTGGGCATATACACCCAGGACAGGGGGGGCAATCTATCGCTGGACACACACTCTCACACAGACAGACAGACACACTCTAAATGGGGCAATTTGGAGAATTCAATTGACTTGATCCATGTTTTTGGACAGTGGGAGGAAACCGGATAACCCGGAGGAAACCCACGCAGACACAGTGAGAACTTGCAAACTCCACCCAGATGGGGATTCGAACCAGGAATCTCTAGCGCTGAGAGGCAAACGTGCCAACCACTAAGCCACCGTGCCGCCGGTTCGAACATCAAAACCATAAAAAATAATTATGAAATAACCAAATAAATACATCAACTTTAGAGCAGCCTGTTCCTTTGATCTCCTTAAAAGTTAAAGTTGTTAATCAGGCAGATCGTTAAATTACAACGTTGATGTTTTACTATAATAACAAAATTAAACTACATGGACCAAAATCATGAAACATATGCTTCCAGCTCTATGAGAACAGTTTGGGGAAGGCCCTTTCCTGTTCCACCACGTGGACAAAGCATGTTTGGTGTTCACATCTTTATAAACCTTTACCCCTAAAGGAGGCGGTCCTAATGAGGTCCCGGTCCACGTTTTGGGACTCACCTTGTTCTTTGGGTCTTTGAGGTTTAACAGGAGGGACCTGTACTTGGTCCTGTACTTGTGGTCAGTGGTGTAATACATGTTGAACATCTCTCTCTCGATGTTAACGGCCAGCCTCTCGACCTCACCCTCAGGTTTGTTCAAGTCATCGCTGTTGTTCACTCTGAGGAGAACATGCTCATCAGGAACAGTGCACCGAGGCATCGACACTCGTTACTGATTAACGATCAATCAGTACCTTTTCAGCAGGGTGTCCGTGAGAGAGCGTCTGATGGCCTGTCTGATCTGCATGTTGGTGTGAGCCCGCAGCGGTCTGGACGGGGGAACTGGGGCAGGAGTGACGGGCAGGACCCGAACCTCTGGAGCTGGTGCTTTATAAGGTGCTTTGGAGCCCTCTGGTGGTCGGCATGTGCTTTTGGGGACTGATGAACCGACGCTGGTGTGTGACGCCTCAGGAAGCAGCTGTCTGGATGCCACCAGCCGGGGGGAACCTGGCATGGTTTTCTTGGCTCGGCTGGGCAGGGCGATCCGGAGTGCTTTCTGAGTGGTGCCACTCTCAGATGAAGCCTCAGGACCTTCTGATGGTGCTTTATTCTGCTCTGATGGTGGAGCTGTGGGACATTCTAAAGATGCTGCTCCTAATAATCTGGAGTGTTGATCCAGCAGACCTTCTGATGAAGACACGGCAGGTATTCCAGTCCTGAAACCCTCCGCTGGAACTGGTTGGTCTGAGCCAGAAGACTCTGATACAGTTGGGTTTCTGAGTTCTGTTTTAATCAGAGAACCTTCTGATGGAGCTGTATTCACCACAGATACCTGAATCACAGCACCTTCAGCTAAAAGCACCTTCTCCACCACATGCTCAGATAAAACCGCATCTTCTGCTGACCGTCGCACCGCAGGATCCTCTGCTGGAACGGCTTCCTCTGCAACCGGTGTCGTCACTGTACCATCTGATGAAGCTGTTCCATCAGCTGTTCCCTTAGCTGCTGATGTTCGGGTTGTTCCTACTGCAGTGGATCTTCTGAGGAAGCTGCTCTTTGGAAAGCATGTTGAGATACAGAAGCACCTGCTGAAGTCGCATCACCAAACGACTTGGTCTGATGAGCGACAGGCATTTTGTCAGATTGACATTCCACAGCTTTATTTTTCTGACTGAAAGCTAGAACAGAGTAAAGACAGAGGTTCGTCAGGAGAACGTTCCTGTTCAGTCACCGCTGGTGTCTCTACAAAAGAACATCTGAGGAACTTCTACTCATTAAACATGAACAGAATCAGAACCAAATTAACCAAACAGTGGTTCTAGTACCGGTGTTCTAGAAGGTTAGCAGGTTAACAAGTGAGGTCTCATGGGGTCAGGAGTACTTTGAAAAAACACTGGTCACTTAGTGTTGTCATGGTAATGATTTATTGATGATGCAGGTGGTTCTAATCTGAAAACCGGGATCTGTGATGGCATGAGGTCAGCACCGGGGTCCACAGGATGGGGTGAGTATTAGGGTCCACAGGATGGGGTGAGTATTAGGGTCCACAGGATGGGGTGAGTATTAGGGTCCACAGGATGGGGTGAGTATTAGGGTCCACAGGATGGGGTATCTGGGAAAGGCCCTTTTCTGTGACATAGTGCAAAAAGCTTTAGCATGAATGAGAACTGAGATTGTGAGCGAGGTCCTCTTGTTTAAAATCAGTGCCTGACCTCAGTGACCCTCTTCTGGATGAATGGACCACACTTTTAAAAGACTTCAGAGGAAGCCGATCGAGTTACAAAAAGCCTGAAGAGCACCTTCATTATACCGCACACAAAAAATGGAATAACTAATAGTGATGTAACAACATGCCCCCGGGGGGCGCCCTGCCATCAGTTTTCAGATCAGCAGCCTGCGGGGCTTTCATCTCAAAGAACACACGATGGACATGAGATACTGATGTGGTCATCGGTGTCCGTCTGTCTGTCCGACCTTCATCTTCATCACAGCGTTGAGGATGAAGCAGGTTTTACAAACGTGGGTGAAAATGATGCAAGTGTCAGCCAATCAGGTGCCAGCTCTGTGATGGAGGCAGACAAAGAACCCACACCCAAAGGAAGGACCCCCGTCCCCAAAGCTTCATGAGTTCAGCATGTCTGACACCTTCTCCCATCATCATCCTCATCCCTCTGTGGTCCTGATGAAGATCTGAGAAACACACCGCGGTCCCACACACACCACCTGCCGCTCCGGTTGTGTTAAGCTCCACCCACTTCTGTGATGATTCTTAACATCAAAGCAAATCTCAGACGTCTTTAAAAAAAAAAGTCTTCATTTAAACTCTGACTCCGCCTTCTCCGTGTTTCTGCCCGTTTAACGCGCTGCACCCAAAGAGACCGGGATAGGAAAAAAAAAAAAATACCATCAGCATTTTTGAAGAAAGAAAATCAGAGGTGTTATAAAACCCGTGCTGCTTCCTGTGATCGGAACTCCGATGTTGAATAGCCTCAGCTCTCCTGACGGGGGAGGACTTTCATTTTGCTGACCCCTGCCGTTGCTTTCCTTTCTTACCTTTGATGTTAGAATGCACGTGTAGGTTAGTGCTGTGATAGATTAATATGAGGGTGTGGCCAATGGATCTGAAATTAAACTAATCTGACATTAACTGGGAGGACAGGAGGTCAAAGGTCAGGGGCGTGAGGTCACAGGGGCAAACGCAGACCCGAGCGCGTGCTGTAATGACGGGAACGATCGCGTAATTACAATGTGCTTTTTTGAAGACCAAAGACTCTTCTAAATAAACTAAAAAATTATACTGCACGTTGACAACAGCGCCACCAGGTGAAGGATGTGAGTCCATGTGCGGTGAGTCTGTGTGAACTGGGAGCTGAGTCACCTGACTGAGACCAGAGCGTCACCGTGGTTACAGAGGACATCTCAACGCGGACAGATCCCAGTAATGGTGGAGGATGTTCTACGTATCCACGTGGGTCTCCGCTCTGGTTCCCTCCCACAGTGCAGAGAACTGGTGCCACCAAACACATCCACCACATGTCCATGTCTCTCTTACTGATCACTGGGATAGGCTTCAGCACTGACTGGATCCTGGAGAGCATTCGGTTTGGGACCTAAAGATCAGTGGCTGCACAACAGCGACCTCTGCTGCCTGTACCACAAACAGCAGGACAGGGATTAAGCTCGACCAATGATGGACCAGTGTTTGGGGTTGGTGAAGAGACTCATTTGATTGGGTAGAAAAGTGTGTGTTTGGGGCGGGGGTGCAGGCCCCACCCCGACCCGGTGTTTAATACTCGAATTGGTCCAGGTTTCTCCCAGAACACGATCTTCAGGTTCTCTACACATTCTGAAGACTGTAAGCAGAGCTCAGGTCAGGTACTGATGACCTGTTGGAGGACTCCTTGTCTTTGGTTCAATGAAGAAGGTTCTTATGGACTTCGAGCGAGCTGTGAGTGGGTTGCTGTGATGATGTAGAAGATGGAGCATCAACACGACCCCCTCCCCCACCCAGGTTCTCAGAACTTCACAGATGGACCCGTTACAGACGTTACCGTGTGAACTGGACCTGCAGCTCGTCCTTTTGGACACTCGATCTGACCCAGAGAGCTTTTCCATGACAGGATGTGTTTGAGTTCCAGGTGTGTGTGTGTGTGTGTGTGTGTTTGTGTGTGCACATGCACCTGATGCTGGGGGGTGTCAACGAAACCGTGACCCAGAACCAAGCTGCTTAGATCTTTGGAGGTGATTGGTCATCAGTGGATGGAGATCACGGTGTGAGTTGGTTCTGCAAACGGCTGATTAGAACCTCTGGGACCAAAGACTAAACACAAGACAGCGAGCCAGCGGGACAGAATGACTCAAACGTCCCTCGTTAAATGAGACAAGAACATTTCTCAGACTGTACTGAATCCAGAACGTGCAGGTTCTAGATTTCGGGAAGGGTTTGTTCTGGACGTGATCATGTGTTTTGGTTCAATCTAGAGTGTTCTGGCTGATCAGGTCATTTTGAAAGGCATGTGCTCTGTTATGGAACCTTCATCCCATCATTCATTTATTCATTCATTATCTTCAGCTTTATCCTCTATTAGGGTCGCGGGGGGGTGTTCCCCATGCTCATCCAGGGGAGAACGTCTCGGGCGCTGGGCAGATACACCCAGGACAGGGGGGCAATCTATCGCTGGGCACAAAACTCACTCACACAGACACACTCTATATGGGGCAATTTGGAGAACTCCATTGACTTGATCCATGTTTTTGGACTGTGGGAGGAAACCGGAGAACCCGGAGGAAACCCACGCGGACACGGGGAGGACATGGAAACTCAGATGGGGATTCGAGAGGGGAATCCCTAGTGCTGAGAGGAGAACATGCCAACAACTAAGCCACCGTGCAGCCTCATCCCATCATCCCATCCCAAAATATCAAACCCTGAAGGTCACCGAGGTCACGGCCTCGATTCCTCGTGTTGATGGATGGAAACAGAGAGGCTGAAGGTCACATGACCCGAGTCCTGACGTGTATGAACCCCACCCATGTGACGTGTGTTGTGGTTTTGTTGTTGGTGGAGATCTGAAGGTTCTAATCCTCATGTGGAACATCAGATCTGCTGGACTCCAGGTTTGTGAGTGAGTGAGATGTTAGATGTTCCGTTCAGTGAACACTTAAAACCATTATGATTATAAACAAACAACATGAACAGAAGTTTGAGGACAGACCTTTGAACGGGGGTTTCATACGGTCCGGTCACGTCAGATTCAGGGTGACCGCTGTTATTAGACTTTATTATATAATTAATGTACTGTGTTCATTAGGTCTGAGGTGATGGACTGCAGTGGACAGGACCAGCGCCTCATGAGAGCATCAGCAGTGGAACAGCTGGTGGAGAACCTGACCCGGTCACTCAACACCAGCTCCATGACGCAGAACGAGAACGTCTCTACTCTACAAACACCGAGATCCTCCACCCCCCTCCCCCACCCCGTCCTACAGAGGAACGATAGAGCATCATCAGGACCACACCACTCTGCAGCCAATCAGAAGTGCTGATGGAAAGATCCTCTGGTTCTCGCCTCCGTCTCTTGGACATTTACACTGAACACTGCGACGTCAGACGGCATTTACCCATGAGCCATCGCTCCCCAACGTGACCGAAGGGTAAGATTAGGATACGTTCTGCTGGGTTGGTGAAAGACAGGGATAGGCAGGGAGATCATGTGACCTCACCCATGCCCCATATAATCCCACAGCAGTGTGTATCAGTACTGTATTAAGAACTGTATGAGGACACCAGCTCAGTTCTCCAGGAACCGGTACTAATATTGGCTCCAATGGGATCGGTACCCAACCAGCATGTGCCTTCTATTCCATCAGACTGACCTCTGACATCATCAATGTTAATGTGAGCCACGTTAATGTCGTTAAAGAGAACTCCGGAGACGGTGAGCGCACGCTTCCATCGAGCTTCATACGTGATGTTGTGCGGTCTGGCCACCAGAGGGCACACTGTACTCTACTGTTCATACTGCAGGCGACGTTCTTTACTGCGGGGTGATGCTACGTTTGTTTTCCTTTGTGAATTTCAAGATCTTTGACTCAGACGGTTTATTATAAAGCAAGTTGTAATTACACCGCCGTGAGTCTGCACACAGCACCGCGCAGCCTTAAACACGCGCAACAGTCGCCCCGCGGCCGCAGGCGCTGCTTTCAGAATAAAGTTAAACAGATTTAATCTTTTAGATTAATGTGCAGTTTAATGGAATTGAAATACTGGGGAACTTACCTGCTGCAGTGTCTTTCTCTCATGATTACCAAACATGTGATGGATGTGTGTGTGTGTGTGTATGCTATAACCCCTGTGTGATACATACTGGTTTTGTAAAACAGTGATGGAGCGAATGATGCAGGTTCCACGATCGCTCTGTGATCAGGCTCCAGGCTCAGGGGAGCAGTGGGAGCTGAATTCCCGACGTTCTTCTCCTCCACGGGCTTCTCTGTAAACTTCTTCCTGAACAGCTTTCCCAGGTTCTGGATCTGAAACCAAAAAATATTCAGAATTAACCATTTATCTACAGAAGGTTCAGTCTGCAGTGAGAATCAAGCATCATCTCATATCACCCCCCCACCCCACATCAAAGACCTGTATATATACACACACTATAAAATATATATATTCTTGATTGGGCAAATATTCCGGTTTGTCTTTATGGCGTAACCAGACGTTGTTTCTTGCTTTGCTCTCGATGACGATCAAAAAGTCCAAATGTCTTTATCCAAAAACTCTAAAGATTCATTTTTATTTTAAAATAACAATGACGTCAGTGAATTTACTGAACCTGCATTCTCAGTCATTAAATACAGATCCATGATAGCGTTTCATCCACAGCCCACAAGATGGCGCCAAAGCACATCACATTAGAACACCGTGGGATCCATTAACAGTTTATTTAATAATAATTAATTAAAAACACTAGCATGTAATAATGCGTCATGTCTCAGTTCTCACTATTACTTACAGACTGTAAAAATCATCATCAATTAATTAATTAATATAAACTTTATTAAAATGCTTCCCGGTTTATTTGTGTTGTTGTACAGGGTATAGGTTCGCATTACCGTGAGCACCCTTTAGGGGTAACGGAGTGGAGGTAAAGCAGTGTGTCATTAGAATGTATGAGGGGGCAGTGAGGGGTGCTGTACCTTCAGCGCAGGTTTAACAGCAGGTTTAGACCTGAGCTCGGGCTGAGCTTTGGGTTCTGGAATGTTCTGCATGGCTGTGGCGGCGTGCCGGATGATGCACTGGTGACCGCAGTACACCGATTCGGGCAGAGAGTCGTTACCGCAGCCCGGTCCGATACACTTCGCCACCGCGGCCCCGTCCCCCGTCATCTCCACCTCCTTCAGCTCCTCCACCTGAGACGACACTCACAGCTCAGCTCAGCGCCCCAACGCGGACCTCGCACTGCTCTGAACACACTGACCCACGTCCACCTCAACACGAGGGGATTATAAAGGTCAAAGGTCATGGTCACTGTGACCTCAGAGACTCATCAGATCAAAGTGTTCAGTGTGTTTACACTCTACATCAGACATGTGACCGAGGTTCCTACATCAAATAATAACGACATTAAAAATAATTAAAGTTAGTTTTGCATTTTGGGAGAAATTAATTAATAAAGTGGAACCTGCACAAACTTCAGGTTTAGTAAATGTTAAATATTTAAATATGTTTAAAAAATGTAAATAAAATAAAATAATTAAATAAACTATAAAAATTTAAATAAAATAATTAAATTAAATAAAATAAAATAAAAATTAAACAAAATAAAATAACTAAAGTTAAATATTTAAATATGTTTAAATAATTCAAATAAAATAATCAAATAAAATATTTAAAAAATTTATAAAATAATTAAATAAAAGAAAAGAAAAATAAAATAATTAAAGTTCGTTTGCATTTTGGGAGAAATTAATTAATAAAGTGGAACCTGCACAAACTTTAGGTTTAGTAAATGTAAAATTTTTAAATATGTTTAAATAAATAAAATAAAATAATTAAATAAAATATAAATTATTAAATAAAATTATAAAATAAAATAAAATAAAATTTAAATAAAATAAAAATAAAATATTTAAAGTTCGTTTGCATTTTGGGAGAAATTAATTAATAAAGTGGAACCTGCACAAACTTCAGGTTTAGTAAATGTTAAATATTTAAATATGTTTAAAAAATGTTAATAAAATAAAATAATTAAATAAAATATAAAAATTTAAATAAAATAATAAAATTAAATTAAAATAAAATAAAAATTAAACAAAATAAAATAATTAAATAAAATATTAAAAAAATTAATAAAATAATTAAATAAAAGAAAAGAAAAAAAAATAAAATAATTAAAGTTCGTTTGCATTTTGGGAGAAATGAATTAATAAAGTGGAACCTGCACAAACTTTAGGTTTAGTAAATGTTAAATATTTAAATGTTTAAAGCAGCCCGACACATACGTTTAATAAGCTTTATAACTGAATTATGTTTATGAAGCTTAATACAGCAGGGTGTTTATAAAGTTTAATACACTGCAGCTCTATAGAGTCGAGTTCTGTGTGTGTGTGTGTGTGTGTGTGTGTGTGTGTGTGTGTGTGTGTGTGGTAAGAATTCGGACCGGGTCAAAGCAGGTCCAGACATATTACCGGTTGGAAGAACTTGATTTTCCTCTTGGTGCTGAGGCCGGTGGCTTTTCGGATCTTCCCTTTAATGCTGTCGTCCTCACTGGGGCGCTCCTCTCCGGCCGAGGAGGAGAACAGGCTTTCGGAGGAGGAGCTCAGCGGCGCCTTACAGAGCACGGACCGGACGGGCGGGTCGATCGGACTGGGACACGGAGAACAGTCGGGACAGATGTAGTCCTCTCCGTTCTTCTCCAGCAGCAGCCCCCGCGACTCGCTGATGCCCACGCAGTCCCCGTGGAACCACTCCTGACAGCGGTCACAGCAGATCATGAACCTGCGGGGCAGAGACACGGCTCAGTGTACCCCAAAAGATCAAAGGAACACTTCAGAAGCATCCCCCACGTGAACATCAGAGCCATGGACACTCAGAACATTCATTTATTTATATATACAGAGTTCTGAAGAACTGTGATCGGACGAGCGGTAGAGAACAGAGAGCCAATAGAAACCCTTGGTTCCGCGCAGGGTGGAGAACCACTCGCCTGTTGTTATGGGTCTGTCGACAGATACAGTACAGAGCGTTGGGGTCGCTGTCGTCTCCGTCCTCTGAGGACGTCCCCGGGTTCCTGAACACCGCTCGTCCCCGATGCTCCTGCTCACACTCCGTACGTTTACCGTCCTCGTCCTTCATCACATGTCCCGCAGCAGGTCCTCCACCTCCACCTCCACCCCTCTCCTCCACCTTCCTCCGGTTCCTGACCCTCTCTTGAAGCTCGCGGAGCGTCAGCTCGTCGCTGTCCGACGTCTCCCTCTCCGATTTGGGTCTCCGTTTTGTCTTCTCGGTTAGGTCCGGCTGTGAGGTCAGGTCTATAACCACCGGCGCAGACCTCCGCCCGCCCCGCCCTCGTTGCGTGCCGGGCGACGGCCCCTCGGCGACCTGCCGGCCCCTCCCACGGCCCCGCCCTCGGGCGCGCTGCTGGCGGCCGCCCCGGCGCGGGGTCAACACGTTCAGGTCCACGTTTCCGATCTCCTCCATGAACTCACGCCGGGCGATGGTGCTCCGACGGAAGCCCCAGGTTTTGGCGGGCTCTTTGGGTGAGGCCCCGTCCGTCTCCGGACCCCCGGGTCCCTCCATCTTCTGAATTAGGATGCTGCAAAATAATAATAATGAAAAATAAAAAAAAAAGATAATACATTTATTTTAAACAACAATTTGCTAAATGCAGTTCATATATTTGAGTTTTCTGATTAAGAGTGGACTGAAATTAAAGCACGATCAATTAACAGATTAGAAAAAGGTCTGAATTACAGAGATCAAAGAAAATAAATAAACAATAAACCATGTGATAATTAACATCGTTTAAGATCGCAATAATAACAGAATAAAAGATCAAAGAAAACCCAATGTATCTGAAAGTTCAGAACAACAATCTGTACGTAATTAAAAACCCATTAATGTAAATAAATAAATCACCCACCCAAACACCTCCCTCCACCACCCAAACACCCCCCCACCATCCAACGCCTCCCTCCAACAACCAAACACCTCCCTCCACCACCCAAACACCCCCCCACCATCCAACGCCTCCCTCCAACAACCAAACACCTCCCTCCACCACCCAAACACCCCCCACCACCCACACACCTCCCTCCACCACCCAAACACCTCCCCCCACCATCCAAACACCTCCTTCCAACACCCAAACACCTCCCTCCACCACCCAAACACCTCCCCCCACCATCCAAACACCTCCCTCCAACACCCAAACACCTCCCCCCACCATCCAAACACCTCCCTCCAACACCCAAACACCTCCCTCCAACACCCAAACACCTCCCTCCAACACACAAACACCTTCACCACCATCCAAACACCCCTCTACACCACCCAAACACCCCACCACCATCCAAACACCTCTCTACACCTCCATTCAAACACCTCCCTCCACCACCCAAACACCTCCCCCCACCATCCAAACACCTCCCTCCAACACCCAAACACCTCCCTCCAACACACAAACACCTCTCTACACCACCATTCAAACACCTCCCTCCACCACCCAAACACCTCCCCCCACCATCCAAACACCTCCCTCCAACACCCAAACACCTCCCTCCAACACCCAAACACCTCCCTCCAACACACAAACACCTCTCTACACCAACCAAACACCTCCCTCCACCATCCAAACACCTCTCTACACCAACCAAACACCTCCCTCCACCATCCGAACATCTCTCTACACCATCCAAACACCTCCCTCCAACACCCAAACACCTCTCTACACCAACCAAACACCTCCCTCCACCATCCAAACACCTCTCTACACCAACCAAACACCTCCCTCCACCATCCGAACATCTCTCTACACCATCCAAACACCTCCCTCCAACACCCAAACACCTCTCTACACCACCATCCAAACACCTCCCCACACCATCATCCTGTATCACTGATGGAGGATCAGAGATTGGAGAAGACACACTTTGTATCATGATCAGTGACTATCTGATTCTCCATGCACAAGGTGAAGCAGTGAGGTGGAGGTGTGTGTGTGTGTGTGTGTGTGTGTGTGTGTGTGTGTGCAGTGGGTGGATGTTTACATACAGTTCGTAAGTAAACAAATGGACTTTTATTTCTTTAAAAAGCTTTAGAGAACGTAAGGTCGGAGCGGTCAGCTTGGAGAACCTCGTTTTAATGGAGCTGTCTGATCTTTAGAACGCGAGTGGATGAGGGGTTTAAAGTCCATGTGATGATTCATTGAACCGACTCCTTCAGATCAAAGGGACCGCTCCTACAGTCCGCGCCTCTCTGAGTCGGAGCTGTGTGATGAGGATGAGGATGAGGATGAGGAAGAGTTACCTCACTCTCCAGAAGGTTGAGGGTTCAGGTGGGGGGGGGCACGTTGATGGAGCTCCACGCCGCGTTACGTGAGAACTGCCGCGGTCTGACCTCCTCCACCCCGCGACCCGAACCCGAACCCGAACCCGAACCCGGAGCCGGACCCCGCGGTGTACTCACTGAACGCCGCGGTGCCGAACCTCCACCCGCAGCCCGCTCTCTACCGCGGCTCCATCTTGTTCTCCCGAGTCTGAGGTGCGTGACGTCACGGGTTACCTTCCGTTCTCGCGCGCTTTGCATTCACCCCGTTTCATCGCAGCGCCCTCTGCCGGCCTGGACGGTACTGCCTGACGGTGCTGCTCAGAATCACGCTTTATCAACGCTTTATTAAACTTAGTATTCATTTGAATTCATCTTAATTAATACATTCTTTTTACAGATGCTCCATTTGTTGTGTTATATACAGAAGTAGAAGTATAGAATACAGAATGAAGTAAAAAGTAAAGTGGCACATGTATGTGAGTTACATATTAATTAATTAATTCATTCATTATCTTCCAATTAATCCTCTACTAGGGTCGTTCTCACCATCGAGGGGAGAATGCCTCGGACGCTGGGCAGACCCAGGACAGGGTGCCAATCTGCCACTGACTAAGACACACACACACACACACTATATGGGGCAATTTAGAGTATTCACTTTACCTTGAATCCATTTTTTGGACTGTGGGAGGCAACCGGAGAACCCTGATTAAACCCACACGGACACAGGGAGAACATGCAAACTCCACCCAGATTGGGATTCAAACCTGGAACCCCCAGCGCTGATTTTTTTATTTGACTATATTACAGTATATTCATGTGCTTATGATTATTATTACTAATTACACTAATTATTACTATTAGTGTGTCTATCCTATATTCTTTATTTGTTTATTATAACACTAAATATGGAGTACCTGTAACTTCTGCAATTTCCCCCCGGGGATTAATAAAGTATTCTGATTCTGATTTTAATATGATTAAGCTGAAGATCACAGATGGATGGATGGAATTTACCTCCTAGTACGATTTAAAAAAAAATAAAAAATTCAGAGGAAACTTGATCTCAGGAGCGTAAGCATCGAGAGAATTCTAATTTAAGAGAAACCTGATTATTTCACTCTGAAAACAGCTTGTCTATTCATTATAGTGATGCCTTGTGAGGCTCCAGTTCATCATGAACCTGTTGAGGAAAATCATCTTTAAAAAAATAAATGAAGAATAAAAGTGAGGACAATAAATACACATACCAATAAGAGATTAAATAAGCCAAACTATAAAGTAAACATATAATGTCACTTCCAGTAGCTCTGTTGAAGGAACTGAGTGATGTAATAGTTTCCCCGGCAGCTTTTTTTTTATTTTTATTTTTTTACTTTTTATTGCTTACAACCGAAGGCATGTCACACAACACCTTTAAATCAGCAGCTCATAAACTCCCTTCATTCTGCTTAATGTAAGCATCTTCACAAGTCCTCCTGCAGAAGCTTCTCCATTAAATCAGACTCCTCATGCCTCTGAGCCTGAATGAGCTCGTTCTTTCCAGACCAGTGTACTGAGGACGCTGAGAAAGTATAAGAGCAGAACTGTTCTTTAGCGAAAGGCGGTGGAGGAGATTGAAAAGCAGATAGGATCTGCTCTGTCATTTAAGCAAAACGCAACAACAAATCTGTTATTGTGGACTCGTCGCGTCTGGAGAGCCATCAGCGAAGTGGTGCAGGGACACATCACTCACATCATTAAGCACGTCACAGCCCGACGCCTTCCCCAAATCCCCCGGCTTCGGCTGTCCACACATGTTCTCCTGTTTATTTAAATTGGAAAAGCAACAACCAGCGGAAACAACATCCAGCTCTGTCGCTCCACGTCCTTTTATGAGGTAGCGGAAAAACTAAGAACATGTGGTGAAAATGTGCCCTTTAAAAGAGGCTCGAACAAAACCCGGTTTGTTGGTGATTGGTCCGACACGCTCTGAGCTCAGAAAGGCTTCAGGAAAATATGAAGTGCTGCTCGGGGGGATAAGAGGGAGAACAGAACGTGTCAGGAAAGAGTTTCCTATTCATCTGATGCTGCATCACACTAAACACCGGGTCTCACTCTAAGCAGGTTATCAGTACATTGGAGGTGTGTGAATATCGGTGACCCCTTTAAATATTAAATAGGACATAAAACATCATCAGGAATGCTTAATTATTATTCATTCTGATGCAGGCAGGTTGGTGTGAGTGAGTATTATAACTGTTGAGCTCCTGAGATTATCGCGTTCATCTTTAACATGATGGAACCATGGGTTTAACATCAATATCAGAGTCTCTACTATCACAAATCACAAGTTTGGTCTGATTACTGCACTCCTAGTGTGTCTTAAAAATGGTTTGGGTGGAGGATCATTCACAGGACTGCAGAGTGAACAAACTGGCCGAACAATGTGGACATGCAAACCTGAATGAACGGTTGGGAAACTGTATCACGGGAATAATCCCCAACAGCAGCGCTGCGGAATTCCTGCTTTGAACTCGAACTCCGGTAACTACGCCCATACAGGTCCGTCCTGCATCTGCATCTGCCAAGACCTGTCAACCAATGAAAACAAAAGTCAGCGTGGTGTCGCCCGAAGCGTTGGCCGCCGCGCAAGTGATAACTGTTGGGCTGTTTAATAAAATCCCAAACTGATCTGAGTGCTCTGCTAACCAGGGTTTTACTTTCCTAGAAGTTTTATGAAACGAAGCCTGAGCTCAGCGAGAAATCACCTTCTACTGATCAAGTCTGTTAACATGGAAAGGAACCAACGCATGGAAGTCAACCACAGATGTAGAGGTTTCCTACTTTGTGGGAACAGTTTGGGGAAGGCCCCTATATCTGTATTAATATTTATATTCATTTAAACAATATTTTCTACAATATCCATCCATTATCTTCTGCTTTATCCTCTGTTAGGGTCGTGGGGGGGTTCCCCATGCCCACCCAGGACAGGGGGGCAATCTATCACTGGACACTCACTCACACAGACAAGCACACATACACTCTATATGGGGCAATTTGGAGAACTCAATTGACTTGATCCATGTTTTTGGACTGTGGGAGGAAACCGGAGAACCCGGAGGAAACCCACGCGGACACGGGGAGAACATGGAAACTCCTCCCAGATGGGGATTCGAACCGGGAATCCCTAGCGCTGAGAGGAGAACATGCTAAACCACTAAGCCACCGTGCCGCCTATATTTTCTACAATAGTTATATAAAATTATTTAAAAATCTCAGAAGCATCTCATCTTTTTTGCAACACTGCCATCATCATCATCATCATCATCTTCATCATCATCTTCATCATCTGTACTGTACACACACTCACGGCGCACCTCAATAGGAACTCTGTATAATGTTGGTGGTTCCTCCCTCTGGTTCAGAAACAGCCTTGAGGCTGGGTGTGCTGTTTATTCTGACATTTGCACAGCGCTGTTCTAAGTTCCTGAACTCTGTCCGTCAGTCAGCAGGTTCTCTGTTTATCTCGTTCATCAGTAACACCTGCGAATCACTGAACGTTATCTTTCTGCACAAAATTAGGATTTATTTATCACAAGATCTCACTTACCAATTATTTAGATAACCATCATGTGGTGCCGGCAAGCACGTCGCAGTCAAAATCTTCCTCCAGATTTCTCCACCTGAGGATTCATGGTTTTATTTTCTGATTCCTGATCCGTTCACCTCTCTAGTTTGCATCTGCAGTTTAAGAGACAGATTGATTTTAAAGTTAATAAGTCACTGAATGAATAATGATTGAATTCTAGCACAGGGCATAAGCTGTAATTTAAAATGTATATTTGTGTCATTAGTTTAAAGCTTTAAACAGATGAATTACAGCAGAGTGTGGAATTTATTCTTCATTATTTGTGCAGATCGGTGTCTCTGAGATGATGCACATGGTTCCAGAGAATGCTGCCTGGTCTCAACGCATTTCGGACACTTCTAAATAAAAAGGAACCGATTTAATCAACCCGATCTGATTTAGTGGGAAGAGACAGGCGTGCACATCAGATGGAAGTGTAGCAGCAGAGCTGAGCGTGATCCTGCACAGGGGACCAAATCCAAATCCAGCTGCGAAGTCTTAAAAACTGTGAGTTAAGTTCGACTTAATACCACAAAACAAGTTAATAAAAGCTGGGTTTAGGTTTAAATAGGCTTAGTGTAACAGTATACTCCAGACTCACTGCATCTCACTAACCAGCTCCAGATGCAACCTGTTCCCCTTAATGTGAGACAGAATTCATCAATTGAGTCTTACTTTCAGAGAGACGATGGACAAACATGTTCCAAAATGCTTTTCTCTTTACTGAGATGCTAATAGTTGTGGTTTTGGTGCACACAACACACACACACACACACACACACACACACACACACACACACACACACACAATTTATAGTTATTGTTAATTATTGTTATTCTTTCTGAGTTGTTTTAATGTAAAGTGACGTATTGACGCACGTGCAAACACTCAGGGTTACTGTCATGCCAATAACGTTCATTACATTGCATTGCACTTAATTGAGAGAATGTGTGTGTGTGTGTGTGTGTGTGAGAGAGAGAGAGGGAGAGAGAGAGAGAGAGAGAGAGAGAGAGAGAGAGAGAGAGAGAGAGAGAGCGCGCAGTTAAAAGGCGCACTCGGGTCATGTGACCGTGCTGTAGTAAACGGAGCGGCTGAAGGTTAAACGGCGTCACTTTTCGAAACTTGACGTTTTTCGCGCAAACTTTTCGCTCCGCGCGCAGAAGAGGCATTGGAACCGCGACCCCCCTCAAAAAGGACACGAATCGGAACGGTGAGTTTGAGCCGCGCGCGCGTGCGCTCTGCACGAGCGCAACCAGCCGCCCCGCCGCAACTTTCTCTCGAGGAATTTCGCCCTCAGCCGCCGAGAAACGAACCGTCCGGCAGGGTCCAGCAGGGTCAGGGTTCGAAACAACACACACACACACACACACACACACACACACACACATACACCTGGATTCGAACAGCAGGTTCTATTATTATAAAGCAGAGCGCACGGACGCGGCGCGCTTACAGAACTTTAGGGTCAGACAGACAGACAGACAGACAGACAGACAGTCAGACAGTCAGACAGAGACAGTCAGACAGACAGACAGTCAGTTCTCCTGGGTCTCTGATCAGGAACACACTCCTGAGGTTCTGCCAGATCCGAACCCTGAGTGCTGCATGTGCCGCAACGAACCATATGGTTCAGTCTGAGCGCAAACGAGAAGTGATCAACCGATCACATCAGAAAATAATCAATCAGCTGACCTCACACGGATCAATACACTGCGATTAGTAAAGCAGAACACACACACCATCAGATACACCGACACATCAAAGGCTTCAAAGAGAATGATGACGTAACCGCTCAGCGTTATTAATGCGTAATAACCGCGCAGAAATAACAGCAACGCTCCCAGAATGCAACACCAGAGCCGTTTACTGTGATTTACTGTGATTTACTGTGATGAGCAAAGTTTGTGATGCCTGACCGGATCAGGGTTTCATCATCATAAGCTCCGCCCCCAGCAGCAGAGACCTGGGGGTATTTAAATATATTAATATTAATGAATAATCTGGGATTAAATACTTAATGAATCATATGAATGTGGTGCAGTGATTGTATCAGTCTTATTTTCTACAGTTTGGATTACAGATTAGGAATTGTGAGATTATTCCGGATGAGCACACGGAACGGAACGGGATCGAGATAAATAAACAAACAAAGGCGCTTTTCATTTAGATCCCAAACCGGTTCCATTCGGGGCCCGCGTCCCCCGGGAGCCGTTTCGTTGTGATGAAATTAAACAGCACATCTTAATGGCATTCACTGCAATCTAATCTGCACAGCGTGCGGCCGGCCGCTCCCAGCACTCCCATTAACAGAAACAGATCTGAAACCAGTTACACCATCGGCTATGGACAACGAAGACATAAATAATGACCACCGTCCTCGCCCTCAGAGACACGATCGGCCCGGTTCACAGACGGCGTCGGGGTCGGGGGACGGCGTTAAGGCCGGGGAGACGGGAGCAATGTTCTGATCCACGGGCGGTCCTGATGAATATTCATTAAATATGCAAATGTTCAGAGGAATGTTGATGAGGCAGTTTGAACTGCTGTTTATTAAAGCTGGCTTCAGATGTGAAGGACAGTGCAGGGACCATGCAGTCCTGCTGGAGCTCAGCGCTCAGTCTGAAGGTTGAGGGTTCGAACCGCGAGTCCAACTAAATCTGATGTGGGTCCCCGAGCGAGGCCCTTAACCCTCAATGGCGCAGACGCTGTTGTAAGAGACATCAGAACGCAAATAAAATAATATAAATATAATATAAACATCTGCCCCTGCTGGTACGGAGAGACGGAGTTTTCTGCTCCTCTTTGGCTGTTGAATTATTTTGTGATGGGTTTGAAAGGGTTAAAAGAACGTCATGACATCATGCAGGTTTCTGGAAGTTAGCTCCTCCCCTTTGCTTACGTCTTTTACCCGTGCTGCGTTCCTCCTCAGATTCATGTCTCATGTCTCTGCAGGGACCGTTTGGGACAGCCGGCAGATTTTCAGCGGGGGTGGCGACCAGGAATGGTGGATCATTTACCGTTTGATGAAGAAACCTTCCCGCCGTACAGTCACTCCGCGTCAGGTCACCGCCGTTTGGATATGGTGACGGACGAGAGGGTGTACCAGGTCCTGCCTTCTCCGTTTTCCGAGGACGAGCTGAGCGACTCGTCCAGCTCGCGCTCCTGCTCCAGCCCGGAGTGCCTGGTCCTGGGTTCGAGGTGCAGCAGCAGCTCAAGCGGCGAGAGCCAGGATGGCCTTCTGGACTTCCTTCTGTCTCAGGCCAGCCACAACCAAACGCCGTCCTCCCCGGGCCTGAGTCCCGCCGTCGTCCCGCCCGGCCTTCCCATGGGCTTAGCCTGGGAGTGTCGGAGGGAACGCGCCACCAAAGAGGAGTTCTTCGACTTTCCCCCGTTTTCGGGGGAGCTGGAGGCCCATGCTGGACTTCTGTTTCAACCCACGCTGGATGAAATCGAGGAGTTCCTGGAGGAGAACATGGAGGTCGTCGCTTTAAAAGCCACCGATGCCAGAGGGACCGGGGAGTCCCAAGAAACCAAGACCCAGAGCTCGGACCAAACGGTGCCAGACTCACAGGTGACGGCTGCCGCCGACCTCCAGTCCAAAGGCACCCAGGTGTCCTCCACCGCGGCTCAGCCCGAGGTCAAGCGGGAGCCCTCGTCTGAAAAGGAGGAGGTGAAGGAGGGCTCGGGGGTGCCGGTCATTCTGCAGATCCAGCCCATTCCCATCAAGCAGGAGCAGAACGCCGGCACGGCGCCCACGCCCCAGTCGGCCGGCTCGGACGTCAAAATCGCCCAGCTGCTGGTTAACATCCAGGGCCAGACGTTCGCCCTGGTGCCGCAGGTGATGCCCCCCGCCAGCCTCGCCAGCGCCGCCTCAAAGTTCGTCCGGATCGCTCCGGTCCCCATCGCGGCGAAGCCTTCGGGACACGCCGAGAGCGGGGCCGCTGGAGCGCCGGGCGCCGGGCTTCTCATCGGGGCTCAGAAGTTCCAGAAGAGCTCCGTGGCCGATCTGATTAAAATGCACAAGTGTACGTTCCCCGGCTGCGCCAAGATGTACACCAAGAGCAGCCACCTGAAGGCCCACCTGAGGAGACACACCGGGGAGAAGCCCTTCGCCTGCACGTGGCCTGGATGTGCGTGGAGGTGAGTTCACACTGGGTTTGTATATCAGATATATATATAGGGCGGCACGCTGGCTTGGTGGTTTAGCATGTTCTCCTCTCAGCGCTAGGGATTCCCGGTTCGAATCCCCATCTGGGTGGAGTTTCCATGTTCTCCCCGTGTCCCCGTGGGTTTCTGTCCAAAAACATAGATCAAGGTCAATTGAGTTCTCCAAACATAGAGTGTGTCTGTGTGAGTGTGTGCCCAGTGATAGATTGGCGCCCTGTCCTGGGTGTATCTGCCCAGCGCCTGAAATGTTCTCCCCTGGATGGGCATGGGGAACCCCCCCCGCGACCCTAATATAGGATAAAGCGAGGATGCCCCTCACAGTGACAGGACATCGGTTCTATTGCTTTTAAAGACCTGATGGAGTTTGTGGTGGATGATTAATAAGGTTCTAATCTTTGTAATGAGCATTGTGGGATGTTCTGCAGCAGGTTCGGTCCCTGAGGGGTTAACACCGCTCTCAGAACTCTGGGGGGGGGGGGTGCATTACGTTAACATAAGCTCCGTGTTTGCGTGTACCATGTGACCTGATCACTGAGTCCACCGAACGCACGGCGCGTCTGCAGCCTGCTGATTGGTCGTCGTGTCTCGCTCGTTTTGGATTAAAAGCTTCCAAACTCCAGAACGTACGCGGCTGCGGACGGCAGAGCTGATCGCCCCCCTCCGCTGACCCGCCGAGTCTGAACCTCAGCCAGGGGGCGTCTGGGACTCATCAGGACTTTAAACGACGGCAGCGACGCAGGCTCCGCCTCCAACTGATCAGACTCCACCGTTAATTCATTTGAAGTTAATGAACACGTCATTCATTAAGGAATCACATATCAAAAGCTGTCATTCTCAACCCGCGGGCCTCCGAGCGCGAAAAAGCTATTTAATACATTTAAATTCATTTTCAATTTAAATCATTTATATAGAAGTTGGGCGGCACGGTGGCTTGGTGGTTTAGCATGTTCTCCTCTCAATGCAGGGTATTCCCGGTTCGAATCCCCATCTGGGTGGAGTTTGCATGTTCTCCCCGTGTCCGCGTGGGTTTCCTCCGGGTTCTCCGGTTTCCTCCCACAGTCCAAAAACATGGATCAAGGTCAATTGAATTCTCAAATTGCCCCATATAGAGTGTGTCTGTGTGAGTGAGTGTGTGCCCAGTGATAGATTGGTGTCCTGTCCTGGGTGTATCTGCCCAGCGCCCAAAACCTTCTCCCCCGGATGTTCTGCAGAGCCAACAGTACTGATGGTTACACCCCCAACGCACCGCTGTCCAACATGCTGTTGTGGGTTGGAGGAGACGTCCACATACTTGTGGCTCTGTGCTGTAGCTGCGTGTTGCCCTTTGAATGGGTTCTCGTTATCTTTGTTGATTAGTGAAGTCTTTGAAGCGGTGTTGGACTTTGTCCCGAGCGCGGCTCGTGTTTGTTTGGTGTTTGTTCGGCGTTTGAGCTTCAGAGCCGCGGCGCACTGACCGTCACTCCTGCAGCATCATCAGAGATGGACACGGGGGGGGCGGAGTCAACCGCGCCACTCATGCCAACGTTCCGTTACTGTACTGCGCCCGCCGCAGCATCTTTACAAACTGATGCTGTAGAACCGTCAGCTGACGGAGCACCACTCTCACACAGGAACCCGTTCTCCATCCGGTCTGCACCCTGCACCCCCCCAAACAGGTGCCCTTGACCTTTAATCTAAACCCTCAGGGGCGGGTCTCTTTAAACAGAAGCCCATGTGATTCAGGATGAATGGTCCACTCTGCCCGGTTCTCGCTCTTCACATTAACGTTTTTATTAAAGGACAATCCGCCCCGCCCCGGTTCTAAGGACCGCCCCCTTCCTCTGCGTGACGGCGCCCGGCGTTCGGCCGGCTGCGTGCTGGACCGACTGAACCGTCAGAGGCAGAAACATCGCTGAGTGCGCAGAAAAAAAAGAGCTGGCCGCTGCGGCGCGTTTGGAATTCTTTTGGTTCAACGAAAAGCAGAAGACGCCAAGGAAAGCACGCAGACGTCTTTAGAAGGACACGGAGAGCGCTGCGAGAGCGCTGCGAGAGCGCTGCGAGAACGCTGCGAGAGCGCTGTGAGAGCGCTGCGAAAGCACTGTGAGAACGCTGTGAGATCGCTGCGAGAGCGCTGCGAGAACGCTGCGAAAGTACTGTGAGAACGCTGTGAGAGCGCTGTGAGAACGCTGTGAGAGCGCTGTGAGAGCGCTGTGAGAGCGCTGTGAGAACACTGTGAGAGCGCTGTGAGAACGCTGCGAGAGCGCTGTGAGAGCGCTGTGAGAACGCTGCGAGAGCACTGTGAGAACGCTGCGAGAGCGCTGCGAGAGCGCTGCGAAAGCACTGTGAGAGCGCTGCGAGAACGCTGCGAAAGCACCTTGAGAACGCTGTGAGATCGCTGCGAGAGCGCTGCGAGAACGCTGCGAAAGTACTGTGAGAACGCTGTGAGAGCGCTGTGAGAACGCTGTGAGAACGCTGCGAGAGCGCTGTGAGAGCGCTGTGAGAGCGCTGTGAGAACGCTGCGAGAACGCTGCGAAAGTACTGTGAGAACGCTGTGAGAGCGCTGTGAGAGCGCTGTGAGAACGCTGTGAGAACGCTGTGAGAGCGCTGTGAGAACGCTGTGAGAACGCTGTGAGAGCGCTGTGAGAACTGTAACAGCTGACGGTTCCATCGTCGGTGGATGAGAATGTCATGAGCGGCGGGGTGATGAAGTTCATGATGAAGTGTGTGTGTGTGTGTGTGTGTGTGTGTGTGTGAGTGCATGTGAGTTTGTGTGTGTGTGTCTGTGTGTGTGTGAGTGTATGTGAGTTCGTGTTTGTGTGTGTCTGTGTGTGAGTGCATGTGTGTGTGTGTGTGTGTGTGTGTGTGTGTGTGAGTGCATGTGAGTTTGTGTGTGTGTGTGTGTGTGTGTGTGTGAGTTCGTGTATGTGTGTGTCTGTGTGTGAGTGCATGTGAGTTTGTGTGTGTGAGTTTGTGTGTGTGTGTGTGAGTTGTGTGTGTGTGTGTGTGTGTGTGTGTGTATTCAACAAACAGCGGTGTGTGTGTGATGAGCAGTGTTCTGATGTGTACATCACAAACAGCCCACATTCTGAACAGAGATGTAAAGAGACTCACCAACGTTATGAAAGCGTTACGTGCTAATTGCCCCGATGCCCCTCAGGGGGCGACAACAACTCACATCGCCATGACGACGGACTGCATCCGGGATTTATTTAAACATTTACAGTTTGTACAGTAAGAGGGACTTAAACGCCCCCAGAACCACGCCCTTCAGACGCCTAGAACCGAACCCTGAACGTCCGGGTTGACATCCCAATTCATCCCAGAGTTGAAACTTCCTCCGAACCGAGCTCACGTTGGAGAACGCTATTCCTGAAGAAGCACCAACCGATGTTAAAGGTGTAATTGTGTGTGAGTGGGGCATTGTTGCTACCCTCAGCCTGGCTCGGGGTGAGACTGTAATCCTGGGGGCTGTGCTGTTACCCCCGCTGTGAATGGTTCAGACCGCGAGAGTTCTGCTTACGAGTTACAGTGGTGTGTGTGTGTGTGTGTGTGTGTGTGTGTGTGTGTGTGTGTGTGTGCGTGTGTGTGTGATACAGCTGGTGCTGTGGAGTATGCAGGAATACAGCTCAGTGTGTGAGCTTTGAAGGTTGAGCCCCTAACAGTTGGTGGGGGGGGGGGGGGGGGGTGTGAGGGGGTGACCAACAGCACACACCCTGCAGCCACCTCCAGCTTAGCGCTCTCAGAGATCCGAACCCAGCTTTACAGGTCGTCTGTGCAGCGTAACAGGGACACACCTCCCCAAACCTGACAGCTACACGTCCTGATCTTAATAAAGGATCCATCCATTATCTTCAGCTTTATCCTCCATTAGGGTCGCGGGGGGGGGGGGGGGGTTCCCCATGTCCATCCAAGGGAGAACGTTTCGGGCGCTGGGCAGATAGACCCAGGACAGGACGCCAATCTATCGCTGAACACACACTCACACACACACACACTCTATATGGGGAAATTTGGAGAACTCAATTGACCTTGATCCATGTTTTTGGACTGTGGGAGGAAACCGGAGAACCCGGGGGAAACCCACACAGACACGGGGAGAACATTTAAACTCCACCCAGATGGGGATTCGAACCGGGAATCCCTAGTGCTGAGAGGAGAACATGCTAAACCACTAAGCCACCGTGCCGCCTTTAATAAAGGATGTTAATTATAAATGAAAGGTTAACACCAGCACACCGCCGTGATCACCTGACCATTAAGAGTCTGAACACTGGACCTTCAGGCTTTATCCTCCACCAGGGTCGCGTGTGTGCCCATCCAGGGGAGAACATTTCTGGTGCCAATCTATCGCTGGGCACACACTCACTCACACACTGTATGGGGCAATTTAGAGCATCCCATTCACCTTGAATCCATGTTTTTGAACTGTGGGAGGAAACCGGAGAACCCATAAGAAACCCATGCGGACACGGGGAGAACATGCAAACTTCGCGTTCTGGAAAGGAGAACATGCCAACCACTAAGCCACTGTGCCGCCCACACAACACTATACACTGTGTTTAATAATATTAAAACATTGTCATGCCAACACAAGGGTTCCGTCATAAAAACGAGCACCGGGATAGGCTCCAGCACCCCCCAGGGTCTTAATGAGAATAATCAACATAAAGCTGAGCAAATGAATACATCATTTTTAGAAAGATTTTTAAAATGTTATAATTA
Organism: Corydoras sp. C115; assembly: GCA_019802505.1. Lineage (NCBI taxonomy): Eukaryota > Metazoa > Chordata > Actinopteri > Siluriformes > Callichthyidae > Corydoras > Corydoras sp. C115. The sequence goes on from JAFMOC010000426.1 coordinate 136,700, forward strand.
ATTAATTGTTTCTCTGTGATAATGAAGCTGATTGGTTGTCAGGACTGCAGGACATCTCTGATCACAGGCTGTTAATTAGGTCCACGTATTAATTAGTGACATCATTCCAGCATCATCAGATCAGAGGGATGTGTGAGGCTCTTTGTGAGGTTGACCTCAGTTCTGTCTGCAGACTGGGGGAGCTTTTTCTGGCGTGCAGGACAGACAGACGGACGGACGAACGGACGGACAGACAGACGTTCCTGTCCAAACCTGCCGGTGGGTGGGGGGTGGGGGGGTGTACAGCGCATTAATAACCCCAAAATACCTTACACATGTTCCCAAAATAACCAGACGGGACAGTACCTGAGCCTCAGACCTAAATGGAACCATGTCTGCGGATTTGAGCCCACAGAACACGACCTGTCCTCACACGTCCTCTGCGGAACAGTGCAGTCCGGTTCCGGGGTCTGGGCCGGAATCATGTGGACACGGTTTCTGGTGTGAAATAGAACGGTTCTGTTCGAAAGCCCATGGAACAACCTGGGAATGAATAGGAAGGCTGATCATATGGCGTGGTATATTTTACTGGGTCCCAAACTCATGTGGAGACATAGAACCAGAACCAGAACCAGAACCTGCACATCAGTACCGAGCATCATCCACCACCCTAATGACACCTGCTCTGTGGGGTCCTGATCATCAGAGAACATACCAAAGGGGACTTACAGAGTGTGAAGAGGAACAGAGGGACTACAGAATGGAACTGTAGAACTACAAACCCCATCAGTCTGAAAGAGAGAGAGAGAGAGAGAGAGAGACAGAGGACACGGTCCATGGTTTTAAGTTCAAATTCAAGTTCTTTATTTCTGTCGCGCTTTTTACATCAGCACATCATCACAAAGCAGCTTTACAGAATGAAAAGCCTTTAAACCCCCAAAGAGCGAGCCGAAGAGACAGCGGCAAGACAAAACTCCCTGTTATGCAGTTATTTAAGGAAGAAACCTTGTGAGGACCGAGACTCGGTGGGGGACTCATCCTCCTTGAGCAACAACAGTGTAGGACATGTAGAAACGAGGAGCTTCTGTTAATTAAATCTATTTGTCTGTTGATCAGCTGAATGTATTCACCATGTACTAATGTGTGTGTGTGTGTGTGTGCGTGTGTGTGTGTGTGTGTGTGTGTGTGTGTGTGTGTGTGTGTGTGTGTGTCAGATTCTCGCGGTCGGACGAGCTCTCGCGTCACCGGCGCTCTCACTCTGGAGTGAAGCCGTACGAGTGTCATGTCTGTGAGAAGAAATTTGCCCGCAGCGATCACCTGTCCAAACACATCAAAGTCCATCGCTTTCCACGAAGCAGCAGGACGGCACGCTCCTCACACTGACCTCACGTAACCCCTGACGCCAGGGGCCTGGAGAGAGCGAGCGAGCGAGCGAGAGAGAGAGAGAGAGAGAGAGCGAGAGAGGGTTCGATATCATGGAAATGGTGACTGAGTGAAAAGGAGCCGGGATCTAAAGAGGGACGAGGACATGACGGCGTCCGATCAGCGAGCGAGCGTCTGCCGGGGCTCTGCGCGCACCGTGATGAATGACCGGGATAGGCCGAGCCGGCGCGCCGTACCGGACGCGTCCTGCGGGGGGCCTGCAGATCATGTAGATTGTATTTTGCGAGTTTTAACGTTTTCTATTTTACAAAGTATTTTTTCACCGTGGATTCGTGACCTCTTTGTGAAAGGACACGTCTGCAGCTCGTCTCGCGTCCACCCCGGCCGAGACCTAGTTCTGCTGAACCGGCCGGCGCCTCGGAACTCGACGACTGAGAACCACGAGAACCAAGAACTCTGCTGCTCTGACCAACATCAGTTCCCTTTCAGTTTAAACTGTGATCAGATTAACATAAGTATTTTTTTAAAGTCTCTGTCCACCTGTCAGGGGCACACACACACACACACACACGCACACACACACACACACGCACGCACACGCACACACACACACACGCACACACACACACATGCACACACACACACACACACACACACACACACGAGTCCCACTCTCAGTTTCCAGAATCTGGAATAAAACCAGAGCACAAGTGGGGAGAACATGCAAACTCACAGAAAGAACCCTATATTCCCTGGGTGGGAATCAAATCTACGGCGTTAGCACGGTGACGTGGTCACACTAAACACTGCCACATCTAGAGGGCGCACACTTGGAAATGTGAACAAGATTGCAAATGATAAGCTGCGACGGAACCCTGCTGCCGGGTCGGTGTAAAAGAGGAGGGTACCACTGCCTGGGGGGGGGGGGGGTCAGTGAATCAGTATTTGGTGTGCGGTTCTTTATAACTCTGGGTCTCTGGATGATCAGAGGGAACCTGGTCTGTCTTCCATGGTTCTGGACCCAGCGGAACGGTGCTACCGCGCTCCGGCTGCAGGTTCGATGCTGGAGGGAGGTTCCTGAACCACGGACACACCCCGCCGACGGACAGCCTCACTGCTGCTATTAGAGCGGCACGCTGAATGTCCTCCCGCTGCAGTGTGCAGAACCCGAGGACAGGTTCCGTCACTTCGTTTTAAAGGTCCAGAAAGGCGTCAAGTGAATAACAGAGACCTCTGAGACACTGGATGTGGACAGAAGTATTGGGACACCCCGCCGACCGTTCTCACAGGACAGAACCCAGAGAACCCAGTCCAGAAAGAACAAAGACAGAACCGGACCTCCCATCGACTCCAGAACGTCCCCAAACTGCTGTCAGAGTTCAGAGCAGGCAGCAGTGACCTCACTCTCCATTTAACCTTGATGTCCGAGACAAACTCAGGTTACAAGAGGCGTCTGATTCTTTTTGGTTCACAGTGTTTTAAAACTTTATCAACATGAAGCACTTAAACCCCGAGATGTCTGAATGAATGAATGAATGAATGTTCCGTTGGAATAGGGAGCAGTCCTCCCTGGTGCTTACGTTGAGAACGCCAACGATGAGAACGGTGGAGGACCCAGAAAACCCCAGCATGTGCGGTCACATGACCCTCTGCCTCTTTGAGGTCAAACAGCCAATAAACCTACAGTACAAAGCTCACTGTGATTTATGTGAACCCCCTCAGTCAGATAAACACAGACAAATCCACAATTGGTATGTTCTCCACGCTCTCAGGATGGTGCCGTCGGGTCGGAGGGTTCTGCGGGTGTTCTGTGTAGGTTCTGGTGTATTTGACATGGACGTGGTTCCGATTGGATGAGATGTTTGAAGCGAGCTGTGATTGGATGAGATCTGATGGAATAATCTGCAGTTCAATGTAAACATTGTACATAAAAGCTAAA
>JAFMOC010000426.1:145000-147500 GCA_019802505.1 Corydoras sp. C115
AAATGTTCACGTCATTCTGTGAGTTTAAAAACACCACCAGGTCATCTGCATATGCTGACACACACACTGTTGCATTGGTTTGTGGAATTCGAAGACCAGAGATTCGATTTCTTAAAATACATAGGAGGGGTTCAATAGCTAACGTGTATAACATCCCGGAGAGCGCGCAACCTTGTCTTATACCGCGCTGTACTTTAAAAGGAGCACATAAACCACCGTTAACCTTCAGTACACTCTCAATGTCACTGTACAGCACCTTTACCATATTAATAAAACCAGGGTTAAAACCGAAGGCCTCCAGAACCTTCCACATGTACTCGTGTTCTACTCTGTCAAATGCTTTTTCTTGGTCTAAAAACACGAGTCCAGTTTTTAAATGTAAAAGTCTGGAGAGCTCTAAAACATCCCGGATTAAAAATATGTTATCGAAAATGGACCTACCGGGCACACAGTACGTCTGGTCAATGTGAACTATCTGCTCCATCACCTTCCCCAGTCTCGAGGCTAACGTTTTTGAGAGCAGCTTACAGTCTGTGCACAGTAATGACACGGGGCGCCAGTTCTTCAGCTCGGTCAGGTCTCCCTTCTTTGGCAGCAGTGTGAGGACGGCTCTCCGGCTGCTCACAGGGAGCTTTCCTTCCCTCACACTCTCCTTTAGGACATCCAGCACGTCCTCACCCAAAACTGTCCATAGTGCCTTATAGAATTCGACAGGGAGACCATCGATGCCAGGAGTTCTGCCACTGTCCATCCCCTGCAGGGCCTCCTGTACCTCTTCCATTGACAGTTCAGCATCTAGTGCTGTGGCAGACTCCTCGCTGATCCTGGCCTGCATCTGCAGAAAGCCCCTCTCTGTGTCCTGTGCCTCGACCCGCTCACTCTCATACAGCTTCGAGAAGAAACTGATTGTCTGCCGGCGTATCTCAGAAGGCTCAGAGTCGAGATCCCCTGATTCATTACGCACGGCATGCATAAACCTTTTCTGTCCATTTTTACACTCTAGACCAAAGAAGAACTTAGAAGGAGCATCTAATTCATTCACGTTTTGGAAACGTGAGCGGACCAGCGCCCCCTGTGCTGTGACACCCAGCAAGTCATTAAAGGAGATCTTTTTTGTTTTTAGATTTTTGATGTACTCTTGATCTCCTGTGGTCTCTGCTAGAGTCTGGAGTTTAGTGATCTCAGACTCTAGCTCTTTTAGAGACCTGGTGATTTCACTAGTGACATTTCGAGTGTACTGCTGGCAGAACATTTTAATCTGTATCTTTGCAATGTCCCACCACTGCTGTAATGATTTAAAAGACGACTTCCGAGTCTTAAAAACCATCCAAAAATAACTAAAACACTCTTTAAAATGAACATCATTTAAAAGCGCTGTATTAAAATGCCAGTATGCACTTTGGGGCTTTACCTGTGCTTTCCTGATCGTGCATTGGACTATACAATGATCTGTAAAACCAACTGGAGATATAAAACAGCGTATAAAAGTAGATAAATGATGTTTAAAACAATAAAATCGATCAAGTCTGGCTAAAGAGAGCGTATTATCTATAGAATGAGCCCATGTATACTGTCTCTGGTTACCGTGTATGTCACGCCATACGTCACACAGATCATGGGTCTCAATGAACTCACACAGCCGCCTGCGGGAAGCGTTGTGTGGTTCCATGTGGTTTCTGTCCAGATCGTCAGCAGTGCAGTTAAAATCACCACCCAGCACTAAAATGTCATTAAAATCACAGTTCGAAATCACAGTGCTCAGAGAGTTTAAAAACATCATCCTCTCTGCTGCTGCAGTCGGGGCATAAACACAGATAAAAACAAAGGTGAGCTCCTCAAAGCAGGCTTTAACTTTTAGCAGTCTCCCGGGTAAAACCTCCTCCACCGTGTAAGAGCATGGGATAAAATAACTGGTAAAAAGAACACCTACCCCACCACTTGTGGTAGATAGGTGACTTAAAACCGTGAGCCCCTTCCACTCTTTTGCCCAATCTACAGCATTATTAAAATCACTGTGTGTCTCCTGGACAAAAACCACATCCGCTCTCTTCTGTTTTAAAAGTTCATAAAACATAGCTCTCTTCTTACAGTCTCTTGCCCCATTTAAGTTTAAAGTTCCTATCTTTATATCACTCATGTTTAAAAAAAGATAGAGAACTATGACTAAGACTGTAAAAAACATTTTAAAATTAGAGGGGGTTAACCCGAGTCATCGGTGTGGGCTTTGTTCAGTTTGGTCAGTATCTTTTTTAGTCTAAAAACCTCGTGTACAGTAAAAGCCCCCTCTCTTCTAAAAAAACTTTACATCATGTACAAACTGCTGTGTGTTTTTAAAAGACTCCTCTACCTGTACCCCTTTCTGACCTTTTGTGACTCTCAGGAACATTTTAATATCTTCTGCAGTGTACTGGACAGGGAGTTTCTCGTCCTGAGAGCACACAGACCATCCGGAGTCAGACAGAGAGCCATCACTGTCTGAATCTCCATCTTTACACATGGG
>JAFMOC010000426.1:157500-170000 GCA_019802505.1 Corydoras sp. C115
TCATCAGAGGCCTGAACCTGCTGTTCACTGATCCAGAGGGATCCATCCATCCATTATCTTCCGCTTTATCCTATATTAGGGTTGTGGGTCGGGGGGGAGATAGACCCAGGACAGGGGGGCAATCTATCGCTGGGCACACACTCACTCACACACACACTCTATATGGGGCAATTTGGAGAACTCAATTGACTTGATCCATGTTTTTGGACTGTGGGAGGAAACCGGAGAACCCGGAGGAAACCCACGCGGACACGGGGAGAACATGGAAACTCCACCCAGATTGGGATTCGAACCAGGAATCCCTAGCGCTGAGAGGCGAACATGCTAAACCACTAAGCCACCGTGCCCCCCGATCCAGAGTGATCTCTGTTTAATTTCTCTGGACCTTCACTGAAGCTCAAGCTCTGCATTGTGGCCAGGAGTACTGGGATAAGCTCCGGACCCTTGAGGAAGATACGAATTTAGGACAAAACATAATTCAAAATCAACCAGAAATCAAACTCAACTCCTCCACCTTACTTCACAGTGGTGGATCAATCCATTCTGCCTTGATTTGGTCGTTAAAAGAGGTCGTGCATAATTAGAGCAGTATTAAATCTAATCATCAGCCCTCTTCTGAAAGGTGAGGGGTTCTAACCCCACACAGGTCCCCCCCCCCCCCCCCCCCCCCCAAGGTCCCAGCGGGTTCTGAGTAAAGAGTGATGACCTGAAACTGAGAACGGCCCTCAGAGCTCCATATTTCATTCATACATATTCTGTAGGTTCTCCTTTCCCGTCACGGTTCTTACGTTGCTGATGTGTTAGGGCTCGATTCTGACGGGCAGCTGCGTTGCCTGAGTGCGAACCGGCGTGACCGAGGTTCCTCACGACGACCGGGGAACCTGCCAACTGTCCGTGTGTTGGGTTCTGTTTGAAAACATTAAAGTGATGTGAGGCACAATGTTCCCCACTCACAAGCATCTGCAGGTTCTAATGAAGCACCCGTCTAAACCCTGACCATTCCCTTTAGAACCCACGCTCGAGGACCTGCTGCAGGACACGTCTTCAACAGAGCGGTTCTTCTGTTGATGTTTGTGCTGTGACGCAGGGCCCCGCGGCCGAGTTCTTAAGATGACATCATTATCCACTTTATGGAAGTGCAGAACCGCTGGCTCCGGCTCGGGCTGGCACGGAGAGAACCCGCTGCTGAATGGCTGGCACCGAAAGATCCACGAAGATCCACGTTCTGTTGGATGGAGCGAGTAAAAGGAGGCGCTGTAAACACTGCCACATGAGTACCACAGCTCCGTGATGGAGCCCAGATGTTGGGCAGGCAGGAAGCCAGTGATAGATTAGTTCTCGGTTCTAGTTCTCAGTAAGCACGACTGCGATCTGAGAATCATATGCACATGTGAACGTCTTTCAAACCTCTCCGGAGCTTCATCATTGAAAAATGTGGCGGAAAATCAAGATTAGAACGAAGAGGCCTGATGGAACCCGACTTGGAAACCATTCTGGAGGCACGAGGAGCAGCTACGGACCTTTAAAAAGGTTCTTTAAACATGTACTGAGAACCTTTTTAACCAAGGCCTCCCATGAGTGTCCACCTCCTCCATAGTGGATTCTGTTAATTAAGAGCTTTTTATTGTCAAACCTGAAGTTCTGTCAGCGGAGAACCATAAAGAACGTTAAATCACACAGCCTCGCGTTTAAGAACCCGCCGTAATGATGTGCTGAGTATTTCAAGCTGTAAATACAACAACGGGCGTCCATTTAAAGAAACATGGAGCAGATTTCATTTTGGGATCATTAACTCAATCAAGACCTCTGAATCTGGAACACGATTTCACACGGTGTTCCTCAGCTTCTGGTTCTGGAGCCCGGTGTTCTGCACCTTCAGTTCTTTTCTGTCTTTAAAGCATCACCACGGGGCTGTAATTAACCTAATTAAGAGTGTTGGGAACAAGCATGACGTTCAGCGAGTCTTCAGGACCTGCATTCTAAACCACGGTTCTAAGACTGACCACAAAGTTAGAACCGAAACTTAATTAAAACTAAACAGTTTAATTAATCAATCACTGACCAAACTGTAGAGAACATGACATGCTGCAACAAGAAAGGAAAGATGGGACTAAAAAGGTTCTAGTTCCAATGTTCTGGAAGGTTCCACAATTGGAGCTTCACGGACTGAGTAGAAGAGGAGAACCTGTCAGAGGTTTGTACATCATCATCATCATCATCATCATCATCAGTCAGATCAAAGAGAAAGTTACAGAAGAGACAAAACGAGAGGACAACGAAATCAGATCTTTAATCCTCTGACGTTCTAAAGTGATCGGTTCTACATACTGTACTTACACACACTGACCAGTGTGTCCTCCACATTTAAACACACACACACACACACACTGAGTGAAGTGAACAAACGTGCCCGGAGCGATGGGCAGCCCTGTACACAGCATTCAAGGAGCAATTGGGGCCAGAGTTCTTGTTGGGACTGAGAATCGAACCAAAAACCTTCAGGTCGCAAGGCTGTTTTTTTTTAACCACGAGCTCCCACTGCCCCTCTGAGTCTGAATCTGTCGTTTAGAACCAAAATAATAATTCTTTGAAATTTGGGAGGAAACTGGAGAACCCGAAGAACATCCAGTCATGTACAGGGAGGACATGCAGACTGTCTGGACCTTATAGACGGTGCAGTGCGGTGTGGGTGAGGTTTATCTCTCAGGTCTCTCGTTCATTTGTTGGGTGTGGGTTCCGTGGGGGTGTTTGTGGGCGGTGCAGGAGGTGCTGTGTGGAATCTGAAGCTAATCTCGGGATTTGGGATAATCAAGTCATCTGAGCTTAAACATCATGTGATTAAGTTTAAACTCCATCAAAGATCAGAGAGTGTAAACATGCACCGAGATCTCCACTGCACGTTCTTAATGGATTCAGATATGAGGTCTGCAGAGTCCATCCTCATCCTCCTCCTCCTCCTCCTCATCCTCCTCCTCCTCCTCATCCTCCTCCTCCTCCTCCTCCTCCTCCTCCTCCTCCTCCTCATCCTCCTCCTCCTCCCTCCTCCTCCTCCTCCTCCTCCTCTCCTCCTCATCCTCCTCCTCATCCTCCTCCTCATCCTCCTCCTCCTCCTCCTCCTCATCCTCCTCCTCCTCCTCCCTCCTCCTCCTCCTCCTCATCCTCCTCCTCCTCCTCCTCCTCCTCCTCCTCATCGCTGCTCTGTAAGTCTGATGTACCGAGCTGGACGGAGCTCTTTCCAGGAATCCCACAGCCCAGCACGCTTTAATTCCATAATGTCTTTAGCAAATCACAACCATATGATGCGGGCAGGGGTGCAGGTTCACGCCTCCCGCGTTTCAGCCAGCGCAGGCGTTTACTGCGATGAGAACCGCAGCGCCAGAGAGGCGGAACACGACCATCAGAGTGTTTAATCTGTCACACGCCGTCTCCCTGACGTGCTTTCATCATTTCCGCCGTTTTGGTTTGTTAAGAGTCGGAGCTCGACTCATCAGTGTTCATTTGTTAGTCTAACTCACACAGACTCGAACCCAACCACACACACCCACCGAGCACGTCATCCGTTATCTGATCAGCCAATCAGCAGCGGGATGTATTAATGCAGCTTCGTCCGCGGGCACGTCCATCATCATAACACAAAATCGAAATCAGATCGGAGCGATTCTGAGCGCGGCAGGGTTGTTGGTGCCAGACAGGCCGATTTGAATGTTCTTTTTAGGTTTCCTTAACTAAATGTTCTGCCAAGTTCCTGCCCGCCATGCCACACAAAACTCACCAGCAGAACTAATCGTGTGTGTTAGTGAAATCAAAGTGACGCACAACGCTGACGTCGTTAAAGTGCTAATTAACAATATTTTACACTTACATTTAATCATCAGGCAGAAGCTTCAATCCAAAGAGTGCATGCTTCATTCAGCTTCACATTGAAGAGTGCAGCAACGAGAAGCTGTGATGTCGCCCTCATGAGCAGGTGATCTGCAGGTTCTGCCCCGTTTAGTTCTGCTGCTCTGGTTAGCAGTATCAGAGTCTCCACCGGATGATAATAATGAACCAGTTAATGAATTAAAACTGTGTACAAATACAATAATTATTGATCTGATGCTCTACACATTTTTTAAATAGACGCAGAACTTTCATTTATTTCCTTCTTACTTGTTGATTGTGAGGATCGGTGTAGGGACCCGTGTAGGGACCCGTGTTTGGACCTGCTGGGGCTGGATTCAGTGTAAACCTGTGATCAATGTAAACGTTCATAGTTGATGTTAATGGCGTGCAGCTCAGCGTTCCAGCTTCCAAACAGCACATGTTCCTCTGACTGATGCTGAACCATCACTGTTCCGATCCTCCAGCAGGACAAACCGAGTCTCAGATGGATGTTTGTCCTTTAAACTTCTCCCTCGTAGAAAAAAAACACATGTCCTGAACGGGGCTTTCATTCGGGGCTGTTTTTGTTTTTGTTGGTGGAGTTGCAGCAGCGTGTTCATGATGACATCATTATTAATTATAAATTTGGCCGTTCGTAATGTTCATCTGATCTTTTTTCACGTCAGGGACGGACTCCGCACGATTAAAGGTGTTAGTACGACCCCGTAGTGCGTCGTTGCTGGACTGTTATTCAGTATTAAAGCCCTGTGTACAGGACAGTCCTCAGTGTTCTCCATGGTGAGATCTTCAGAATCTAGATGCTGAATGAATCTTAGAACTTAACGCTGAGTTTCTCAGGGAGTCGACTCAGAACCAACATGAACGGATCGTTTCCTCAGCTTCTCTCCCGCCGGTCGCTCTGAAATGCGTCTGAACAGGATTCTGAGGTTTGAGGTTTCTATTCTGGGATGAAGTCGTGTTATTGTTCACGGTAATCCGTGCACATCATCTTTGTAGAGTTTTATTTCTGAACGCTGATCGTTCGGTGATAGCGCTGCATGTCATGACCAGCCTGCTGTTTACAGGAGAACGGCTCGGCCCTGAAAAAATCACTCCGACAGAACCACAGACAAACATCTCACTCTCAACACCGGAGCTGCAAACCCAACCTCCAAGAATTCTGAGGAGCACAGCTGCTCGGTATCTGAACTTTGCTAAGTGAAATTTGCATGTTCTCCTCCATGTAAGTGTCTTTCCAAAAGCTTCAGTATCCATCCACATACCAAAGACAAAGACTTCATTCAATAAGTGCTGGGATAGGCTCCAGCCTAACATGAATTGACTATTTTTAAAGAGCAAATACTTAGATCAGCTGATGGTCCAGCACACTGGAGAACGATCGAGAACAGGACACGGTCCGTTTAACGGACAGCATTTGGTCCAGGCTCCAGGTTCACGTTGTTTATGATGTTTGTGGAAGCAAGAGAAGAAAAGAGAGAGAGAATATCATACAAGAGAGAGAGCAGACGGAAAAAATAAAAGAGAAAGTAGGAAACGGAGAGAGAGAGAGAGAGAGAGCGAGCGAGTTTGGCCGTGCAGCAGAGAAAGCTGAGCTGATCATCCATCATCAGTGATGTTATGTAACACTGAAGGTTCTAAAGATGGAGAGCAGAGCCTCAGATGAACACAGGCCACGCCCACTGAAGCGCTGCTTTCCTCCTCTCTGACCACAGGCTCAGAAAAGTCTGACATGTTTGAAACGATGCCGAGTTTTCATCCCTTCATTCATCGTGAGATTATCTGTAATTAAAGCATCAATCATCTGTGATTACAGCTTTAATAAACTATAACTTCAAAGCAGTCAGTTTGGGTAAAATTCATCAAGCATAAGGACACACATCCTATCCCTGTGTTTAATCTCTGTGTTTAATCTCTGTGTTTAATCCCCGTGTTTAATCCCTGTGTTTAATCCCCGTGTTTAATCCCCGTGTTTAATCTCTGTGTTTAATCCCCGTGTTTAATCTCTGTGTTTAATCTCTGTGTTTAATCCCCGTGTTTAATCTCTGTGTTTAATCTCTGTGTTTAATCCCCGTGTTTAAATCCCTGTGTTTCAACCGTGTTTAATCCCTGTATTTAATCCTCATGTCTAATCCTTATGTCTAATCTGTGTCCTATCCCTGTGTTTAATCCCCTTGTGTTTTCTCTGTGTTATATAAACTACAGTAACGTGACCTCACCTGCGCTCAGTGTCACTGTTATTATCAGAGCGTCAGTTCAACAACATACATCTGATTAAATACATCACCATGTGACACTCAGAACTTTAAACCATGCATCATTCACATGTTTCATCAGATAAATCAAATTAATCAAAGAGCAGTGTATTTAACATTCTGCAGCTCTCATTAAGACAAGAACTCATGTTCTACTAGAATCTATGAAAGGAATAAAATTATAATGATCTCATACCTGATATTCAGAGATTCATCACCTCCACCAACACACCCATCCAAAGGTAGGTTGCTTCTCTGTTGGCCTCCAGAACTGAAGCAGTTGATCATGTCTTTGGTTCCACTAAGTGCTGGAATGGTTCTACAGGAACACTGATCCGTGTGGGTTTCTCACAGTGGCTGCAGAATAGAAGAAGGTAAGATGTTCTTTATGATAAAGAACTGGAGACTGTGACAGACAAGAAAGCAAAGAGAACAAGCATCACTCCACACGCCTCGTAAGCAGCTGCCATGACGGGAAAGGTGCTACTGTCCTGGAAAAGTCCTGTAGACCCTCCAAACCTTACAGACTGGTGAGCTGAGGGTTCCGACAGAGCACTCTCTGTTCATCATCATGGTTCTTCACACCTTTTTCTAAACCCCAACATCCCCGAGATGATTACGGACACAGTTCACCTCCAGGTTATTTGATTCTTTCTTTATTAAGGTCTGATTGGATTGGGATGCTGTAGATCAGATGTCCCTGTACGGTTGGAGATGTTGTTTTTACCTGATGGATGTCAGATCTGTTATCACATGGATCAGATCCGGTTCCTCCAAGAAAATGGGGGTTGATTTTACTGTTCTGTGAGTTAACTCCTGCTCTCTGGTTCTGGTTAGTGGAGCCGTAACTTCATTTAATCACTTTTATTAACTTCCTTTGAAGTGACAGGTTTATTAGACCTCAACCAGAACCAGTACCAGTGGGGTTCTTGTACTTGTGGGGTTCCTGTACCTGTGGGGGGAGCATGTTTTAGTGTTATTCCATCTGTAACCTTCCTCCCACATAAACCTTTGGTTTCATGTACAGTTTAGTAAAAAAAAAAAAATAATAATAAAATTTCCTTTTATACAAAAAAAAAACGTATATAACAAATATGTTACAACACTAAACTTAAGTTTATTTATTTCCCATCCATCTAATCAGTCTTTAAATCCTATAATTTATTACTTCAACAACTGCCAATTGTTCGTCAGAGAAACCATAAATTTTACAATCCAACAACAAAGCAATGAATTATTAAACGATCAACGCAGGGAGCGAACGCGGTGCTTAACATTAGCATGTGTTTTGCCGCCACCTGGTGGACAAATTCAAGCATTGCACCGATTCATTCCAGCAGCAGGCAGGAGAGCCGGAGCACGTGCTGGGCCTGTCCTCACTGTCCTGATCAGGAGGGCAAGTGTGCGAAAGTGCCAACTCTATGAAATTTAAGACCTGTGACCCCCCCACACACACACACCATTACCCCAACACACACTCCGGTTAGGGCAGTTATTCTGGGCGTCACTAAGCTTCAGGCCAGACCGAGGCAGACGGGATAGGTAAGAAACGCACGTGTTTTATTTGCATGGGGTTAGTTTTATAAAGTTTTAAAGTACACTAACAATCCACACTAACAATCTACACTATTCAGTACACTAACAATCCGTACTATTAAGTACACACTCACTATCTACAGTATTAAGTACACAGTAACAATTTACATTATAACGTACACACTATCTACAGTATTAAGTACACTAACCATCCGCACTATGAAGTACACATTGAAGTATACACCATAAAGTACACTAATAATGTACACTTTAAAGTACACACTAACGTTCTACATTATAAAGTACACTAATAATGTACACTTTAAAGTACACACTAACGTTCTACATTATAAAGTACACTAATAATGTACACTTTAAAGTACACACTAACGTTCTACATTATAAAGTACACTAATAATGTACACTTTAAAGTACACACTAACGTTCTACATAATAAAGTACACTAATAATGTACACTTTAAAGTACACACTAACGTTCTACATTATAAAGTACACTAATAATGTACACTTTAAAGTACACACTAACGTTCTACATTATAAAGTACACTAATAATGTACACTTTAAAGTACACACTAACGTTCTACATTATAAAGTACACTAATAATGTACACTTTAAAGTACACACTAACGTTCTACATTATAAAGTACACACTAACGTTCTACATTATAAAGTACACTAATAATGTACACTTTAAAGTACACACTAACGTTCTACATTATAAAGGTAAAAAGCATTAGTTTGGAGATATTGGACGCAGTTTAAATCGTAATAAATTAAATAACTCTGTGTGCTGCCATCTAGTGACGGAATCGCGCTACTGCATCAAACGGCATTTAATGGCGATTACAGAATTATCATTAATTGAACATGGAATCTTTATTCTGGATTAACATAATTAATTAAGTTTAAAGTAAATGAACTCTGTAGAGCACTGCGCAGTGAACATACTGACATTTTGGGGGCACGCGGGCGCGTTGTGACGGAAGTGACGTCAGCAGGGCTGTGATTTGCCTGAACAGGGAGGCGCTCAGGTTCGTTTCCATCCGTCGGTCGTCGGTCAGTCGGTCAGTCGGTCGGTCAGTGAGCTGTCCTGTGATCTCTGTAACTCTGTAACACCAGAGGATTCACATCTGTCTTTAATTCGGAGTCTGAATTTAAGTTCATGTAAAGCGCATCTCTCAGGAGTGACGTCATTCAGCATGTAGAGCGGCCGTCCCGAACATCCGGGTAACTATCGATTTCATTTACACTAATTATTCCATATTTAAAGGTACCGTTCAAAGGTAGGCCACGCCCCCTTCTGGATCCATCCTCTATTTTCTCCATGTTCCATACAGATGGAGTTTGTAGTTCTATAATCACAGACTGTAGTCCATCAGTGTTCTGTCCCCCGTTGGTTCTCTGTGGAACAGATGGACTGCAGAACTTCAGAGTCCATCTCTACGGTCAGCGTAGAACATGGAGAATAAGAGGAGCAGAAAGGGGGCGTGTCCAATGCACCTTGACATAGGCTCTGCTGTAAGCAGAAGAACCCGTTCTCCATCGGACCTTGGGTTCCCGCGTTGATGGACGTTCCCCGTGACATCATCACTGACCGTACTGAAGGTGTTCTGGTTTTTTGTCTCCGTCGAAGGTTCCATCATGCCCGCAGAGGAGACCCGCCAACGGAAGGGGGGGGGACGCAAGAAGTCCAAAAAGGCCAAGGGCAAAGGTCAGGGAGGCGGCGTGAACGAGCGGGGGGGCAGCTCCGATGGGCAGGACGAGTTCATCCTGCCGCCCGCCCCCCCGCAGGCCCGCAAACCGGTGGAGGAGAAGAAGAGGGTGGAGCAGGACAAAGTGGACGAGGAGTCGTCCATCTCCATCTGTGTCCAGGTGCTGCTGCCCTACCTGCTGGCCGGGATGGGCATGGTGATGGCGGGCATGGTGCTGGACAGTGTGCAGGTACGCCAGTCAGATTTAGGGTGGAGAGCAGGGTTCTGCTCGGATCAGTGATCAGAACACAGTGCTGTGGGTGTGTGTGTGTGTGTGTGTGTGTGTGTGTGTGTGTAGCACTGGGACGTGTTTAAGGTCATCACTGAGGTGTTCATCCTGGTTCCTGCTCTCGTGGGTCTGAAGGGGAACCTGGAGATGACGTTGGCGTCGCGTCTCTCCACAGCGGTGAGATCTGACCTTCATCATTATTCACGACCTTTAATTAAAACATCAAAATAAAAAAAAGAATCAAACTCCGTCAGCAAAACTTATATTATTAAAAGTTCCTGATTTGGTTCCTGTAACTGATCTATGGTTCTATATGACATCATCAGAAGGTTCATCCTGAGGCAGCAGCAGTGTTATAAACAGGGGGGGGGGGGGGGGTCAGTCTGAGGGGTCGTGAGAGCATCAATGGAGAGAATTGGAGAACATACCAAAGTGCTGGCCTATGTCTTTGCACTCTTACTCGTAATGTTTGATTTTTGGTGAGATCGTGGGTCACGGGGCGGCACGGTGGCTTAGTGGTTTGGCATGTTCTCCTCTCAGCACCGGATTCCCGGTTCGAATCCCCATCTGGGTGGAGTTTCCATGTCCTCCCCGAGTCCGCGTGGGTTTCCTCCGGGTTTTCCAGTTTCCTCCCACAGTCCAAACACATGGATCAAGGTCAAGTGAGTTCTCCAAATTGCCCCATAGAGAGTCTGTGTGAGTGAGTGTGTGCCCAGCAATGGATTGCCCCCCTGTCCTGGGTGTATCTGCCCAGTGCCCGAAACGTTCTCCCCTGGATGGACATGGGGAACCCCCCCCCCCCCCCCCTTCAGAGGGACATTCAGAAACATCAGGAACCGAAAGTAAGTAACCACCATCCAGTTCCAACCAGGAACCAGGAACTAAAGCCATAAAGTACCATCAGAAGAATCCAGGTTCAGAACTGGAGCAGGTGCACCTACCCTCATCACGAATAACGTGACGGCCACGCCCCTCTGATGATGTCATTCTGCATGAAAACATCAGCTCAGATGAAAACAGAGGGATTTAAACAGTTTGGAGTTGAATAGTTATTAATTAAATGTGTTAATTAGTTAATAATTAAATGTGTTATTAATGAGCAATAAGGTCAGTCTGACCTCAGCTCCTCATCCATGCCCCTCCCCCTCTCACCCCCCCCCCTCCAGGCCAACACCGGTCAGATGGATGACCCTAAGCAGCAGTGGTTGATGGTCTCCAGTAATCTCGCCCTCATTCAGGTACGTACACAGTTGGATGTCGTCCAGCCGGTGATGATGCTGATTAATCACACGGGGGCGTGACTGGGCGTGGCGTCTCCAGGTGCAGGCCACCGTGGTGGGGTTCCTGGCCGCCGTGGCCGCCGTGGCTCTGGGCGCGGTCTCCAGGGGCGGGGTGGAGCTGGAGCAGGCCGCCGTGCTGTGTGCCAGCAGCGTGACCACCGCCTTCATCGCGGCTCTCAGTTTAGGTAGACTCACGTACGGTCTCTTTAAACCTCCCGAACGCCGGGGGGAGACGCCGGGGTGACGGCTCGGCTCTGTCTCCTCAGGGCTGGTTATGATCTGCGTCATCATCGGCTCCCGGAAGGTGGGGATCAACCCGGATAACGTGGCCACGCCCATCGCCGCCAGTCTGGGGGACCTGATCACGCTGTCCCTGCTGGCGGGAGTCAGCAGCACTCTTTATCAGTACAGAGGTGAACAGCTGGATCATCACTCACCACCTGAAAATCTGCATGATTTAAACTTAACCACCAGGTGGCAGTGTTTGTGTTGATAGCTGATCAGATCGCGTGCTGTGGTCGTTGTGATGCAGATATTTGGTACCTGTCGCCGCTGGTGTGCGGGTTCTTCCTCTTGTTGATCCCCGTGTGGGTGGTGATGGCACGCCGGAGCGTTCAGATCAAAGAGGTGCTGCGATCCGGCTGGCAACCAGTTATAGTGGCCATGTCTATTAGCAGGTACACACACACACACACACACACACACACACACACACACACACAGATGGTACATACATTCATTCATTCATTATCTTCCGCTTTATCCTCTATTAGGGTCGTGGGGGGGGGGGGGGGGGGGGGGTTCCCCATGCCCATCCAGGGGAGAACGTCTCGGGCGCTGGGCAGATACACCCAGGACAGGGGGGCAATCTATCGCTGGGCACACACTCACTCACACACACTCTATATGGGGCAATTTGGAGAACTCAATTGAACTTGATCCATGTTTTTGGACTGTGGGAGGAAACCCGAGAACCCGGAGGAAACCCACGCGGACACGGGGAGGACATGGAAACTCCACCCAGATGGGGATTCGAACTGGGAATCCCCAGCGCTGAGAGAACATGCCAAACCTCTAAGCCGCCGTGCCGCCTGATGGTACGTACAGCTCTTTTATAACGATGCTCTTCATGTCTTTTCTGATTTCAGCTTCGGTGGTTTGATTCTCGATCGAACCGTCAGCGATCCGCAGTTCGAGGGCATGGCGGTCTTCACCCCCGTCATCAACGGTGAGAGGACGCCGATCTTTAATCACATTTCGTTACTTTTTTTGGAAAAGCTTCCATCAGAATTACCAACAGGTCTGAACAAGCAGTCCCAAATCTCACCACCAGGTGGCAGCACGGTGCACTTTAGATCAATAATAATAAAGATTTTTGTTTTTTTTTAATTCTGAAGTTTTACCCAAAAAAAAAAAAAAACTAAGTTTTTGGCTCCTGATGAAGAGTGCAGATTCTGAACGCGATTAGTTTACAATAACTGCATCAGCTTCATAAAAAAAAATAAATAAAATACATAAGGGCTTTAATCAGAGAGAATGGAACTTCA
>JAFMOC010000426.1:175000-215000 GCA_019802505.1 Corydoras sp. C115
TCTCCGGTTTCCTCCAAATTGCCCCATATAGAGTGTGTGTGTGAGTGAGTGTGTGTCCAGCGATGGATTGGCGTCCTGTCCTGGGTGTATCCCTAATAAAGCGGGAGATAATGAATGAATGAACACGGTCATGTGAACGTAGCCTCAGTGTCCCAGGAGCCCAGTCCTTCCTTTGGCACGGGGCCCTCAGAAGAGGCGCACAACGGGGGCCGGTAACACGGTAACTGGTATGACATCATCACGGACGCACGGCGCCCCCCGCAGCCGAGTCTGCTGCACAGTCATAATAAATACGGCTGCAAATCTATAAATATAAAGGAGTTGGAGGGAACGCTGCGGAGCGACTCGGGAAGAATCCAGCTTCACCACAAGGGGGCGCTCCGCAGCGGCGCCGGGAGGCTGGAGTGACCCGGGCGGAACCCGGCGTGGAACCCTGCAGTGCTCCGTGTTCAGAGTTCAGTCACGGGATCCTCGAAGCGGCGTGATGGGGCCTTTCCCGGGGCCTATCCCGTCACTGCAGCTTCAGGTAGGTGGGTGTGGAGTAGTTAAAGAGCAGAAAGTCCATGCGATACAAACTGTAGAGCTTCCTCTGATAAAACGGACTGATGTTGTCGAAGAACTTGGCCGCCATGCTCTCCGTGGTCCGCGTGCTCTTGGAGAACACGGGGAACTCGACCTCCCCGGCGGCGCCGGCTAGCTTCAGGACGTAGCGCGAGTCCTCGGCCAGGCTCTCGTACTTGCCCACCACGTCGTAGCGGATGAGGCAGGGGTGGCAGAGGGCGTGCGCCCGCTCCCAGTGCTCGTTGAAGGGTTCCTCGCGCTGCGTGCGCGGGTCCACCAGGTAGTACACAAACTCCTCGAAGGAGACGTCGCTGCCCCGCCGCAGGGCCTCGGGGCTCGGGTTGGCGCGGTGCTGCCGTACGATCTTGGTTCCGTAGCGCCTGTGGAAGGCCGTGTTGTAGCTGCGGGTGAACTTGTTCCGGTACGCCGAGACCAGCCGCTCGAAGGGCTCGCGCACGAACATGAACTTCAGGTACCTGCGCAGCCGGTGGTTGATCTCGGGGGTGGAGTATTCGGCCAGCGAGCGCAGCCGCCCGGGGGCGTGGGCCTCGTTGGCGGGGATGGCCAGCGGCGTGCGGTAGCGTCCATCTCCGGTCAGCACCATCATCACCCGCTTCCAGTTGGTGCAGGCCACCTTGGGGACATAGCAGTAAAGCAGGCCGTGGCGGTCATCCACCAGCAGGTGGCGCAAGTCCTCCGGACCCAGGACCCGCCGCTTGCGCATGTGAGAGCGGCAGGTGTCGTTCAGGAGGAGGCGCCGAGCCTGGAGCGCCGCCCCCACCGCCCTCTGATCCCACTGCGGACGAGACGGAGACAGGACGTCAAGCGAGAGAACGTTATTAAAATGGAATGAGGTGCGTCTGGCGGCTTAGTGGTTTAGCATGTTCTCCTCTCAGCGCTAGGGATTCCCGGTTCGAATCCCCATCTGGGTGGAGTTTTCATGTTCTCCCCGTGTCCGCGTGGGTTTCCTCCGGGTTCTCCGGTTTCCTCCCACAGTCCAAAAACTTGGATCAAGTCAATTGAATTCTCAAAAATTGCCCCATATAGAGTGTGTGTGTGTGAGTGAGTGTCTGTCCAGCGATGGATTGGTGCCCTGTCCTGGGTGTATCTGCCCAGCGCCCGAGACATTCTCCCCTGGATGGGCATGGGGAACCCCCCCCCCCCCCCCCGCGACCCTAATACAGGATAATGCGGAAGATAATGAACGAATGAATGAATGAGGTGCGTCAGCGTTCAGTGATTATTAGGCTCCTCCCACAACATTCCCACTGTGCTGTTGTGATGTCATTATACCAGCAGGGGTGCCGTCGCGCTCACTGAACCCTCCAGACTAACCTCACACTGGTTGGTAGAACTAAACCCTGACAGTTCCAGATAGTTCTGGGTGGAACTGGATCACACAGCTGTTGTTGATGATGATGATGATGATGATGATGAAGATGATGATGATGATGGTTATGTGTGTTTGTAAAAAGCAGCTGGTTCAGATGTTGGAGCGATTCTGAGAAATAAACAGTGGATGTTCTAAGGGGTGTCTCCTGGGACATGGAGCAATAACGACGAGGATTACAGCAACCCTCAGCTGGGGGGGGCCGGGGGGCGGGGGGGGGGTCTCCACAGCTGAAGCTGATCTGAGACCTGCTGTGCTGCGCTGCACTTCATTAGAATCAGTGACTCACGTTGGAAACTTTCACAGGAACTCAAATCCTCCAAAAAACCAAGAAGTGAAACGTAAAACCAAACGTCACGTTACGCCGACCGTCATTACCTGATCTCCATCATACAGCGCCTGCAGGGGGGTCCTCCTGGACTTTCCTGGAAATATGCTTCTTCCTAAAAGCTGCTCGCTCCCTGCACACACACACACACACACACACACACACACACGGTTACTTTGTATACACACGTTTAATGTCATTGGTGACCGATGTTATTCTTAATTGTGGAGTTTATAAAATCAAACTTTAAAGACTGAACATCTACAGGAACAGTGTGCTCCTTTAGCAGTTCCTCCTCACAGCTCCTTCCTTTCATCACACACACACACACACACACACTGCAGCAGTGGGGCCCTCTTAGAGACAGGTTTTTATAAATGTGCCAACAAACGAAAGACTAAAGGAAATAAAGTGAGAAAAAGTGTGTGAGAGAGAGAGAGAAAATAAACAGGAAAGCAGGTCCGTCTGCTGAAAACTGATACATGATGGAAGGGGGTGGAGCCATACAGATCGACATGTGTGACTCCACCCCCTCCACCCCTATAGTTTCCATAGGATTCAGTGTGCAGAGTCCAGCAGTGCTGTGTGTGTGTGTGTGTGTGTGTGTGTGTGTGTGTTCTGTTGCTTCCATTACCATGCGTACACTTTAGGACCCTGTGGAGGTTCATCTATAAAGCTCCAGCGATGCTCGGGAACTCGAGTTGTTTCCAGCTGAACTGCTGTTACAACAGTAACTGATTCACGACATGAATTGGTAACCCGCCCCCACAGTGGGTGAAAGGGGAAACACTGATGGTTGTGAAATGCACAGCAATAAACGACCGAAAAAACCTACAAACTTCCTTTTTTAAGGAACAGGCAACCCAGAAACCCAATCACATGAGAAGATCAAAGGCACAGACATCAAAGAGCATAATCAGATCAGATCGGCGTTCTTTAAATGCACTGAGGTGATGCACACGGCCCTCGGCCCCCGAGCGGGCGGAGACCACCCCGAACCAGCACCTCACACGGCGGCTCGGCGGGAGAGTTCCGCACAAACACGAGCCTTTCAAAGGTTCCCAACAACAACGTCCTTCTTAAAGCTGGTTAGTATTCACAAAGAAGTCAGCTGAGGCCAGGCACCGAAACAAAGCTCACACCACACACTGATCTGAGAGCAGCACACACTGCAGCAGGCCTCCATCCAACTGCGCTCAGGAACCGGACCCGCGGGACCTGCTGGAGCTACAGGACCTACAGTTCTCACGTCAGTTCATATAGCTGCTCTGCAGAACACTTCTATACGGTCTAACAAACCTTCACAAGGAACACGGAACACCAAGTCAGTGATGTCATCAGGTCCAAACTGAGATCCAAAAGTATGTGGACACAGTCGCTCATCAATACACCAGAAATCATTAACCACCCATTATTATTATAATCTCAAAATAAAGATATTAATAACACAGCATCTCACCAGGAACTACACACGGAGCTGAAGTCAGAACCACTCTGACATGAATTAGAACTGAGATTGTGAACCAGGTCCTCTCATCCAACATCGGTGAATGACATCATAACGCGCCGAATAAACAAAATAAAATAATAAATGAAGCAGTTATCACTGATCTGGATCTCAGAATACAGTGTGAGGATAGTGTGTGTGTGTGTGTGTGTGTGTGTGTGTCAGGTGCATTAAAACTACAGTACATAGCTTTGAGAACACCTATGAGAGAACACCCATAAGAGAACACTATGAGAGAACACACACACACAGGTGGAAGTACGGTTGTTTTTAGTCTGATGAACTCATTAAAGTGGGATCCGAACGGCGGTCTGACCTCAGGTTTGGTCAGATGTTCACGGTGAGGTTCTGGATGAGAACACATCATGAGCACAGGTCCCATTTTACATCATACTGTTTACACATCTGTTGGTCTCTGGGACGGAGAGACAGAGATAATAAAGGAAGCAGAGCGCGGAGACACACTTCCTGTAAATGTGTCACTCAAACCACAAACTGAAAACCTCCCATGATGCCACACTGAAGACAGAGCGGCGGTGAAGACGAGACGCTTCATTAATCATCCATTAAACGGGCCGGTTCCGCTTTTCAGATGATTCAGGCTCTAATCTCTGCGCTGCACTCTGACGCCCGCTGAACCTCCATCATCTCCAGGACTTTTATTTTATCATCTGGTCGCTTCACTGTGTGGATGGATGAGGTCAGGATAGACCTCAGTGGGCCTGCAGAAGCCCCGCCCCTGTCCAGATCTGATCAGTGAGCTCCGTGAGAACCCTCTCTGAAGAACATCTCCTTTCAGTTCTGTGCAGACGAACAGCTCTGGTTTCTCCTCAGCAGACAGGCCTTCAGAGGACATTCAGGAGACACATGAGCCCACGTTCCACTGTTCACTGACGGAGAACAATCAGCGTACAGAGGAGAACCTGCAGGGTTCCCACCCGGGACTCTGAGATCAGACATCAGAATCAGAAGACCCAAACATGATGAAGACCCTTAGCTACTGTTACAGCCTGGCTCACAATCGCTGTTCCAGTTCATCCCAAAGCATTCACCAAGTACTGAGGATCATCCACCACCTTAGTAACATGACTGCTAGGTCCTGATCTTAGGAGAACATACCAAAGGGGAGTATGTAGAGGAACTGACGGACAGGTCTCATTTAAATGACGGGGGGGGGGGGGGAGGAGGTTCTCATTTCTGGGCTTACAGATTGACCCCAGGCAGGTTTGGTTCTGTTGGGTTCTGTTCGTTTTGGTTCCGCGGTGTTCTCCGAGTAATGCAGCGGTCATCTATAAAAAGTACACAAACACTCAGGGAATTTATAGAAACAATGTGCGGCCGTCCCCTCCTCCCCGTCTCCCCCCCCTCACAAACTCGGACTTTGTTTTGGAAGAGTTCCCTCGTTGCAGATGAGGCTCCGCTGCGTCTCCTCCTGAGGAGCAGGAGGCGCGTTCCACGCAGCCACACGGGCAAACGGGCGGAGTCACGGGAGGACAGAGGGGTGAGCTTCAAGTGACGGAGGGGGGGTGAGGGGGGAATCAGTGTGTGAGGATGGTGAGGTGAGGATGGTGAGCAGTTTGTTGTAAAAGAACCTGACTGATCCACAACTCCATCCAGCACCTTTAAGATGAACTGGAACTGAGATTGTGAGCTTCAGGTTCTCTCATCCAACACTCCATCAACGCTCCTGAAGGTGTCCTGAGTTTTCGGTGCATTGTGCAGGTGGAAGAACGTCGTTCTAATGACACGAGTGACTTTCTTCTGAGGTCAGCAACCGAAACCGGTTCAAGTCCACTCAGCACTTTTTATAAAGAATGAGGTTCCACAGCAGCTTCACAGAACCCTGCTGATCTCTCCTGAATATATAAACACACAACGATGTGCTGGGTCGGGGTTTGAACCTTCACACCTGGTGTGTTTGATTTTGTAGGCTTCATCAGATGAAGGTCAGGAGGTTCTATCTCCACTCTGCAGTGCACTTCATCAGAAGCTTGCAGGCGTGTGGAGGTGGTGAGATGTTTATCTGCTGCAGATGGAACCTGCAGTGACGTCAGAGGAAACACCAGCAGACATCAGTTCTGATCTGAGACACGGGCCCCCGGAGCGCTGAATCAGCGGGGCCGTGGAACCGAGCGAGGCTGGCCCACACCTACACACACCTATTTTTAAAGGCATCACTTTAGCTCCACCCCCCACGCCTGCTCCAACTTTACAACCTGATCATTAAAGTGTGTTTGATTGAGTTTGATGTACACAGTGATACCGCGGCGTGTTCGAACCCTGTACTACAATCAGACCTCATTTACCCTAAAGTCAGACGGCATCGTTTAAAATCCCAACGCGTAAACGGTGGAAACGCCGCGAGCTGAGGCTGCACAGAGAACATCTGTTTCTTATAACGCATCCCGACGTTTTATTGGCTGGAGCTCGTCTGCTACACGGCTTTCAACTTCTCTTTTATGGTCGACACGGAGTCAGCAGACACGTACGGCCAAGAGAGCGGGAGGAAAGAGGAGAACGAGGTTCCACCAACACCACAGACCCCAGATAAACATCAACAAGAACCGCTCTAAAGAAACAAACCCAGTTTAAATTACACTACGAGTTTCATCCTCACTGCTGCCTCCGAGGTCAGCACTCCATCATCTATAACTGCGATACAGTGTGAAGATCAGAACATCAGAACATCTGTGGGTCTGTGGAGCAGGCTCTCTTATTTATAATGCCTCTAGGTCAGAGTTCATTCAGAGGTCAGCTTATTATTTCTTCTTTTTTTTCTAAGTGAATACTGTTATCTGATTGGACGATTACAGATTCTACAATGGACCTGGTCCAACAACAGAATCTATTAAAGTGTTTTAACCCTTTAACGTATGATCTTTAAATTATATATGAGTGTGACATCATCAGAAGACGGATTCACCTCGTCAAAGAAGTGCTGAAGGTGTCATATGGAGGCGTCCCTATACTTCTGTTCATACTTTAACAGCACCAGAGCCGCTCCGCTCTCCTCCCAAACCGACACCGAGGAGGAGAACCACTGCCGGAACCTCATCAGAGCTTCAATCCAAAAATATTACAGCATCAGCTTTCAGATTCCTCTGAACATTAAGGTCCAAGAAACTGAGGAACTAAATCCAGACTAATGGACATGATCTGTCTCCATCTGAAGCTCGGGGCTCCAGCGTCCCACCGCTCGCACCGTTCCAAATACAGACGCAGAGCTGCAGGGATCAAGAACTTCAGATCTGCAAATCCACCTTAAACCCTCAGCTGCACCTTCTCTGATTTCCTTTATGCACCAACACACTATAAAGCCTAAAGTATCAGGACACACCTCTTAATTAAGTCCTATACTCACAGGTGGAGAAGATCAAACATTTAGTCATGAATTAAGGACAACTAGTTTAGGGAAGGCCCTTATGTTTCAGCAGGAGCGCCTCGGTGCACAAAGCAAAGTGCGTAATCTCATAGATGGGTGAGTTTGGT
Organism: Corydoras sp. C115; assembly: GCA_019802505.1. Taxonomy (NCBI): domain Eukaryota; kingdom Metazoa; phylum Chordata; class Actinopteri; order Siluriformes; family Callichthyidae; genus Corydoras; species Corydoras sp. C115. The sequence continues at coordinate 182,276 of JAFMOC010000426.1, forward strand.
GTGAAAGGAAAACTTAACTGACCACACCATCCAACCCTACAGACAGTTATCAATCTGAAGGTTGTGGGTTCACATCCCAGGTCCACTAAAGTGACCACTGTGGCTCCCTGTGGAGGACCCTTCACCCTGAACGCTTCGGGGAGCTGAATCACGATGACACTGATCTCGGCTCCTGTAATAAACTCATGTGGAATGAACTGGAACACAGACTGTGAGTCAGAAATCTGTAGAAAGACTTCTGGGTAGGACGGCACGCTGGCTTAGTGTTCAGCACGTTGTCCTCTCAGTGCTGGGGATTCCCGGTTTGAATCTGTCTGCGTGGGTTTCCTCCGGGTTCTCCGGTTTCCTCCCACAGTCCAAAAATTCTCTAAATGTTCTCTAAATCTAATTGAGTGTGTGTGTGCGTGTGTGTGTGTGAGTGCTCAGTGATAGATTGGTGTCCTGTCCTGGGTGTAAACCCCCCCCACACACACATGACCATAGTAGAGGACTTATGGGTAGAGAGGAGGCAGTTAGAGCTGTGCTGTGGGTGGAACGAGGAGGTGTCCGAATACTTCTGCTCAGTCTGAGTGTACCTGAGCAAACAGACTGCTGGAAAAGCCTGGACACAGGACCGGCTCTCATCAGACTCACCTCCGAACCTCCACCAGAAAACATTCACTCCAACTTCAGATTAAAGTTCTGTTTCACCGTTAGAACTTTTTCATGATCAATACACCTTTAATCACCGAGGTTCTCAGCTTCAGGTGCCTGATGGGTACAGAACCCACACCTCTGACATGAGGTTTAAACTATATTCAGTTTCTCATACTGTACTCATGCCACTTCACTTTTACTTTATTGTGTATTTTTAGTATTTTAAATTAATTTTATTGTACTTGTTTGCCCTTTTGTGAATATAAACACGTCTAATGGAGCATCTGTAAAAACTGCATTAATAAAGCATTCTGATTCTGAAAGCAGTGAGGGTCGGTTCGGTTCGGTTCTGTGTGACGTGTAATCGACGGTACTCACCGAATCTCGAACTGTTCTGGAAGTACAGGAAGAGAATAAAGAACGATCCGGCACATGTGGCCAGCAGCATCCGACCCGTGCGAGGCTTCATCATCACCATCATCCACCTCACCCTCTGCCCGGTCCCGCTCAGTGTCCCGCCGGTCCGGCCGAACCCCCGGCGGTGCCGTCAGCTGGACCCGGACTCACGGAGCTTGAAGTCCGGCTCGGAGCGGAGCGAGCTCCAGCCCCGCCGGCTGCCATCTGCAGCGGACAGCAGCGGGTCCACACGCCGCGGCACTGAGTCCGGATCAGGCCGACCCGCGGAGTCCGTCCCCCCGTCACAGAGCTGCGATACTCCGGCTCGAAGCGCCGCCTCAGGTCCGGACCAACGCCGCCTCAGGTCCGGATCAACGCCGCCTCAGGTCCGGACCAACGCCGCCTCAGGTCCAGATGAACGCCGCCTCAGGTCCGGACAAACGCCGCCTGAGGTCCGCCGCCTCAGCCCCGGATGAACGCCGCCTGAGGTCCGGATGAACGCCGCCTCAGCGCCGCAGCACAACATGGAGGGAGCGCCTCGTTCTAAAGTTTAAACCGTGACGTAGACACCCCTATTGGCTCTGAGTGATTCACCAATTACTCGGTTCCCCACGACGACTCCTAAAATGAATCATTTGAATAAATCGACTCTCTGGTACGAACTAGGGTCGTAGGGGGGGGGGGGGGTTCCCCATGCCCATGCCCATGCCCATGCCCATCCAGCGGAGAACGTTTCAGGCGCCAATCTATCGCTGGGCACACACTCACTCACACAGTCACACACCCAAACACACTCTATATGGGGCAATTTGGTGCCTTCAATTCACCTTGAATCCATGTTTTTGGACAGTGAGAGGAAACCGGAGAATCCGGAGGAAACCCACGCAGACACGGGGAGAACATGGAAATATATTATAGTTCTGAATTTTTTACATCATTTAAACAGTTTAATTAGAAATGTAGCGTTTACATTACAGTAAATCATTCATTTACATATGAACAATGTCGATGTGGTGAAAATATCACTAAAGAGTATCTTTATAGATCCTTTAGATAAAAAAAAATGAAATGAAGATTAGATGCCAAATCAGGAGAGAGTTCATGCAGAGGGTTCGTAAACCGTCGCCTCATTTCTGCCTGAAATAACTACGTGGTCAAAAGTATAAGGACACTAAACGGTGAACCCAGGTGAGCTTTAACAGGTGAATAAAATCATATAAATGCGTGGGTTTCCTCCGGGTTCTCCGGTTTCCTCCCACAGTCCAAAAACATGGATCAAGTCAATTGAAGTCTCCAAATTGCCCCATATAGAGTGTGTCTGTGTTCTCAGTGATAGATTGGCGTCCTGTCCTGGGTGTATCTGCACAGCGCCCGAAACGTTCTCCCCTGGATGGGCATGAGGAACCCCCCCGCGACCCTAATAGAGGATAAAACGGGAGATAATGAATGAATATTTGGCCTCCTGAGGAGTGCGTCTTCTGCATTTTATACATCCATGCAGTAAAACACACACACACACACTCTGAGTGAAGTGAGTACACGAGTATGCATGTACAGTATATAACATTTAATTTTAAGAGAGTAGAGTAGTAAATTTGATGATTTGTATTCAGCAGAAGGTGCTAAAGCTCCTCTCAGGAAATTCTGAGCCCCGTCTCGGTTTAAAGGTATAACTCATGATAATAGAGTTTATTCTGGCTGAATCCTGACTGCGCTGGCAGACTTTAAAGGTGGTGTAATTCAGCCCAAATCCCCTGATGCTGAACAGATCGTCTCGGCTTTCGGCCTTCACGGCAAACCTGCAGCGAGTCCAGCAGATCCACACGCAGCTCTTCATCTGCACGTTAGATTAAAGTTAAACCTCCTCTGAAACGGAAATGACCCATCATAAATAATACCCATCAAAACCCATCATAAATAATACATTATTAAAAAACAGCTTATCGAAATGAGGATATTGAAATGGAACTCGGTGTCTTAATGAAGTTTAGATCAGAAGAGCAGAACCAAGGGGTGGAACCTCACCAACGACAGAGCCAAAATAATGATATTAAAATTTATTTCACACAAACAGTTAAAAAGTCACAAGTGAACTAAAATGGGTTTAAATTCAGGCGACTAATAAAATACAAAGTCCTTACAGGGAGAACAGTTTCAGTTCTGATAAAAGGTTCTGATCATGTGAATGTGGATGGACATCGGCAGATCCAACGGAACTACAAATAAATTACATTCATTAAGCTCTGATTTAAAATCAAACAGGTGCAAACAGGTATTAAACACACACAGAAACACACACACACACACACGCTCGTCCAGTGGGTCATCTCTGGCTGTTCTCTGCAGATGTTGCCTCTTTGTACTGCTGGGTCCAGGACTGAGCCTCCTGACTGTGCAGCTATTGGATTAAAACACACACACACATCGTACAGATGAAACACACACAGCGCCGGATACACACCGATGATCGCACCTTTCCGTGAGCACTCGCTCCGTTCTCTCTGAAGGTTCTCCAGGACTCACCTCTGCAACCATCTCCAGCAGTTTGAGTTTGGAAACCTCTTTCTCAGCTCGCGGTCCCCAGCGGAACTCGTACTCCAGCGGCTCGGTGTGAGGGATCCGCACAAACTCCAGATACCTGCACATAACACAGCCGGCCAATCACAGAGCAGGATTACTCACCAGAAAGCCCTCACTGAAACTCCACAGATTCACTCAGGATCCATCAGAAGAGACATGAGACAGAACGGAGGGTCGGCTGAGTGTTCTGACCGAGACGTTGGGATGAAGAAACACATGTTTGGGTTAAAGAGTGTGTGTGTGTGTGTATGGGGGGGGGGGGGGGGGGGGGGGGGGAGGACTGCCTGTGATACACTACCATCATGACATTAAGACCACATGAGCTTTAATAAAGCGATACGGTGTGAGAGGGCGTGGCATTATATTGAATAAATACACAGTACAGTGCAGCTCCACCTCTTTACGTGATTTATTCACAATAATACACAACCTCGAGTGTCTGCTTTACTTATTGCTTGTCTAGGAATTAAACACTGCCATCTAGTGTCCAAATTACAGAACACAATTTATAAAAACAGGATTAAAGCTGATTGAGAATCGGCTCGCTGTTTATATTCATTGTATTTTATGATTTAAAATGATGTATTGATACAAATGTGATGCGCTTATTGTTAATGATGTCACGGCTGGACAAACGGCTCAGCCAATCAGATTTAAGGTTTGATAACTATACAGTGTCCTAACTGCTGACTTGTGATGTACTCATTTGTAAGTCCGTCCATCCATCCATTATCTTCGGCTTCATCCTATCCCTATATCAGGGTCGCGTTTTCAGGGGAGAACGTTTCGGGCACTGGGCAGATACACCCAGGACAGGGCACCAATCCATCGCTGGGCACATTTGTAAGTCCCTTTGATAAAAGCATCTGCTAAATGACTAAATGTAACGTAAATGTATTTAAGGAGAAGAACTCGCCGTTTTCTAAGTTAATTTAATTTATTTCTCATGGAAAATGTGTGGAGGCGTCGGTTTCTGAGATCACCAACCTCAGTGACCCTCTCTCTCCTTCTGCCTCCACCTTTGATTTTTGGTGTGGTATAAACCGGAGATCCATGGTCTGAGGGACTCCAGCTCTGAGCACACCAGCACTGAGGTTCGAACCCACACCTCTCAGCACAAACCCACCGGTTCCACTGCTCTAACCCACTGAGCTATCTGAACCTGTGGAGGAGGGGGGTGAACGACTGCATGCAGGAGGTGTGAGGGGTGTGAGGAGGTGTGAGGGGGGTGTGAGGGCAACAACTGAGCAGCATGCGACTCTTTAGTTCTTCTGTAGTGACCCTATGTATTAATGAGTCATTAATTATAACAGGTTAATTAACACTGCTGGGTGGATATCCTCTTCCTCAGCTCCAGCAGACGTGTGTTTCGGGTGGTTGATTATTTACGTCATGAATGTAAAACATGGTGGTGAGATGGGGGGGGGATGACCCGGTCATCATATTTAATGCCACCTTTTAATAAAGCTCATAGCTTTATTTTTGTAGCTCATGGAAAGGTGTCTTTCATCCATTGATAACTACACCCCCTCTAACTACACCCACCCTCCACCACTGCCATCAGAGAACCCCGCGTCACCTCCCAGACACACGGACATGAATCAGGAGTTCACTCACTTCTGACGCACAAACTCATCCGTCACCAGCTTCTTCACATCTCCAAACTCATCATGCTTCTCCCTGTACAGACACATCCATCCAACATCCATTCATCATCCATCCATTATCCAAAACAGACACATCCATCATCCATCATCCATCCATCATCCATAACAGACACATCCATCCAACATCCATTCATCATCCATCCAACATCCAAAACAGACACATCCATCCATCATCCAAAACAGACACATCCATCCATTCATCCGATACAGAGCTGCACTAATAATACTAATAATAGTGCTGATTATAAAGTTATAATAATAATACCCAACATCCACTCTGAGTTTCTTCAGCGTGTTCCACACCAGAGCTTTAATAAAGAAAAGACAAGTTTTGTGGATTTTGTCCTTCAGTTATTGTCTCACATTTATCTCAGATGTACGTCTTGTTAATGTTATTATCTCAGAATGAGAGCGCCACCCGCTGGGTTCTGTGTGAACGAATGAGACTCACTCTCTTTCACGACTCCACCCTTCATGAAGATCACGCTGAGGATGACGAACAGCAGGCCGGTTTTGGGGTTTGCGGGACACCTGAGTGAGGGACACAGCAGTACAGAGGATCTGAAGCTGGCCGAACGCTCCGTGCGCTCGTCCTCGTGAGGGTGTGGTGCGAGGATGAGGACTCACGTGCTGATTGGCTCTTCGTGGACCGGGTCCAGTTTGTTGATCAGGATGTAAATGTGATGTTTGGGGTCGATTTCCACTAACTTCAGTCCAAACACCTGTAACGGAGACCACGGACCCCCACGGGGGAGGTATGATTAGGGTGGAGGATGATGCTCAGAACTGCAGTCGCACTGACATGGTGGTGGTGCAGAGGTGTGTTAGTGTGTGCAGGGGTTTAAACCAGGACTGCGCCACCTGGATGTAGAACGGGAGCCGTTAGAACGTACCTGCTCGAACATGCGGTCAGCCTTCTTCATGATGTCCTGATACAGAGCTTTATACTCCTTAATGACGTGTTTAGCGATGTCTGTTACAGAGACACAGGGCATTACGGTTACGGTCCAGGTAAAGCTTCAGGATGGAGATCAGATGGAGATTCATTCCTTCATCAGCCTGATGGAAGCGATGGAACTGACCTGCTCTGCGGATGGGGATCTTCTTCTGGTCCTTTATCAGAATGAACTGCACCACCTCAGACACCTGGAGAAACCAGACAACAGGTGACCTCACTGGAAACACTACACGGCTCCCCCTACAGTTCATCAGGGGGAGTTGTTTATTCCTGCTGTTGATCTACAGATCATGTGACCTGATACCAGACTTTGTGTTTATGATGATGATGATGATGATGAAGAAGGTTCTCACCTTGTTATCGACCTGGGCAGGTGTGAAGTTGTCTCTGGCTCTCTGCATCTGAGATAAAGTCATCTGTGTGTAAGACGCGTCTTCGTCCTCGTCCAGAAGAACCTGAGACTTCTGCACACAGTCGGAATCCTCATTCCAGTCTTTAGAACAGAACCTCATTTAAACTTCTGTTAAAATCGTTCATCAGTAAACTCAGAGGAACGGTCATCAGAGATCAAACAACCACCCACCTTTAGATCCGCCTTCTGCGTGTAGAGAACATACCAAACTTACCTCTGAGATGGGGTTTTTGTTCGTTTATTAACTTTTCACTTTAAATATGTATATTTATTTCAAGAAATAAGATTTTAAAGTTTAACTTTAGGTATTTATAATAAAAAAAAGGTTTGATCTTTAAGACAGATGTTCTGTAGATCCACAGAAGGTTCTACTGAAGATGATTCTTCTGCTGCTGAACTGAGCTTCTGAACGGAACGCGTTTGTGATGCTGATGGTTTTAGTTTTTGATGCTGATGGTTTTATTTCGTTAGTTTTTGATGCTGATGGTTTTATTTAGATTTATTTCGTTAGTTTTTGATGCTGATGGTTTTATTTTTTATTTCGTTAGTTTTTGATGCTGATGTTTTTATTTAGATTTATTTCGTTAGTTTGTGATGAAATGAAAGCTGAATGAGGATGAACGGATGAACGGATGATGTCACAGTGAGGTTCTCACCTTGTTCGGAGCGGCACTTCTCTTGTTCTGAGACATGTTTAATCGCTGAATGACCGAATCTGCAAAGTTTAATCTTTTTTATAAAGTGCGTTAAAAAAAATACAACACCTCAGAGAACCAACTACAGAGCCCGCCTTACTGTTTCCCGCCCGTTTTCAGATAACTCCCGCCTCCCAGGCTTCCATTGGTTCACGGGCACGTGACGTCACCTGCTAGATTAAAGGCGTTAGGTTCTACGTTTACATTTTTAATGAACAAAATAATTAGCGCTGGAGGCGAACGGCTAACCACTAAGCCACCGTGCTGCCCTGAACAAAATAAATAAAGATATTTCATAAAAAAAAACCCTACCGATTCTCTGCTTCGTTTAGTCCTAATTTAAGTTTTAATCATATGTGCAATACATTTTAGTCTCCCCTGTATTATGTCATGTACATAATTTAGTGGTTTTTTATTCAGTTTTATTTTATTTTGTATATATATTATAATTTATTTTTTTCTTTTATAGATGATTACAAAGCTGTTTTAGTCATTTACATTTCATTACATTTCGTCATTTTATCCAAAGTGACTAACCAATATCCCAACTTGATGGTTGGGGTCAGAGCACAGGGTTGATACAGCGCCCCCTGGAGCAATGAGGGTTAAGGGTGTTGCTTAAGGACCCACAGCGTTAACTTCATAAGACCTGGGATTTTAACGCACAACCTTCAGATTGATAACCCAACACCCTCACTGAGCAATTTATCACCCTTATGTCCATGTTTAATTTTTGGGGGTATTTTAAATTCTACAGTGTTAAATCGGATTCATTTTGACTTTAAATGTAATTAAAGTGTTATTATTTTAAAAGGTTTTATTTTTCACATTTGCAGTTCTATTTCCATTCTAAAGGATTTGTGCTCTTTCTTTAAATTAACGTTCTTTCGCAACCTTCCCAGATGATTGACAGTCGCATTGTCCAATCACAGAAGACATTCGCACGTTGTTGCTGAAAACGGGTGGAATAAACAGCGCCACCGCGAATCTCTTCCGTGTGAATGTTTACAAAACTAAAGTTTTATTTCACTGAGCGAAAGCTTTGTACATGTTACCGCATGAAATACGCTTTTATTTATTTACACGTTACTTTATTTTATTTAGATATATTTACTTAAAAGAGTTTAATCAGAGGAATCGGTTCAGTCAGATGCAGTGGAATTTGCTTAAAGTGACTCTTTTCAGAACTAGACTCATGAGATGAATCCTATTTTATTAGAGTCGGTAAAGCATAATGTAGTTCAACACATGTCCACACGGTGGCAGTGTTGTACACTCTGTGATCCAACAGTAACGCCACGCTGAACAGAAACGGCTGAAATGCTAATAATCGACCAGTTTATATCTGTAATTGAGTTATGATCAGAATAAAATGCATTTGTTGTTTAACTATTTTAAATTCTATGAAAGTAATTTACAAATTAATTTTATTTCTAGTTAAATTAAATATCTATAAAGGTTATAATCTCAACAACTTTAATAAATCAATATTGATGAACAGCAAGTAATGAAAGTTCCAAATGGACATTAACACTTGACCCGTTAACTAGAACTTTCCAGGAATTTAAACTAATCAAATGAAAGGTAAATTGTGTAAACTTAGCATTTACAATACTCTGCGGCGTTCCCTCCAGAGCCAGGTGACGGGGGACAGAGTACCTGAGGCTGAAGGGCGTCGCTTCAGGGCCTAATGCAGTGGCTTAGTTGTGCTGAGGAACCTAATCTTTTGCAGCATTCATCTCGTGCAGCGATTATTCAGAAGGACTTACTGAAGTCATGACATCATACAATAAAAGCCCCGCTGATGGGCCCAACACTGCCGAGCCAAACCCTTAACCTTCTGTTCTGCAGTTTAGAACTTTAATCACTAAGTTAACGTTCCTTCAGAAACACGAAGGAGCTTTGTGTTTGGACTGAACCTCCAGCTTCAGAGATGACATTAACACAGGTCACAGATCGGTCACCCAGCAGCTCGCTGCCTGAAGCTCACTAAACTCAGGAGTTTCTCTGAGCACACATCGAATAAATAAGTTATTCAGGAACTTTCAGAAGCTTCAGCCGTCATGCCTTTAAATTGGGATTTAAAACGGAATGAAAGTTAATTCTTAAATCCAGGTTTATCAGAGAGAAAACGCAGGATGTGACATCATAAATAAAAAGTCGTTTACAGGTTTGTGATTAATGTAATAACCACAGAGCTGCAGCATCAACTTTCTTCTTTGCAGTGAGAGTCATTGGCTTCCTCCTTTTCTTCCCTCTGTAAGTGTGTGTGTGTATTGTGTGTGTGTGTGTGTGTGTGTATTGTGTGCCAGGGGCAGGGAAGGGCAGGAGGGCCCAGACTGAGCGGCGCCGGCGTGCACCTGGGGAAGTTCAGGTTTAAATAGCTGCACATTCCTCTGCACACAGCTGATTGAAACATTAACAAACAGCGTAATCCACCAGCCAAGCGGCTGCAGATGGGCCGGGCCCGCGGCCAAACCCGAAAAACGCTCTCTCACCGCGCTCCGGCTCGCTATCTCGTCCTAACTGAAACCTCGTGTGGGCCGTTGGTTCGTCGTTCTGTTCTGCGTGTGCCGCGGTTTGCACTCTGAAGCTTCTGCTGTTACAGTTCTTTAAACCGTTAATGAGTTCGAGTTTAATAACGCTCCGTTTTATTATTAATGGTAACTTTAATATATATATTTTAAAGAGGGTTAGACTAAGAAACGTGCAGCATCTTGATTTCGGATTCTGCTGTAATGTGTGTGCAGTAGGTGTGTGTGGGTGTTTGGGGGGGGGGGGGGGGGTGTTGAATGGGGGGGGGGGGGTTGTTGAAATAACAAATACAACCACAATTTCAAAAATACTATCTGTTTTAATAATAATAAAAAAAAAGAATCATATTTTTGATAGTACATGATAATGAAGCATCACTGATGATCATAAAGTCATTGTAATATACAATACAGATATAACTCAGAAATCTGAGAAGAACTTTTATACAAAATATACTTTACTCTATAAATGTACAAAAACATCACCACAGGGGATCAACAGTCTCTCAGTGACCTCTAACACACGATGCTGGGACTCCAGGGTGGAACCGTGTGGTTACGTCCAGATCGGTCACCTCAAGTGACGCCGGTCCACGCGTGTCAGGAGGTGCGTCCACATCGCGGGGCTGAGCGTCACATCCTCTGGAGTCGGTGCTGATGCTGGTACTCTCAGGTGAACAGTGCCGTTTCAGATTCAGCGGCAGAGGATCCGGTCGTCTGAGCATCCGTTCTACAGAAGCAAACGAAACAGGGGTCAGAGATTTAAAACCGAGCATCCATCAATGGGTTCTAAAGGTTTAGAGAGGAGCATCATGTAGATCATGGTGCAGGACAGCAGCTTACCTCCACTGAGATGCTGCTGAGCTCGGCGGTGAGGGGAGTGCGCGAGCCGGCGGTGCCCTGCTGCTGACGGCCCATCTCGGGCGAGTCCAACTCCACCTGAAGGTCCCAGATGTAGTCGATGACGTGCTGCAGGATCTCCACCTTGCTGGCCTTCTTGTTGGGCGGGATGGTGGGCACCAGCTCCTTCAGCTTGCTGTAGCAGCTGTTCATGTCCTGCAGGAAGGCGCTCATGTGCTCGTCCAGCAGTGGGATCTTGCATTTGGAGATGCTGAGGCTCTGCTCGGACAGGCAGCGCACCACGTCCTCGCCGCCCACCTTGCTCTTCAGCGCACAGGTAGATCCAACCACCTTCATGTTGAGTGAGATGTTGTGAGATGAAGCAGAAGATAAAGCAATCCGGGGTTCGTTCAGCAGCGCGGGGACCACAGCTCCGTTCAGCAGCCGCGCTCTGAGGTTCGGTTCAATGGTGGACGGGCAGGCGCCCGGGCCGCTTATATCCGCGGGAGGCGTGTGGGCGTGGCCTGCCGCGAAAAGAGCGGGCCAATCAGAACCGCGCGAATGCAAAACAAGTCCGCCCACTGCGCAGCTGCGGACCTCCTGCAGCGAGGATCAGCTCTGTGCAATTAGTACAAATTTGTGTGTGTGTGTGTGTGTGTGTGTGTGTGTGTGTGTGTGTGTGTGTGTGTGTGTGTGTGCGCGCCTAATGGTTTACCATATATGATACAGTTTTGCTGTTTTTATTACATTTAAAAAAATTTAATATTTCGTTTTTAGTGCATAATGTAACTTTATATTTTATATAAATGAATTGAGCATCTTAATTTCTTATTTATATTATTATTATTATTATTATTATTATTATTGTTGTTGTTGTTGTTGTTGTCGAGTAATGAAATACAATATTATTACAATATTTTTGAAAACATTAACCAACTGAATATAAGTTGAAGCTTTAAATTCTCTTAATATTCTCACAGCTCGCAACATTTCCTTTGTTCGAACATAAATGTTAGATCTAAACCTCATTTAAACTAAACATAAACGTCATTCATTAATTTGAGCATGTATTATAATAAGAAGGCAACGCGGGACATGTATGGGAATTTGAGAATCACGTGACCCGCAGACCGTTATATGAAAATGTTCAGAGCGAAAGAATGTGAGCTTTAAAAAAAAAACACACACAACCAGAGCAACAGAACTTCCCACTGCACGTGTGTGTGTGTGTGTGTGTGTGTGTGTGTGTGTGTGAGAGAGAGAGAGAGAGAGAGAGAGAGAGTTTGTGTGTGTGTGTGTGTGTGTGTGTGTGTGTGTGTGTGTGTGAGAGAGAGTGAGTGAGTGTGTGTGTGAGTGTGCGCGCGCGCGCTCGAGACTGGCAGGCGCCAGGCCCGTGACGTCACCCATTCACACATGAGCCCCGCCCCCTCCTCCTCCTCCTCCTCCTCTCCCAGATGCCTGTCAGCCTGGCGCCGCGCGGGCGGTTACCATGGAGACCGCATACAACAGCAGCGCGCGCTCCCCCTTCACTCCGGCACTCCACTCACAAAGTTCTTTTCACCTGAGAACCAAACACACACACACACACACACACACACACACACACACACGTGCAGTAAGAACACAAACTTTAACTTTACCGCACACCTGCTCACTCTGCACAGTGTGTGTGTGTGTGTGTGTGTGTGTGTGTGTGTGTGTGTGTGAAGTTCCTGCATGAAAAAGGAACCACGGCTAATGAATAATGGTTCCTGCATGGAGAGAGTGTACATTTCAGCGGGAATCAAAATAATCACTCATACAGTCGGCTGAGAAAAGTTTAGAGACTCTGAAAAAGAACTCTTTTCAATATTTACTGATTTTAAATTTAATTAAATAAATATAAATATAAATTAAATTAAATAAATTTTTTTTTTGAACAGACACACAGCGTTTAATCCTTCAGTTCCACCAACACAGCTGCAGAAAGCCAGGCACCTACAGCTGTGGCTTCTCAACTGTTTGCTTCCAACTTTGGGTAAACAGTTTGGGGAAGGCCCTCATCGACAACACGCCACCCCTCTCACGGCACCACCATAGAGGAACTGGACCTGACCCTGTGAGCAGGTCCTCTCACCCAACATCAGTGTCTGATCTCAGAGGTGTGCTCCGGGATGAATAGGTGAGGAACACCACACACTCCAGAACGTTGCAGAAAGCCTTCCCATCACGGTGTGAGCTGTTAAAGCTGCAAAGGGAAAAGCAGCTCAGACTGCGATGTCATTAGGTCTCCTGTCGGTGTGGAGGTGAGGACGTCTCCCAATACTTTTGAACGTGGGAGTGTAAATATAATTTAGCTCCAAAGATAAAAGAGAAAATGTCTACTGAAAAATAAAAGGGGCTGCAAACGGGCCCCGAAAGAGTCCGACGGATGAGCGATCATGAGCTCCTTTATCATTACTAATAAAATGAAGGGAGCTTTAGTAACTGACTGTAAGGTGTGTGTTTGGTGGAAAGGGTGGGGGTGGGGGGTGTGGTGGAGGGGTATTAAAACTGTTTAAGCATCAGTAATCCTGATCACCCAGGGGTCATGTGGGATCTCCCTATTTTCTGACATCCTCAGAGTGTGTGTGTGTGTGTGTGAGTGTGTGTGCTGGAGGGAGAGACAGAGAGAGAGCGAGGGCCAGGCGGGGGCTCGGTCCTAAAACAATGGCACTGCAGAGTCCAGCTTGTGGGAGAGAATCTCGAGTGGAGCCAGCGAGTCTGAAGCTGCTGACGGCCTTTTGTTCTGCTGCAGGGGCTATCAGCGCTTCCTACTGACACCAACAATAACTCCACACAGCTGGCCTCTTTCATCTTGTTTACAGCACATCAAGGAAAGAGGGAGGGCAGAGAACAGGGAGGCTGGGGGTCGTGTAAAAAGAAAAGTGAAACATATTAGCTCCTGGTTAAAGCTGGTTTAAATGGCGAGGACAGGATGAGAGAGGACCTCAGAACATCCTGAATTCATCCTCCAGTCACGGCCCAGCTGAGCATCACCGCAACGCCGACCGTGCCATCACGCTGGAACGAATCAGAACTCTTTATGATAATGGCAGGGTGGACACATGAAGCGCTCAGGTGAGGGGTGAGGGGTGAGGGGGCTGTGTTCAGATCCCGGTGTTAGTAAAACATCCTGTTATATTAATATAGAGGTAAAGTTCTGAAGGTTCCTGCTTTGAGCTTAGATCTTCGGGGTTCGATCTGAAGGTGGACACCTCTGTGGGTTTATCCGTCCCACATTTTAAAGATATGCTGGCTGGTACAGTGCTGATAATAAACTGTCACTTATAAAATGATCAGTGCCACATGGTTCCTGGTTTGGTTCCTGTATCTGATAAACTGTGTGACATCATTAGATGAGAGATACTGAAGCATCAGTGTGAAAAAGAACCAAACCCAGAATCCCATAATAACAAGACGTTTGCATCTCACCTGATATCGGTTGCGAATCACGCTGGTTGGCAGACTTAAAGGGGTGGGGCAACCTGCTGGTCGGTTTATTAAAGATGATTTATCATCGTGTTCTGGAGTTCGTCATTTTGGTTTCTCACATTGTTACTCTGGACGTTACTCACTCAGGACCCACTTTATCCGGGTGTGGGGGGGGGGGGTCGGCGAGGCGGGGCATCAGAACGCGTGGATTCTGGGGGCGGCTCGTCAGCTGTCCGTTAAAGACCAGGACGTTCCAGATGTTCCAGACGTTCCAGACGTTCATTCTGTCTCTTTGCTTTAACCGTCTTTAAAGAGGTGAATTTTAAGGTTCAAGTGCAATACCATGCCCAGCGATAGATTGCCCCCCTGTCCTGGGTGTATCTGCCCAGCGCCCGAAATATTCTCCCATGGATGGGCACGTGAAACCCCCCCGCGACCCTAATAGAGGATAAAAGCAGAAGATAATGAATGAATGAAAAAAGTGCAAGAGCATGGCCTCTGTGTGTAACCTGGTTAGTGACTAGGGTTATAGGAGGAGGGGGGGTGTAGAGGGAGTATCTTATTTAATTACTAATTAATTAAACCAGTGATTATAAAGAGAGGAAGGATGTAATGGGTCAGTGAGAGAGTTATGAACCTGAGATAAGACGTTCTCACACTCACCATGCTGCTGCACTGCCCCTGGGACCAGGTGAGTGTGTGTGTGAGTGTGTGTGTGTGAGTGTGTGTGTGTGTGTGTGTGTGAACAGTCCTGCCCTGAAGAGAGGGAGTGGTGCAACAGGTGTAAAGCCTAAACGTGGGAACCAACCACCTCAGAGCAGATGAGTAGAACATTAACCATCAGTGAGTCCTTTAACGTCAGAGCCGCTTCATTAACTCAGACGTGTTTAATCAACCGGCACCAAAAACAAGACGGAACATCCCGAAAGACTCGAATACATTCAACTAATTAAATCTAAAACTTACATCAACTCACTTTAAAGTCAATAAAAACATAAAGCGTCGTATTTTCAGTTCTTCAGGGGCTTCGGTTCTGTTGCTAATGAGAAAACCCTAATGAGGAGTTGATAAGTGATTAATAAATGTTGCTGTGTGTTATGTAAAGTGGTGGTGGTGTTGGTGGTGGATGGGGGGAGAGGGGGCAGGTTCAGAGGGCATGTATTGACTTGCCTGGGGACGTTCTGTGTCTCATAGGGGAACCAGCAGTGTTTGGTGTGGGAAAAGCTTTGTGCTTATGGTTTAGGTCGGGGTCAGCAGACCGTAACTGACCTAACAGAATAGAGGGGAAGATCTATGTGACAGCCCCCCCCCCCCAAAAAAAAACAGCCTCAGTAGAATAGGTTTGAATCTGAGGGAGGGTGATGTGTCAATTCTGCATTAATGAGAACATCAGTGAAGGTCCCGGGCGCATGGCTGACCCCGTTCTGTTTAACAGATTCAGTACCCCTCCGAGGCTGGTAATAAGGACACGATCACAGGCTGCACTGAGCATGCTCACAGCCGCGAGAACCTCGGACTCAAACTGGACAAGAAATCAGAAGAAGGGCCTTCCCCATACTGTCTCAAATCCTAAAGCATGCAGTTGTGCTCAGTGCTTGGTGTTTTGTTGGTGTTGGATGTTAGACACCTGTGCACCCTCACCTGAGATAATGGGACTGAATGAAACTAATTATGCGCTGATTAATTAAGTGCATTAATCATTTATTAAATCTTTAAAGCCATCGTGTTTAAACCTGAAGGTCTTTGCAGGTGAAACGTCAAGAAGTTAGAGGATTGACTTCTGTCCTCCCTGAACCCAAGTCAGTTTCCGGTGGCTGTTTCGACACAGACTGGTAGCTAATGAGCCCCCCCCCCCCCCCCCCACGGCTGATCTTCGGCCCCTTGACCCCCTCATGCTGTCAGAGCGCTGCATCATTAGTGTTGCTTAAACTCTGTTCATGTTAAATGCAGTTAGAACAAACTGAAAGGGATAAGGGCAGTAACGGCATTTTGGGGTTAGGGAAGAACCCTGGGGGGTACCATTGGAGGTACCATGGGGGGTACCCTGAGGGCTACACGGCCTGCTGACAGTGCTGAAGAGGTGCAGTTGCATCCTGAGTGATAACAGGGTTCAGTTCCTAAAAGAACTTAATTTTCATGTTATTTACGTTTTATTGAATTCTACAGGAACAGTGAGGGGAACATCTCACTCCATCACCTCGTCCATTCACCTGCCTCCAAACGAGAAGACACGGAACCGACAGGTCGCGTGCTTAAAGGTGAAACATCTGGTGCATCTCCCTTCATCCCACTGGTGTCTGAATGGTGCAGGGTCCGCTCTGAAGGACGGTGAAGGACCTGCGATGTTCTGAGATGTTAGTCCAACCAACATGAGCAGAGTAATGTGAAAGGTTCTGAATAACCGAACAGAACAAATGATTTAAATGATCCAAAGATCTGAAGACCAGACCAGACCAGCCGTCTGAAGAGATTTTATGTAAAAGATTTAAAATACATCAGAAGATCAATCAAACTTTTAATAAACATCTACTGCAGACACTTTGAAATGGATGATTGTTCCATAGTTATAGGTTAACCTCACCTCGGAGAAGGTGGAACCAGTAAAACCCCAAAGTTCTGACTGAAGGCTGATGAAATCAGATGTTCAGCTCTGAGGTCAGTGCTTGTCCTCTCATTGGTGTCTCTATCAGCTGCAGTGTGAACGAGGTCTGAGAATCTCCCCTGAGGTCCTCTGAGGTCCAGTGCATCACAAACATCCCATGATATCAGATCACATACAATTATAAAGACTCAGATATCTACAAACCTGGTGCTCTGCGGGATCAGACAAGTTGCAACAGACCAAACCAATCGCTGAGGGCCCCGAGCTGACCCGGGGTCCCGAGACTACGACTGGTTATGAACTGAATTCGGCGACAAACTGTGTAAGCGACCCTTTAAATTCTGCGATGCAGTAAATTACAACGACGCTGTTATTGGAATAATGCCCCTCCCACTAATCACTTAAAGTAAAGAATGTGTTTTTGTTCAGGTTCAGAGTGTTTTTTTTTTTATTAATTTGATTTACGTTTAAATATTTCTTTATTTATTTTAAGTAAGTATCATTTGGTCGGTGGGGCCCCCAAATGCCGTGGCTCCACAGTGAGGTGATGATGGGTTCTTCTTGCAGGTTCCCCTGTTCTGGACTTGGTGGTGTTCTAATCTGAGCCTATGTTTGGATGTGATGTGGTGGTATCTTCGGATGGTGCTCGTATGGCATGGCGCTCCAGCACGTCTCCTGGTGGAACGTCATGTCTATTGTTTCCACATATAGCGAGTGCGAGAGAATCTCCTCAGACCCGCCCGGTTCCCACCAGCCCTCTCCAAACTCTTAATAGTCTCTAATTAGCTCGCCATCTGCTACTGACACTGCGGCGTTGGTACACAGGCATGCATTCAGACACACCCATTGTTCTGCAGCATACTTTCCACTTCAGTGACAATCGCCTGGAGAAGCTGGAGATCCCTCAGAGGGCTGCACTGCTGGACAGGGGACTTCTTTTTCAGCGAGACAATCCTGGACACTGTTATAGCTTGTAGCAAAATCTAATCGTTCCTGTGTGTGTGGGGGGGGGGGTGAAGGGTGACGGGTCACATCACATGACTGGGTGAAGCACTCCATCCATCAGTATTCAGCATGACGAAGCTCAAACAGGGCTGGATTAATTTAAAAAATCAATCAATGATGGAGATTCCACCAGTTTATATAATAATATTTTAATTATTAACCATCCAACAAACCAACCAACCACCATCCAACTACACCAACTACACCAACTACACCCTCCTCATCCGTTAATTCAACCACCATCCAACTACACCAACTACCCCCTTCTCATCCGATTGATTTATTAAATGTGGACCAGTGATTTTTGATGAAATGAATTTTTTAATTGTATATTTAACGATCCCACAGTTCCACTTTCCTCTTTAAAACATTCTGTTGTTCGGCCCGAAACTACCTCAATAGACATGGGTCATTAGAACGGGTCCGACGGCTGAATAAAGGGAGTGTAGTGTGTGTGTGTGTGTGTGTGTTGGGATGGAGGGGGGGTCCCAGCAGCTGTGCACAGCTGGTGAACAGCCCCGTGGCTCCACAGCATGACAACCTCCCAGCCAGAAACGGGGATTTAGGGCCTAACACCAGCTACAAACATCTGTCACCTTCTCAGTGGTGCCAGCTCAGTGGAGGAGAGAGAGGGAAGAAAGGGGCGGAGGGTCCCGAATGAAAGGGAGGACAGACGTTCAGATAATGGCGAGAGTGATGAAAGGGATGAATGGTGCTCGTAAGAGTTTAACAAAGATAAAGAAATGGAGGGAAAAGTCCCAGCAGCTACTGCATCAGCACCGCCATCACATCGCCTCATTTACATCCACCTTCAAAAAGAGAGAGACCGAGAGAGAGAGACAGAGAGAGAGAGACAGAGACAGAGAGACAGAGACAGAGAGAGAGAGACAGAGAGAGAGAGACAGAGACAGAGAGAGACAGAGAGACAGAGAGAGAGACAGAGAGAGAGAGAGACAGAGACAGAGAGACAGAGACAGAGAGAGAGACAGAGAGAGAGAGAGAGAGACAGAGAGAGAGAGAGACAGAGAGAGAGAGAGACAGAGAGAGAGAGAGAGACAGAGAGACAGAGAGAGACAGAGAGAGAGACAGAGAGAGAGAGGGGTCTGAACTCATCACCATCTGTACACTCAGAGAGGAAGATCAACGTTTCCTTTAAACTTTCTAAAGACAGACGACAGACAGACAGACAGACAGACTCGGTTCTGATTTGTAGCGACAGTTTGGGGAAGGCCCGCGTCATAAAGACAATAGCGCATCCCGGTGGTGGCTGCGCTGTGGAGCAGATCAGACTCTGATTTAATAAAGAAAGTGGTTCAGAGTAGTTTTCTTGTGTAAACACCTTTATCCAGAACGACGTACGTACAACACACACTCGCACGTCATCCATTTACACAGCTGCATGCTCGCTGAACCCCCCCCAACCTCATCCCTGCATCCAACTACAGCACCACAAGTATGAGGACACCCTCACCCCCCACCGGCACCGACCTTCTGATTTAATAAAGAAACTGCTGTTTTAATTCATTCATCCATTATCCTCTGCTTTATCCTCTATTAGGGTCGCGGGGGTGGGGTTCCCCATGCCCATCCAGGGGAGAATGTCTCAGGCGCTGGGCAGATACACCCAGGACAGGGCACCAATCCATCACTGGGCACACACTCACTCACACAGACACGCACACAAACACAGACACACTGTATATGGGGCAATTTGGAGAACTCAATTGACTTGATCCATGTTTTTAGACTGTGGGAGGAAACCGGACACGGGGAGAACATGGAAACTCCACCCAGATGGGGATTCGAACCGGGAATCCCTAGTGCTGAGAGGAGAACATGCTAAACACTAAGCCACCGTGCCGCTGCTGTTTTAATTGTTCCTGAATATTTATAAGACGTCCCATATTTAAATGTGATGTCCACAGAGGACGTGTAACACTTAAGTATCAACCACCTGCGGCGCTTTTGAAGCAGCGTGCTGGACGTTTTGCATGTGAGGGTACAGTGTAGGGTTCTCTCTGATCTCGTGGGTCTGCAGGTTTTCCTTCCTCTGATCTCTGTGAGCAGCCATCGATCCGCGAGGTGAATCCATATTACTGATCAGGGCAATAAGGCCACATGGTCACAGAGACACGGGCCCCGTGGCGTCAGACGGGTTCTGTTGCAGACGGGTTCTCTCTGTGCTCTCGCGGCCCGAGCGAGTGCCGATGCCTGAGCGAATGCAAAACCAGGCTTCAGCTCGCAGGGCGCCATCACAGGCGGTTTGGTGAGATGTAAATTCGGTCATCTGAATGCTGCAGGTGGTTTAACAGAGCAGGTGTGAAACAACGTGGAGGTTCCAATGCAAACAGAGGTGGAGAGCCAAGACCTGCCAGACGTTCCGACTCCACGGACATGTCCAGATCAGTCTCACTGTAAACATCACGACTTTAACACGTTCCTCTAACTCAGTATGACGTTCGTCAGGTACCTGATGACCAAATGATTCTGGTCCATCTGCTGTAGGACTGATGGCACATGGAGGCACTGCAGGATGTGGGTCACATCAGAGCCAGGTCACATGACCACATCTGAACCAGATGTGGACCGTCAGAACCACGGCTTTGCAGATCCTCAGCTGGTTTTTATGTTTAATGTGAAAGCATCTCCATTTCTTCTTCATTAAATAATCTTACACATGACAACTGATCCAGTCTCCCTCCAAAAATGTTTCGGAACAGTGGAGAACGTTGTAGCTGAGATGCTGAGGGACGGGACGTGGGGTGTGAGACGTGCCGTGAGGCGTCTGTAAACGTCTGGCGTTTTGAAATGGTTCAAATGGAACTGAAATGGGGTTCTCAAAGAATGTTTGTTATTTAAAATGGATGCGAGTTGGAGGTTCAGCGAAGACGATATGAACCTGCTGGGGAACCGGGGTTCCGCTTTCGGAACGTAGACGACTTTCGGAACGTAGACCTCCACGCTCTCACCATCTTCAGGTCTGATCTTCTGGCTGCGGCGGCCGTTAAAGCTCCTCCGATGTTCCAGCGAAGCGTGAAGTGTTGCGTCGGAGCGGAACCCGGCGCTCCTCCTGACCCCATTCTGACACGGAACATGTCACATCCATCACACCTACCGGAGCCGAGGCGTAGCTACAGCCGGGGCGCAGCGGCGGCCGCTGCAGGTGCAGCCACAGGTGCGAGAGGGTGGAGTGTGTGCTCTCCACGGCACAATAGAGTCCCATTGTTCTAGCCGGTCCCTCCTTCTGGGGTCGCTGGGGCTGTTTTTGTTGTTGTGTTTTTGTATGTGTCCTCTCTCTCTCTCTCTCTCTCTCTCTCTCTCTCGTCCCTATTCTCTGATGAGCGCAGTGTTCGAGATAACACCGGGGGCTGAGGCTCACTCAGGACCTGCCTGAATACAACCCTGCTTTGTGGCCTGAGCGCAGAGACACCTGCCCCGCGCTTTTTAAAGTCTTTGTGGGGTTACGGACGCAGAAAAGAAAAGGCCCCGCCCTTCGTGTGGAGCATAGGAACAGCGTCCAGGAGCTCGGGTCAGGACCTCACCCACAGCTCCGTCTGATGCTTCTGTCTCTCCGGTGACCAACGATCTCTCGTTCCTGTGACGTTATCAATTAAAGAACCCGTCATAAAGATCACCAGCGCGTGCTGCGGAACCAAATCACTAATGAGCTTTCAATACGAATCATAACAAGAACCAAACAGGAACCAAACAGGAACCAAACAACACACAGAGTTCTAAATGATACACCATATGGACAAAAGTGTCCATGAATTCTTCAGTCCCATCACCACAGGTTCATCAAACCAGGAACCCCACCACGGAACCCGAACCCCGCCGCGGAACCTGAACCCCGCCGTGGAACCTGAACCACCCGAGTTCCCTGAACCACAGAACGTGACATTCATTCATTTAAAACCTGAAACCTAAACTTATTCATTCGTTCATCCATTATCTTCAGCTTTATCCTCTATTGGGGTCACGGGGGGGGGGGGGGGGGGGGGAGGAGAACATTTCGGGCGCTTGGCAGATACACCCAGGACAGAACACCAATCTATCGCTGGGCACACACTCACTCACACACACACTCACACACACACACACACACACTCTATATGGGGCAATTTGGAGAACTCAATTGACTTGATCCATGTTTTTAGACTGTGGGAGGAAACCGGAGAACCCGGAGGAAACCCATGCAGACACGGGGAGAACATGGAAACTCCACCCAGATGGGGATTCGAACCGGGAATCCCTAGTGCTGAGAGGAGAACATGCTAAACCACTAAGCCACCGTGCCACCACCTGAACTTTTTAATAATTAAAATATATGAAGCTGTTTACAGGTTTTCACTTCCCTGCTCGTCCTTTAGAACCCTGTGAGGAACATCAGAGATCAGAACCCGGTTAAGGTTCTGCTGACGTCTGGAAGTCACTGTGTGTGTCATCTCATAAAGTTCTTCAGATTTGGAGGATGATGTTCAGGTGGAGATGAAACAGAGATCCAGGTCGCTCCAAAAATTCAGACTTTTACTCAAAATCATGGAACAAAATGTGTGTGTGTGTGTGTGTGTGTGTGTGTGTGTGTGTGTGTGTGTGTGTGTGTGTGTGTGTGTGTGTATGTGTGTGTGTCTGTGTGTGTGTGTGTGTGTGTGTGTGAAAAGCAGCAAAATTGCTATCTTCGTTACACCAGCTGCCAGCTGGTGCACTATACACACACAAACTGTCTGTTACCTTTGTACACACGGTTTCCCTCTCTTTCTCCCTCACACACCACACACACACACAACACACACAACACACACAGTACACAAAGGCACAGATGGTTTGCACATACAAATACACAAAGCCTGTCCATACACACTGTCCACCCAGATACAAATATCCAGGCGCACTTGAACACACAGCGAATGCAAACACAATGAAA
Source organism: Corydoras sp. C115 (assembly GCA_019802505.1). Classification (NCBI taxonomy): domain Eukaryota; kingdom Metazoa; phylum Chordata; class Actinopteri; order Siluriformes; family Callichthyidae; genus Corydoras; species Corydoras sp. C115. The sequence goes on from JAFMOC010000426.1 coordinate 204,978, forward strand.
CACACATCAGCTTTGAAATCAGACGACGGAGACGTTCTGCAGGCGTCCACATATTTCTGCTCTCGTTCAGCAAATACAAACTTTAGTGCTGACATGTGACCCTTCACCAGTTACGCTTGGTCACATGACCCTGGGGTGCAGCATGGAGTTGAACCTAATCTACATCAATTAAGATGAATCAAACTTTAATGGAGCATGATCAGCTGTCTGTCTGAGAGCAGTGTTTCAAACAGCGCCACCTTGTGGGGTAAGGCTTAGAACCTAGCCTAAACCTAACCCTAACCCTCTATAACCCTGTAGATCACATGACATGTATTTTCTTTTTAGAGTCCGTTTAAACCATTGAGTTCAGTTCCAGCTCCACATCATGGGTTCCCGCGGTTCTAGTGCCCTACAGCGGCTGTGTTCCAAATCCCATGCACACTGAGGTTCCGCCTCCACACGCAGCCCTGACGTCCACATGCCTGGAGTGCTGCTTTGATGTAACTGATCAGGATTAGTGCTCATGTAACCGCTTCAAAGCTTCACTGAGTGAAGTCGGAACCCATGTGAGGCCTCGTGATGAACGGATGGACCATCATGCACCTGCGCCGAGGATCTACAGCGGAATTCTAATGCAGGTCGTCAGTTTTCATAACGTGGTCTGCAGTTCCTCCCTGAACAAACACACGCATTCTGTTCCACGAGTCATCTGCAGGGCACAGAAACATCCACAAGTCCAGAGGTTCAGGTCTCGAGCTTCTGAGGACCACCCCAGGTCCACGATGAAGGTCTGAGGGGGTCGGAAAAAACTCCAGAAGTTCTGGTTCACCTCAGCGGTCATGAAGATGACACGCTCCAAAAGCCTTGTGGAAAGAACTTCGGGGGCTTCAGGCTGTTGTAGGGTGAGATGGGGATTCTGAGGGGGGAGGGTGGAGGGTGGAGGGTGGAGGGGTGGGGAGGTGGAACAGCTCATGGTTTTGGAATGAGGTATCCACTGAGCTGATGTGAGGCTGATGGTCAGGTACTTCTGGTGAGAAGACATTCATTCATTATAAGGCCATCTGGTCATTTTAATCTTTACAAAGGAACGCGCACACACACACACACACACACACACACACACACACACACACACACACACACTCACACACACACATTGTCCTTCTTCTATAAGTTTGCAGGTGTCTGTATGACTCATGCAGAACATTCCAGTTTAACAGGATTTGGTTCTGCACTAAAGTGTGTGTGTGTGTGTGTGTGTGTGTGTGTGTGTGTGTGTGTGTGTGTGTGTGTGTGTGTGTGTGTGTGTTCTTCAATGTAAAGATCAAAATGATCAGATGACTTCACAGGGTTCACAGTATTTTTGCTTTTTAAATACGAACACATTTGCTTTAAATCACAAACATTAGAATTATAATTCAGAATAAGGATTAAGAAGATTAAGATTAGGATTAGGATTATAATAAACTACATAACATCAGGTTTATGTCCATAATATTTCTTAGGATTAAGGGCAGAATCAACGTCATAATTAGTATTAGGTTTAAATTGGGGTTAAATAAAGATTAAGGTAAGGATTAAGATTGAGATTAACTTTATGATTAGAGTTAAGGTAAGAGATTCAGAGTTCAGATTAATAACTCTGAGAAGGGTTAGTACTTGGGTGCTAGATTAAATTTAGGATTGGGATATTGATAAGGCTATGTGTATGCAGAGTTTGGTATGTTCTCCTGGTGCACACATTCTGATGATGCAGCTGTTTTTGAAGCGTGACCGTGGATGAGTGTCACGGCGTCTCTGTAATGAGCGTGGACGGGTGACTCGCTGGCGAATGTGCGAGCGTCCACATCAGCGTCATCGCTGCGAGAGCTCATGAGAGAGCATTCCAGAACCCTGACCCTGCCAGAGTAAATGTTATGGATCTGAGCAGCGCCCGGCCGACGCAGGCCTCGTGACTGTTTGTTTTGGGTAAGATGAGCAGGGACGGATGGTTTGGTTGGACCGCGGTGCTCCCTGCTCTCTCACACGGGGTCTGTTTGGACGGATGGGGGTCAAGAGCGTGGCTCCGAGAACCCATCAATATTCATTTACAATAGAGCTGCATGTGAGAGATCCAGCACATTCCTGCACGCCCAAGCATTCCCGGATTCCACGTCAGCTGAGGAACGTTCCGTAAGGTTCTCCGACAGCCTCGAGCCATATCACCAAAAAAAAAACAATCTGTAAGAGTGACCAGGCTGCGGGTGGGGCACGGTCTCTGATGGGGGACAGCCTCGTCCAGCACTTACCTCCAACACCTGGAATGAAGTTCCTGTTCACACCTGGCTTTACAGACATGTCTCAGGTGATTATCTGAGATCAGATCTGCTTCATATGCAAATCCACACAGACGTCATTATCATTTAAAAAGCACAGGAGCATGTTGACTTTAAAGCTGAATGAAATACAAAGTTCAGATGTAATGAATGAGAACGCTCTGAGGTCCTCAGTGGAGTCTCAGGGTTACAGATGAGGAGGTAGATCAAGGAAACCGAGGTATATCATCTCCATCACTCATGGAGTCGTTTGAGGACAAACTCTAAAGACGGAGCTTCACCGTCCTCTCAGCACAGCGTTCAACAAGCGTCCACAGGGCCTGCAGCGTGGACGCATGGAAATAACGGGACATCCTGCTTTAAGAGTTCCTGAATAAAGGTCTTCTTTTCCAAAACTCTACACACGTGACTGCTGAGCAGATGAACGCTGTGATAACGAGGCAGAGCTGCTTTGTTATCAATCAGCTGTTAAAATAAAGAGCATTCCATCGGTTCATCCATATGGGGGCGCACAAGGGCGTGTGATGGACTGTCCGGTCCCCCCGTTGGGGGATCCATTGGTGGCTCGACCTGATTTCACATTTCCAGCTCATTCGGGGAAGAAGCCGGGAACCTTGGATGATATGAAGATGTTGTTGGATAGATTTCTTCCCAATCAGACAGAAAAACCGAGACGAGCCTGAAGAGGGGAGCCAGCCAAATCCTCCTCTGGTTCTGGAATGACCCGGCCCTCAGCCTCTTACACATTTAAACCGGAACCTGGAGCCAGGGAGCCGAGCTTCAGAAATAAAGCACTGGTACCTTATATTACCTCACCCTTCAGTATGGAGAAAGCATCCGTCCATCCATTATCTTCTGCTTTATCCTCTAGTAGGGTTGTGTGTGTGGGGGGGGGGTTCCCCATGCCCATCCATGGGAGAACATTTTAGGCGCTGGATAGATACACCCAGCCACGTGCTGCTAGTATGGAGACAGCTCTTCTGGTTTTAAGGGTTTGGGTTATGTTTCCAATTGAACGGTCGCTCCGTGTTCCTCCGTTCCACCATACGGTGTCTTCACTTCAGTGTGAGCAGGTGGGGGACAGATTTCCTAAAATGATGTCCTCTCTGACTCTGGGTCTCATCCGTCACGTCTCCCTCCATGTGTCCATCTCTGGTTCATTCTCATTGGTTGTGTTTCTGTAACTAAGTGACCGAGAGCTCACGTCCTGTTCTCTGTGGTGGACGAAATATGTTCTACAGATTTAGAAGAACATCATTTTTAAATTTAAAACACGTTAATGTGAACGTGGCCGAGGTCACCTGCAGGAAGGGACACTTCCAGTTTGGGCGAGACCCTTCCACATCAACAATGATCAAGCTCGTTAGGTGTTTTAGAATGACGAGGGTTCTCTGAGCGGCGTCTCGCAGAATTACATCAGCAGAACTTAAACCGAGGTCTGCAGTTTCATTATCTTGTTTCGATCACTGACGCTGCTTATCTTCATGTTTATTGAATCTACAGTGTGGTGAATTCTTCTGACGGACTGACGGGATAGTCCACGGTGAGCCTCATACAGTTCCATCATGGTTTAAACGGTATGGTTCTGGTTTACAGTAAAAGAGTCCCGCTGAGTGACTTTGTTGAATTTCGGATGAACTGGGACGTGATTTTCACACCTCACACTTTTGGACTCCACGGACCTGAATTCCTACAAACGAACTTTGTTAACGAGAACAAAGGCCTTTTTATTATTTTAATCAGCTGCAAATATAAGGGTGTCTTGATATTTCGGATCTCGCACCTCCGTCCCCACGTAGGGCTCATTTCACCTTTAAGAGCGAGGTACACACAAAACGCCTGAGCTGATTTTCTTGCGGCAGAGTGTCGGGTTTAAGTCTGAGGGAGCTCTCGCGGCCTCGCGTCTGGGAAAAACAAGAGGCTTTAAGGAGCGCTGGGATTGTCCTCACAATGATGAGGAATAAAGGGGACCCTCTCGTCTCCAAAGAGTCTCTTTCTTTTCTGAGCTGTGAGCTTCGTTTTAATTTCACACAGAAAAACAGATGCAGCCCCTTCAACAGATGGTAAAGCCTCCCAAAGACGAGGACGACGGGACAACCAGGAGAGACGAGAACGGAATGAGAGAGCGAGAGAGAGAGAGAGAGAGAGGGGCTGTCCGGCTCACTCCCTCTCTCGCCCCTGTCCACTTTTAGCATGACAAAGCTGGGAAAGCTGTGGAGCTAAACTCTTTCTCATTGTGTCCAGAGTGAAAGCATTCGCAAAGCATTCCGGAGCTCTTGGCGGGTTCTGGAAACCACACTCAGATCCTTTCATTAAGGAACTAAGGACACATGCTCGCTCTCACACTGAAATATGGCTGGATGACGTCTTCGTGCGCATGATTTTCCAAAAATGTGTCCTCACATGGCTCAGCGCACCAGCAGAACGTCTTTAACGGTGTGGAACATCAGTGTGGAACATCCGTGTGGAAGTAGAACTTCAAAAACTACACATGAAACACCACATTTCATTTTAAATATAAATCCTTCATCAGAGGGTTGGAATCCCAATCTGGGTGGAGTTTGCATGTTCTCCCCATGTAAACTCCATAAAGCAACTAATGTGCAATATTAAAGACGGGCCACGCGGTGGCGTAGTGGTCAGCACGTCCGCCTCTCAGCGGATCCAGCTTCCTCCCACAGTCCAAAAAACATGGATCAAGGTGAAGAGAGTACTCCAAATGATGGATTGCCCCCGTGTCCTGGGTGTATCTGCCCAGCGCCCCAAACATTCTCCCCTAGAGAGGGAATTAAGATAATGGATGGACCATTTGTATGTTCTCCCCATGTCCATGTGTTGAGAACATGCTTGTAGGTGTGTGTGTGTGTGTGTGTGTGTGTTTAATCTGATGGATTTGGACGCTGAAGGCGATGCTGGAGGTGAAGGTGCTAATGCCCCCTAATGGTCAACAGTCAGGATCTAAAGTGCAGTTCTCACCTCTGATCTCCACCTTCTCTCCATCTTCTTTTCTTCCTCGGCTCTGTGTAGACGGGACGCTGTGATTGGATGATTCCATATGGCTTCTCTGGAGAACTGAGGTTTAAAGGTGAAACCATTTTCACATTATTTACAGAATGTTTTGATTCTGTTTACAGCAGCGTGTGTAACATTTACATTTAGATTTTATTGGACAGTTTTATCCAAAGTGACTTACAAGCTAGGGCGGCATGGTGATATGGTTTAGCATGTTCTCCTCTCAGCACTAGGGATTCCCGGTTCGAATCCCCATCTGGGTGGAGTTTCCATGTTCTCCCCGTGTCCGCGTGGGTTTCCTCCGGGTTCTCAGATTTCCTCAAATCACAGTCCAAAAACATGGATCAAGTCAATTGATTTCTCCAAATTGCCCCATATAGAGTGTGTCTGTGTGTGCGAGTGTGTGTGAGTGAGTGTGTGCCCAGCGATGGTTTGGTGTCCTGTCCTGGGTGTATCTGTCCCAGTGCCTGAAACGCCCCCCCCCCCGACCCTAATACAGAATAAAGCGGAAGATAATGAATGAATGAACTTACAAGCTGAGTACAGGGTTCATCACAGCGCCCCCTGGAGCAATGAGGGTTAAGGGCCTTGCTCAAAGACCCACACTGGTAACATCGGTGGACCTGGGATTTGAACCCCCAACCTTCAGATTGATAACCCAACACCCTGACCACTGAGTGACCCTAACGGCCCTAACGTCGCGGGTTGTCTCGTTTTCTCTTTATTGTCTTTGGGTGGATTGGATTTGCTGATGATCTGGACTTTACGTTTTCTCTTCAGGTTTAAGTTCTAATTAAATTGCCCCCCCCCCCCCCCCCCCCCGCCTGAAGGGTGCAGATCTCAGTTGGGTTTTGATGAACCCTGATAAAAGCCGGTGCACCTGTGTCTCGGCTCTTTGAGAGACGCGAGTCCATTGTGAGGGCGTGTGAGCGGGAGACGTGTTAAAGAGGCGACTTTACTGCCCACATCCTGCCACCGTCACACAGCTGTGTATCCAAACTGAAAGACGGGGGGGCAGGGGGGGGGGGAGGTCGGGGGAGGGGGGGGGGGTTGACAAAGCACAAACTGCACAAAGGCCAACCACCATCTTTCCTCCGCCGCACACCTGTCCACAGCCGCTTCCTTTATCAGTCCAAACAGCCACGGGCTCTCCAGCACACAAACAGCCTCTCGCACCGTCAGCTCGGACACGTCCCACACCACGGTTCCACGTCCCACACCACGGTTCCACCGACTCAGCAAACCAGGAACCGGAGCCGCTCGGAACGATGACGTCAACAAACGCATTACGTCCGTCAGGAGGACACCTGACCGATACCAGCTGCTTGGGTCCTTCAGAACCAGGAACTTCATCAGGAGTACCGACCTCGGGGCGGCACGGTGGCTTAGTGTTAGTTAGTATGTTCTCCTCTCATCTCGCTGTGGATTCCCGGTTCGAAGCCCAATCTGGGGGGGGGGAGAGTTTGCATGTTCTCCCTGTGTCCATATGGGTTTCCTCCGTGTTCTCCGGTTCACACCCACAGACTGAACGTGTGAAGAAGTGTTTTTACGTTCAGAGTTCCCCTTCAGTGAGTTTGCACTTCAGGAACTAGGGACTATTTTTTTGGTAATGGTTTAGTACTTTTTCCACAGATGGGAACCATGTTTGGTCTGAAGGTGTGAGGTTCACTCAGAACCCTCCCAAGAGGTAGTTCCTATCAAATTAGTCAGAATGTGGGGGGTGGGGTCATCATCAGCGTCGGAGGTGCTTTACAGTTAGGCCGCAGCCTCAGTGCTGAGTTCTGCAGGTGAGGTCCACACAGGTCATGTGATCTGATGGGTTCTATGATACGGACGGGCCGGTGAGCCTTTGTTGCGTCGCCGGCGGGTCCAGCTGAGGAGCCTGAGGACGAGCCGGAGGAACGGAACGCGTGGGAACAGCGCGGCCAGTCGTCCGGTCAGACTGGAGTCAGCGGTGACGCCAAACATGGAAACACGGACAGATCCAGGAGAGCGGGACCGTGAGCCGAGGGCCGCCGCCGCTAACCGCCGCTAACCACCGAGTGTGAGTGTGGGAGCCGCGGGCAGCGGGCGGGCGGGCGGGCGGCGGGCAGCGCGGGGCATTCCAGCGTGAACGAGCTCTCAGGGTGCCGCAGCAGACCTCGTGGAGCCGGGCTTCCCCAACCCTCCCATCCTGCCGCGCCCTGCCCGCCGGCCCACGCTTCCTCAGGGCGTTGGTTCCACATGAGGGCAGCTGCAGGCACCGACACACTCACTCACACACACACACACTCACACACACTCACACACACACTCACACACACTCACACACACACACTCACACTCACACACACTCACACACACACACACTCACACACACAATCACACACACTCACACACACTCACACACACTCACACACACACTCTCACACACACACACACACACACTCACACACACACACACACACACACACACACACTTCACACACACACACACACACACACACACTCACACACACATCACTCTTCAGGACGTATCAGGGCCGCGGGCCGCGGGCCCGACCCCCGGAGCCCGGGTCAGGACGTATCAGAGGGTCAGGACGTATCAGAGGGTCAGGACGTATCAGCGGGTCAGGACGTATCAGAGGGTCAGGACGTATCAGCGGGTCAGGACGTATCAGCGGGTCAGGACGTATCAGCGGGTCAGGACGTATCAGCGGGACGTATCAGAGGGTCAGGACGTAACAGCGGGTCAGGACGTATCAGCGGGTCAGGACGTATCAGCAGCGGGTCAGGACGTATCAGCGGGTCAGGACGTATCAGAGGGTCAGGACGTATCAGCAGGGTCAGGACGTATCAGAGGGTCAGGACGTATCGGGTCAGGACGTATCAGCGGTTCAGGAGGGGTCAGGACGTAATCAGCGGGTCAGGACGTATCAGAGGGTCAGGACGTCAGCGGGTCAGGACGTCAGCGGGTCAGGGACAGCGGGTCAGGACGTATCAGCGGGTCAGGACGTATCAGCGGGTCAGGACGTATCGTATCAGCGGGTCAGGACGTATCAGAGGGTCAGGACGTATCAGAGCAGGACGTATCAGCGGTCAGGACGTATCAGAGCGGGTCAGGACGTATCAGAGGGGGTATCAGGGAGGACGTATCAGCGGGTCAGGACGTATCAGCGGGTCAGGACGTATCAGAGGGTCAGGACGTATCAGAGGGTCAGGACGTATCAGAGGGTCAGGACGTATCAGCGGGTCAGGACGTATCAGCGGGTCAGGACGTATAGGGTCAGGAGTATCAGAGGGTCAGGACGTATCAGAGGGTCAGGACGTATCAGCGGGTCAGGGTCAGGAGTATCAAGGGTCAGGACGTATCAACAGCGGGTCAGGACGTATCAGCGGGTCAGGACGTATCAGCGGGTCAGGACGTATCAGCGGGTCAGGACGTATCAGAGGGTCAGGACGTATCAGAGGGTCAGGACGTATCAGAGGGTCAGGACGTATCAGCGGGTCAGGACGTATCAGCGGGTCAGGACGTATCAGCGGGTCAGGACGTATCAGAGGGTCAGGACGTATCAGCGGGTCAGGACGTATCAGAGGGTCAGGACGTATCAGAGGGTCAGGACGTATCAGCGGGTCAGGACGTATCAGAGGGTCAGGACGTATCAGCGGGTCAGGACGTATCAGAGGGGTCAGAGGGACGTATCAGCGGGTCAGGACGTATCAGCGGGTCAGGACGTAACAGCGGGTCAGGACGTATCAGCGGGTCAGGACGTATCAGCGGGTCAGGACGTATCAGCAGGGTCAGGACGTAACAGCGGGTCAGGACGTATCAGAGGGTCAGGACGTATCAGCGGGTCAGGACGTATCAGCGGGTCAGGACGTATCAGGGTCAGACGTATCAGCGGGTCAGGACGTATCAGAGGGTCAGGACGTATCAGCGGGTCAGGACGTATCAGAGGACGTCAGCGGGTCAGGACGTATAGGGTCAGGACGGGTCAGCGGGTCAGGACGTATCAGGGTCAGGGTCAGGACGTATCATCACGTATCAGGGTCAGGACGTATCAGAGGGTCAGGACGTATCAGCGGGTCAGGACGTATCAGAGGGTCAGGACGTATCAGAGGGTCAGGACGTATCAGCGGGTCAGGACGTATCAGAGGGTCAGGACGTATCAGCGGGTCAGGACGTATCAGAGGGTCAGGACGTATCAGAGGGTCAGGACGTATCAGCGGGTCAGGACGTATCAGCGGGTCAGGACGTATCAGAGGGTCAGGACGTATCAGAGGGTCAGGACGTATCAGCGGGTCAGGACGTATCAGCGGGTCAGGACGTATCAGAGGGTCAGGACGTATAGGGTCAGGAGTATCAGCGGGTCAGGACGTATCAGCGGGTCAGGACGTATCAGCGGGTCAGGACGTATCAGAGGGTCAGGACGTATCAGCGGGTCAGGACGTATCAGAGGGTCAGGACGTATCAGAGCGGGTCAGGACGTATCAGTATCAGGGGTCAGGACGTATCAGAGGGTCAGGCGGGTCGTATCAGTCAGGGTCAGGGGACGTATCAGAGGGTCAGGACGTATCAGCGGGTCAGACGTATCAGCGGGTCAGGACGTATCAGCGGGTCAGGACGTATCAGTCAGGGTCAGGACGTATCAGCGGGTCAGGACGTATCAGAGGGTCAGGACGTAGCGGGTCAGGACGTATCAGGGTCAGGACGTATCAGAGGGTCAGGACGTAT